>VZTG01009761.1:0-182984 GCA_013397845.1 Melanocharis versteri | reverse complement strand
ACCCCAGCCCAAACCAGCACACCGCAACACCCCAATGCACTTTTGACTCTGTTAGTGGCAGTTTTAGATTCGAGGTTCTGAACAGATTTGTTTGCAAAGTGAGAATGTGCGGTGCATTTGTCTGATGGGTGAAATGAGACCTGTATGATTTTTGTTTTCACATGCCGCCTAATTTGTGACAGATGTGGACACAGCTCTGGACAGGTTCTAATGGCTATAATTTAAATAAAATATTAACGGTAATCGTTATCCTTATCCACAGTACTCTTATATTGCAACTATGTAACATTTCATTATCATGTTACTGGATCAGGCAAAAATGTTGTCTTACATGATGGGATTTGGGCATATAATGTGAATATGGCTCAGGTAGGTGTACTAGTTAAATGGGAAAAAATTATGAGGGAGATGAAAACGTGCAATTTAAAGCATAATAAAGTTGGCAGGTGGACTCGAGTTGTTTAATTGGCTTATTAAGACTCATAACAGAAGTGCAATAAAATTATTTTTATTATTTGAAAATACACAAGAGACCATACAGATCTATTTTGAAAACATTTTTACATACTTTTTTTACTACAAGCTAGTAATTGCAATTTTAATTCAAAATTCTCTCATTTAGAATGTAATAATTGCTGATATTAATAATGTGTTTAGTTTTAACTGAAATTGACTCATGTTTAAAACTGAAATGAGTGAGACCCAATATGATTTATCTATTACTTTAACACTTTTGAAGCTTCACTAGACCAAAGAAAATATCCATGCATATAAATCTTACAAATAAAATAAAGACAATGAACACATTTCACCTTTTAGTAAAAAAGCTAAAAACGAAATAAGTTAAAATATCTATTATCTATTACAAGACAGATTCAGAGTAACAGGCAAATTCTCCTTAAATAAGCATGTCTGTAAGGGTCTCAAAAGCAGACCTGCCAGATAACTACTACTTCATTCCCCTGCCTCATGCCGAATTAGCTTTGTCTGTCATTCCTAACAGGTTCCATGTGTTCTGGAAGACCTGCAGTGGTCACTAATCCACAGACCCCACACTTCCTTCCTTCCCTCCCTCCTTCTCCAAGCCCCTGACAGTTTATTTCAGGGTCTAGTTGTCTGTACCTTTCAGAAGATTTGCTAGTGACTACTCTGAATCTTTCATTAGTTGTTCTGTTCTCTTTGGACACGGAGAACTGACTGTTCTTTTCTGTGTAACAGTCTTCAAGCATGTAAAAGGTTCTGCTAATATTCCGCCTAAGTGTTCCCTCCCCTAAGCAAAACAACCACATTTATTTAAATCTTTTTCTCCTAAGATGTTTTTTAGGCCTCTCTCCATTCTTATTATTATTCTTCTGTCAATTTTCTCCAGTTTTTCAATGCGCTGAAGTTCTGTCAGAAGTAACCACTCAGCCACGAGTGGAACTGAGTGGTGGAGGTAGGTTGTGTCTTGTAGGCTCTGCTCCTTGCATTCCCACTTTTCTGCAGCACTGGGATGCTGTTGACTCTCACTTTGCTTGTATGACCACCAAGCCTGCAGTGCCAAACCGCTGCTGAGTCAGTTGTTTCCATTCCTTGTCTGTGCAGGTGATTTTTCCAATGAAGAATGGCATATTTTCATTTTCCCCACAGGATTTCATTCTGTAGGCTTCATAGAATTTTCTCAATAATGTGACGTAATTTCCCATTCGGATTCAGTCAGTCCTCCAGCTTACTTCCAGACCACCCCAGTGTCATACTGGTGTTTGCAGAATTATGTTGCTGCAGAGTTTCGTGAACTTTGATTCCCTGGAGGGACTCCTGTGAACGGCTTTCAAGGCACATTATCACACCATGTTTGCACTACTGGGGTCAGGTGCCTCTAGATTAATCCCTAAATAATTTCTGAGACTCCTATGTTAAATAATGCCAAACATTTCTCTTTACTACATTCTGCACTCAGGTGAAAATAGAGAGCTGATGATTTTTTCAAGTTAGCCAGGTATGAACCAGAGTTCATTTTACTTGTGTTACTGTGGCAATGAAGCTGAACTAACAAGCCTTACTGAGAAAGTACAAGAATTCAGGTGACATTCAACATTTGAACATAGATTTTGGCTCTTAAATATGCATGTTGTTATTATTTGCAGAGCATAATGACTCTATGAAATATAATGTAAAGAAAAATCAGTCAGGATCTCAACTGAGAGGTTTACAATCCAGCTAATAGAACCACAACCAGTAGCAAGGCTTTTTAAAATAAGTGTGTTCTTAGGAGACATGAAAAGCAGGAGATAATAAAGACTTGAAACTTGGGAACTTTTTGAAAGTACAGAATAGCGTGGAATAATCTATGTGAACCAGGCAGTGGAAATAAAAGAATATAAATAATGAAGTTGTGCTAAGGAGGAAGAGGGGGGAAGGGCAGAAGAAATTGGAAGCAGCATTTTATAGACCTATGAAAATTAGTTTAAGGCAACTGATTAGTTAAGTAAGGAAGGCCTGAAGAGGAGTTTACTCAGTAGCTCTTCATTTTGGCCTTAAAAATCTTTGTTTCAGTCTTGGCAGTTTCTAAATAGCGTGGCCTGTTATCTTCCACTTAAGCCTGAACTGTACCTTTACTTAGCAGGGAACATTTAAAGCCAAACTGCTGTCTCCAGTGCCCTTCACTGGTTACTTCCATTCTGGCTGAAGGAACAGTAGGATGGCCCCAGTCCCCTCACGGTGCAGTCAGTGGTGTCAGTGTCACAGCTGTCACAGTGGCACTCTGTAGCTACTGGGTATGAATAAAAAGATTCAGGGTGGTCACCACAGCCAGGGATCTTCACTGTTTCATACACAACCTCCTTGAAGGTACAGGTTTGCTGAGCAGATGATACTGGTGGATATTTATATACTGGATCCTGAAATTACAAGAAGGAAATGACTGTTTTGAAATTTGTTATGGAGTAGATTTCAAAATTTTTATAAAATGGGAAAATCCTACTGAGATCAAAAGCATTTGTGTCTGACTCTTCTAATTTCACTTAGACCTTTAAATTTCCCCTTTCAGGAGGACTGATATGGCAAATTTGTGTCACACCATCACCAGACAATCTTTCAGGTCAATTGCTTGATTCTTCAAATTATTTGAAAGAGCAGAGGAGTCCACATAGTAATGGCTGCTTTATTGTATCTGCTTGCAACCACAAATTGAGCACAAAGCAGAGATCCAGACTGTAATATTTCTAACTCTAGTTATATAATATAAACATAATATATGCAGCCAGTTAATTAACTGAATTTCACTAAGATATTTCACCCTTCTGTCTGTGCTTCAGATTGGCTGTGTATCTACTCTTGTGTCAGACAGCACAGCAGTTATTCAGCCTGTTCTTTCACAAGGCTCATCCTTGTCTATGTGTTTGCTACAGACTGCAGGAAGGGGTTATTCATCCATCACTTGAAATATTTAATTCTGGTGCCTGAAACTAAGAGTCTCACCCTCGTGAAGCAGTATCCTGAGCACCACGTGGCATTCACTGTAATACAGAATTCACATTCTTCTCTTTCCACTGCGATGGTAATATTGGTGAGCTGGCAGCTGTTGCAGCAAATTGCTTTCCAGCAAAGTAACAGCACGTAACAATTAACTGTCTTCATCCTGTCTATAAAGCAAAAAATATATCTCTACTGGAGAAATATGTATTGTTATTTTCAACAGGAAATAGTTAGAGAAACAGGGAGAAATTGAGTCTCTGCATTATCCTCAAGTTGTTCTATGACAGGAAGCATTCAGAATCATCAGTGAGAACAGAGACATTCGATAGATCTTCCTTGTATTTACTGTTAAAGGAGTTTGATTTTCCCAAGCAACTGAAATGGCGTGTCAGCAATCTTTGCAGAATAACAATAATAGCAGGATACCATACCACTTTCAATGAAATATTTTTATCTAAGTTTCTGTAGAGAGAATGTGTTCTGTTTGTAAGGACAAAGAAAAAGAAGCGAAGAGAGAAAGAGCGAAGTACAAGGTATTTTTCAGGAGCAATTAATTACTTGAAGTGTTTGTAATTTGAAAAAAAAAAAAGATTTCTACATCAGGATCTGATGAAAACTTACCTGTATTCTACTTGCCTTCCTAGAAGTAACAGCTGTAGTGAGAAGAAAGCCCTATGCTTTCCTTTTATACTGAATTGTGTGTAATTTATACCTTGAGGATTTGCAGTGTATTAATGCAGCAAGCATTAGTTTGGGACTTGGTGAAAGCGGATTAATGTTCAGCCAGACAGTGAGATTAAGCCTTGTTGAGAGGAAAAAAGAAAAGCCAAACACACTCGGGAAGAGATGGTGAAGGTTACTGTCACAGTGCCTCTCTACACATGTCACTGGATTTGATTCAGTGGCATTTAGAAATAGCTGAGCCATTTCACAGTTTGAAAAAAGGTTGAGAAGCCTATTTTTGGAAAAGAAAGGTTCAGGTGTTTTAACTGTAAACAGTGTCAGCCCTCAAAGTGGTAGGCTTGGGGTGCAAGCTGGTCCTCTGGCAGTGGAGGACCCTTCACAGTGCAGACACTGCTGTAGTGCTTCTCAGCTAATGATCATGTTCTTGGTTTTTTCAGGGTATCAGTTTAACTTGGTTTTCTTTGAGTTAGGTTTTACCCAGTGAGCTGCATATGTATTCATTTATTGATCCAATAAAGCTAGTAATGTGAACTTCGTTAAACCATGAAGAACTCCTTTTTTTTCTTTGCCATTCTCTTCTGGCCCAATAGATGCAGTCCTGGTTCCTGTCTGTCACATGGTCACATTTTTTAAACTTATACGAGGGATGTTTGTTTTGTGGAGAGCGACTATTAGGATGTCATAATGAGGCTCAAGATTTGTGTTTTTATGTCAGTGATCTCAGATGAAATATTTTCATGTTCCGGGGAAAATGCTAATGTTTTAAACTGATAACCATGCAAACTCAACTTGAATGTATTCCCTAATTTTCCATGGAAATCAAAGAGTCTATAGTGTTATAGGATATAACACTATAGGTGTTATATGGGATAGTGTTCCCCTGCTCACTGCCCTTTTCCTGCACTCACAAGTTAGGGATGTGTGCCTCTTCACCAGAATAATGACACAGAAAACTCTGTTGAGCTTCACATGCCAGTTCTGGGGAAAATGACTCACAGTAGCACTGTATTTACTATTATCTGCCCAGAAAAGCCAGTCTTGCTTTGTTATGACTGTTCTATTATGGTCAGTCTGACTTTTACAGAAATCCATCTGTGAAAGAAAACTACACAAGGACATACAGTTAAAAGCATTTTATCATGAAAAGAAATTCTCACTGGCCTATTAGTTTCCTGCAGACGGGATACTTTTCAAAGTGGCTTTTACAAATGAGCCCTTTAAGTGTGTCATACCTTCCTGTGGTCCTGCAGACTGGCCATCTGTTCCAGTTTCCGTGCAGTCTCCAGTACCTTCATTTCTAAATGAATTCCGCATCACACCAAAGTTAGAAAGTGAGCTGCAAATTTTCCCTGGACATCTCCTGTAATAAAAACTTTGCTTGAATGAGAAGACAGTTCACTTATACCTATAAAGAAGTCAAAAAATTAGACACCTTCCTCTGAAATAATATAAACTGTGATTGTTTGATAATGGTCTTTTCTGTCATTTAGTGTCAACACAGTCTGTTTTCTCAGAGGAGGTTCTCAATTGCTGTAAATCTCTAATTCCAGAGTTGCCAGACAAAAGCTGATTACAATTTGTTATATCCCTACTGAGGATCTGGTCTTTTCTAGGTACTAAGTTATGCAAATTAAATAAAACTAAATAAATTTCATTTGCAGAGGACAATACAGAAAATATCTAATCTTTTAGTTGCAATGATCTGTTTCATGTTTTGAAGAAGGCATACACATTCACTAAAACATAGTTTTGCAAGCAGAGAGTGCAAGTTTAGCCCCTGCCATGCTGTTTCTTCCTTCCCCTAGCTCCTTGCTCTGGCCCACTCAGCCTCTTCACTTGTGGAAACACAAATTAGGGAAATAATTCTGTTAAAAAGAGAAGCTGTCTTTTACAGCATTGTTGTTAGTGTATATCACTTGTTCCACAATGAGACAAAGAGGTGTAGCAGTGTAAGGGGTGGGATTGATTGGAAAATGTGAATGAGGGGTGAGATTGGCAGAAAATGATTTAGACAGTGTTCTCCTGAAGAGTTCATGAAGCCACATTGTAAACAAAATACAAACACTTTAGCAGGATGATTTGTCCTGCGCTGATTTCAAGGGCCTTAAGGGAGCACCTCATGGTCAAGATCTCTGTACTCCTACTGGAGAGAGTGCAGGAATATGGCAAATGCTGCCAGGGATGATCTTCAACACGAGCAAGGAGCTGGTTCCTTGAAGTACAGGTGGTGCTGTAAATGGGGGCTCACCAACTTCGGTGCAAGTCACAGAGGACATCAGATTCACATGGCTGTGTAAATGCCTTAGTGGCTTCTTGGGGAAACAAAAGGCTTCTTGTATTGCTATATTTTGTGTTCTGTGACTCTTTCCCTTGGACTGTTTACTGTTGTAACCTAGCAAGCCATTGTCACCACCACTGCTGTGCTTTTTTAATCACTTCAAATAGAAGTGCTGTGACACATTTTGCTGTTATTTCCCTTCTAGCAGTAAATGCTCTTTTTCATCTGCTTGTGCTCTGGTGGTTGGTTTATTTGTTTGTTTGGGGGGTTTTGTGTGTGAATGTATGTATGTGGGGTATTGCTTTTTTGGTTTTCTTTGGGGCTTTTTTTCTTGCAAAAGCATCTAATACAGAACTGAAAGCTTTTATGTTCCTCATATGTTCTAAACAAATGGAATTTCTTCCTTCAAGTCTGGTGGTGCTAAGACTAACGATTCTGTTACTACAAGTTTTTAGTCTGTCTTGCTTAAAAGAAGGTAGTTTAGATATCTAAGAGAACTTCAGGATCTGTCAAAGTGCTTTTGGAAGATTTGATTATATGTGTGCAACACGTCCACCCCAATAATAAATCTGACTGTCCTGATGGAAGATGTATCGAACATTCTAGTGGGAGAAAACATGTCTGGTATAAAATACCTGTGACTATTCCAGCTGCAGCCTGGCTTTAGCTTCTAATGTATTCTCAAATACTTGTGTGTTCTTAAAGGTGTCAAGGGACATGGTTTTAAGTTTCTTATGTTCATAGTTGTGGTTACATGTTTTAGATCTTGATAAATAGGTATGTTACTGAGGATAATAGCTTCTGCATATGAAAGCTGTTCTGCACTGAAAGTGTGTCTCAAGGCATGCCAAAGGTGCTTAGACTTTTAGCTTAATTTACTTTCTATGTGGTTCCACCACATGAAGAGTTGGAGCTGTGCATTCAGTGCCATCTTGCTGAGTACGTGCCTGTGCCAAGTTTCTTTGGACACTGCCTGTCTTGACCCAGTACTCTTCCTTTCCCCTTTCTGTGCTTGTCCAAATGTTTTTCCCCGCAGTTCCAAATTTAACCTGAGGTATATTGCTGCTCCCCAGTGATTGACTAAATTGATATCCTTGAAGTACAAAGCTTGCAAATTGCTTCTGAGTCTGTGCTTAAGTCTGAGCTCCCTCTGTGGGGTTGGTATTTCACAGCACAGCAGCACAGGCCTGTGCGAAGTAAATTGACTGGAGTTTTGTTTTTCCCTTTTGTTGCTGTTGGTTTTGTTGCTTGCTACTGGTGGGAGATGACTTTTGTCACTGCATTACCACTCTCTATGCCCTTGGGGTTTACTGTGATTCTTATTAAAATTGGTGGGGAGGCTCTCACTGGCTTTAGTGGTACCTGCATTGAGTGGTTGGTCACTGTTGGTCAATATAATTTTTACTGATATTGTTTTAAGTTGCCAGCACTAATGAAGCAGAACTCTGAAGTAGGTCGGGCCTGCTGAGCACATAGATAGTTGAAACTAATTAGTGTCAGCTAAAGACTTAATCACTAATGAAGAATTTGTAGACTCACTCATACGAAAGCAGAATATTTGATCCTCAGGAGAGTAAAGAAAATGCCAGAATGGATCAACTGTGTTTTTAGTAGCACAGGATTTTAGAAATCTCTGGACATACAAGGTTTCCATTACTTGGAGCTAAGGTTATATATATCCCAAATTTTCAAAAACCTACACGAGCTGTTAGTCTTTCTAAGTCTTGTGGAAATCCGGCTTGCAGTCATCAGCAGCAGAAACTAAAGATTCTGAGAAGTGTTTAATAAACACAGAACAGTGCAAGCAACAATACAGATGCTCACGCTGTCATTCAGTCATCTTTCTTGTAGTTTTTGTCTCATATGACATAAATTCATTCATGGCTGATTCTTATACCCCATTTCTAAATATATAAACCAGCTGCATTTTCTTATGCTTTTTAGTGATGGCATTCTTATAACCTTTATCTGTTTTCTCTTGCAAAACCACAGTGTGATCCTGGCTCCTTATATAAGATCATTTGGTAACTCCATTGGTATCTGTTAGGAAATATGTGTTAAGATTCTGCTCAAGAGTAAACCAAGGATAAAAATTATGTGTTTGCTAAAAATGCTCTCTTCTTATTTCTTTCTTTGTCATTCTTTCATTTTTACTTACCATGTAGTTTCTGAATATTTTAATTTTCCAATGAAAAATAATTTTTTCCTAGGAGTAGCTTTGTGTGTGAATAAGTAGAAGTTTTGATTCTGTGACTGCCCTGGAGTACTACTGTTTTATTTTAAGCTTTCTGGATATTATAGTGTTTTTCAACAAGAAAGCATCTTAATGGATTTAAAACAGATTAGTCATATTAGAAAAGAAGTGACAAAGCAAGGGAAAGACCTGATGGACAATATATAAAGTTATACAATACATGATCAGCTGGGATTTCTTTTTTGTTGCCTGAGCAGTTCTTGGGTCTGTATGGAATTGTCATTATGCTGTTGAGAACACCAGAAAGATAATCAAAAAGAAAAACAAATAAACACAGCTAAATATTCACTTGAAAAGTCAAATCCAAATTGAGTGTATTTGAGTGTTTTCGTACTGCATATGCTTCCTCACAGTAAGTGCTTGAGAGAAAGCTGAGATTCTTATCTTCATTGATACAATTTGCTGAGTGGAAAACCTGACAATTTCTGAGCTAGGAGGCCTTCTGGTTTTCTTTCTTGTCACTGTTTACCACAAACGTGCACAGATGCTATCTATAACAACAGGGTTTTTAAAAAACTTTTATGTTAATAATACTTCAAGACCCAAATTTTATAGAATGACTGGAGTCCAAAGGACAAAAGCTGCCATTAGTAGTTTGTGTAAGGAATGTTTGCATTTATTTTCTAGGTAGGTTGTTTCACTGATCTGCCATGTTCATATTTTGTTAAACCTAGAAATAATTAAAAAAACCCAACAGTGTTTCAGACACTTTAATATTTCATCACTATTTCTGTTATGTTCTATAACCATGCTAAAAGAAGCTGGGCAAACATTTGTCTATGATGCATTTTGGGAAGGGCTTCAGAAAAAATGTGTATTTCTTCTAAAACAGTAAATTTGGCAGGACTGAACCTTATTCATACATAAAAAACAGCAGCTGCTAATTGTTTTCAAACTACAGCTATGATATGCAACATAAGGCTTGTCTGAATCATGCTGGCAGTCTGCACTGTTAACACAATAAAGTTGATGCAGAAAGATTCGGCACACTTGGAGAACGGATGAAAAGCCCATCTTATTTGGGTTGCTAAATAAAGTCCTAGGCTGAAGGTTTCTGACCCATATTGTTTTTGCAAGTGCAGTAATTTTAGGTCAAATTGCTTAAGAAAAATAGGTTGGACAGAATGCATACAGCCATAGCCACCTTCAGCTGCAATCTTAACATTTTCTCTGACCAACTTTAGCAAAAATAATAACTGCTTTTAGGATTCTAAACAATTTCTTTTAAATTCTTTTTTTTCTCAGCAGTCATATGGACCCTTTATTATAGGGCATGGAGCCATTTTTGAGCAGATTGTACAGTGATGGAGTTGCCCTGTTAGCTACAGGAGTTTGATTGTGATCAGATTGCAAATTCACAAAGAATTTTTATGAAACAGCAGCAGGAATCAGTATCACAGAGTTTAAATGAAGAAACAGATCTGAAACTTTAAAAAAAATACTTTTAAGGTATCAGCCTTACATAGCTTAATATGAAAACCAAATCTGATTAGTTAGGTTGTATTAGCAGAATGATGAAATAAGAAAACAAATATCATATTTAGCTGAACTTCTTATGAATGTGTATTTTAAAAAACAATTACAATAATTAAACCAGAGGCCTTATTCTTAAACTAGAATATGGTAGAAGTCAGAAGATCAGTTTGATTTAAATCACAGTATTGAGAACTTTTTGCTGTCTGAGGGCTGAACATATTTTGGGGAGTGATGCGCAGGCACCATATTTGTTCAGACAAATATATGTTCAGAAAGCTTATTTGGAAGTGTGGTTTTTTGAGGTATTTTATTAAAGGGTTCTGGATTTGAAGTTTTTCCCTTGGTGATCACTGAGGGGGGAGTAGAGAAGCACACAGAACAGTTTGTGCCATGCCATAATATCATTTCATGCCCTTTCCAACCCACAGGGAAAACCTAGACATGTTCTTCCTGATGGGAAGCAGGAGGGTGAAGCACCATTATAGTCTAAGGGATGTGGATGATAGTGACCAGAGGCACTCCATCACTTATGGGCATAAAAAAATCCCTGTGAGGGTCTACTGGAATTCTGTGCTGTGTGACTGAGAGCACGCACTGCACAGAGCCGTGGTGGGAGGTATGGGCTGCTCAGATCCTCCTGTGTCTGCCATGGAGTCAGCAGATTAAAAACTTCCTTAGTGCAGAAAAGGACAGCTGTTTGATGGCTGGAACCCTGAGCCAGAGTCTTGGCCAGACTGACATCAGAAAATACCGGTCATCATTCTCTTTAGGATCCAGGAGTCCCTCTTATCTTGCCAAGGACCCTAGAAATTCATTTTTTCCCTCTCGTTAGGAGCTTGGCACCCTGTCATCCCAGGCAGTGAAGCCTGCCTTGGGAGGCAGCTCTGCATGAGAATGGGGGAGTGTGGGAGGCCAGGCAGGGCAGGGGTAGGCAGGGGAGTTGAACAGTGCTGAGGGAGGGAAAAACAGGCATCACTGCAGGACAAGCTCAACGAGCCAGCCTGTGAAATGTGTGCTCCTGGATGTGATTAAAATTACCTTGAAATTGGATACCTGTGGGCACTGATCACCTTTTAAAATATTGATTTATGTTGTGTCTGTTTGAGCACAGCATTAAACAGCTGTTTGAAATGGATCAGTCTAAACACTGTCTGCTCAGCTTAGAGGAATAGAAAAGTCACTTAGCCGAGATCCATTTGTAATCTCTCTAGTACTGCCTGAAAAAGAAACAGTCCTACTCAATTGCTTTATTAATTATATAAACGAGCGAGATCAGAACTGCAGATAATTAAACAGGTTTTATGGCTTGTTGTGGTGCCATCTCGTGGTTCTTGAGTAAAGTTCCCAGGTTACTGAAAGTTCCTTCACGGCTAAAGCAGGTTTTACAGCATTGCGGCAAGCAAAACCGAAATTTGGAACTGAAGCAGCACTTTAACCTCTTGGCTATTGGCCAGATTCCTGCCGTGCTCAGTCCTTCCTCGCTGTGGCAAAGCCTTTGGGCAAAAATAGGTTTCAGATCTCTCACTGCAAGGGTGGTGATAATACAGCAGTCTTGAAATGCAGTGAAAATTAATTACGTCAGGCCTTTTTGCTTGTCCCTGTATATGAGAGGCATGGAGAACTGTGCTCAAGGAAACAGGCCTTTCTTTTTTCCAAACCCTGGAACATTAAGCATAATTGTTCCTGCTGGTGTCGTAAACATAGAATTGCTCTGAAAGTGCATAGGGAGAGTGCAGCCCTTTTGCTTCTAATGGGCCTTGTTTGGGATACAAACAGAAGATTTACAGAAAATATCTACAGCAGACCTCTCTGTCTCATTTCCACCTGCTCATTACAGAGCTTGCACACCGAGAGGCATTCCTCCTAACTTTGGGTGGCCTTTCTCTGTGCTCTCTTCTTACTGTTCTCCCAGCCTTGCAGAAGAATGATGTTTGCTCCAACTTGTCCTCCTTGAATTCCAATGTAATGTTTTCGGCTATATGGAAGTCTGGTTTTTAGAAGGCTTTACTTTTTCTACAAATCCTCAACAACTAGGAAACTTTCAGTTGCATGAAAATTATTATCATTTTGCAGCCTCCTGTTTTCTTGTTGTCCATCGTTTGCCATTTTCTTTTGCTATAACGTATTATCACTTTTTATTGCATCCAGCAGATTAGCAAGCACTTTCTGACAAATGCTTGTCATATTTGTCTCTTCCTGAATTCTAATTTCTGTTTGAATGACTTTTACATAATGAAACTTCAGAAGGGACCTGTCGATATATCCATGTCTCTTTTAAAATTTCCGTGTGTCTGTAATACTATGAATCATTGCAGCCCATGGAATCCTGCTAGGTAATTTAATAAGCTGTGGTTTTGGTAGACTTGTAAAAAGCTTAAGGCAGATCTCTCAGTGGCTGTGGACAATAGGATCTGTCTACAGCTCTGAGCACAGGAAAGGTGAAGGAATTCGATCTCAGGCCTTGGTTACCATCAATAGGTTTGAAAAACCAGGAGTGACTTTTGGAAAGAGCTGAAAAAATTGCCGTCATGTGTCCATGACCGTTCTCCCTCTATAGACAGCCTTTTTATGGCTTTGGATGAGGTCACAGGGAGCGTGCTACCATACTCCTGAGAGTAGAACAAAGCTGCAGTGAAATCAGCTGCTTAGTTACCTTCTGCAGGCTGTAGGAGAAGAACGTTTTGAATTAATTCCTGGGCTGGCAGATTGGAGTGATCATAATTCATTAGCCAGGACGGGCTAATGCAAAGTGAGATCAGAGAAGGGGCTGTTGCCACAGGGAGAGGACTAGTCATTTCCTTCAGTACTATTTAAAGGATTCTAAGCAGTATTTAAGCCACTGTATTTGAGTGGCTTAAAATGCAGATATTTTGAGACTGTAGAGCTGTTCTTTGCATTCTCATATATATTTTTGCCTTCATACAAGTGATAATGCATTTAAAGGTTACCCCATAGAGCATCAGCTGTGCTAGATTCAATCCAGTGTTTGAGACCTATAAGCTCTGTAAAAATTGCAGCGTTCTGTATTCTTAATTTCTGTTCCTGACTACCAATGTCATCACCTGCTCCTGGATACTGGAGATTATTATAAGACTTGAATGACCTATTTAGCTGTTCTGAATTTTGAATGATGATTTTTTTTTCCCTCCCTTATCAGCTGAATTTCTTCCCTCCCACCCCCTTTTAGCATAAAACAGAAATTGTGAAAGATTATTACATAGTTTTAGAAGACATTGATCCCTATATAATCAGTGAACCCTTTATAAGAAAACTGAAGTCAAATTTATCATGGCTACTAAAAGACTGGGGAAAGGAGGAGTCCTTGCTTTTAAGCCTTATAAATAATAAAAATGTCTACCAGATATTCCCAAGTCCCAATCCATGGGGATGGAGACGAGCTTTAGGAGGAAATTGTACATCCCCAGCAAGCAGCAGTTAAGACCCAGAGAATTTCAAAAGTATACATGAACTTTTATGTGCAAATGACACAAAATACACAGTTTCCAGTGGGCATGTGCAGGTCAGAATTTTAATATCAAGGCATAACTCCCAGCCCACACTGAGATCAGGTTAAACTTTTGCAGACATCTGCAAGTCTGGCCTTCATGTGATGATCAAGGATCGCTCTGCAACACTTTATTTTTAAAAGTGCAACTCTTAGATATGCAAATTGTAACATTTATCATGTATAGACACTGTAGTTTGAGACTAGTACAAGGTTGTAAAACTGCCCCTGATACTCTGTCCACACAGATCTGTTAAGTCATCTTCCAGGAATTAAATCTAGAAGAAATAATTGATGATATTTCCTGAAAACATAAAGAACTCTTTTTTTTTGTTAATGGTGACAAAAAAGAACATTCAACTATATGAGTCTGGATCCCTTCCAGTTAAACAAAGGACATGAATTTTCTTAATTAGAGAATAATTGGATTCTGGCTCTCAAGCAAATTACAGACTTTATATTATAATGAAATAAATTATGGGAGAAAAAATTGCTGCAAGCTCTAGGTGAAAACATTTATTATATCCATAGCTTTGCAATTTGCTGTAGTAAATTTCACCAAAATGGAATTGCTGTCAATGAATCAAATCTATTCTTTTTTTGCATTTTTCTTTCAGTATTTCTATTTACGTATGTGTAAGAGAAAATGTAAATCTTTCCCATGCTTCAGAAACCTCTCCCGTAAGCTTGCCTTGTTTCTGTGTAAAATGTCACATATGAGCAAATTTGAAAGAATGATCTCTCAGCTAACAAAGCAATACCTCGACAATTAACTGAAAAGATCTCCCAGTTCCATAAATGAAAACTGCAATAGAACTCTCTTTGGGGAAAAAAAACTCCATGAAAGAACTTTATAACATACCTTAAAAGTGGTTGTACTCAACATGCTTTATGCTGCACTCTGTACCAGAGGAAAAACTGGCCTATAACTGGAATAACTGTGAAATTGCTACTCGCAAGGGTCTTGTACTTAATCTACTAAAACTGGAGTCATATATTAAAATGGGAGAATACTGTACATAGTGCACATATTAAAAAAAACCAACCCAAAACAAAGCCTAAAAGCACATGGAACAACTGTTCCCATGAGTCTGAATTAATATGCATGTAAGGATTGTGGATTTATCACCCAAAAAGGTAAGTAAAACCATAAGGAATATAATAACAACAAGCTAAGTAAGACCTGTTGTGGTAGATTACCTTGGTAGACTTGTTCATCTTGAATCTTATCAGCAATGAGATTACAGCACATCTGATTTATAAGGTCTCCAGGAATGTGTTTGGCATTGTGTCACGTGAAGTGTTGTTTAGCTGGAAAAGGTGGCACACAGCAATGTAGCACATAAGTTATGAAGCGATGAAAAATTTCATGCAATGACAAAAGCAGTAGGTGAATTTATTGAGGTCTTAAAGCTGGAAAACAATTTTACTCAAACGTGAGGTGAAATCGGCTAGGAGAATTTGAAGTGAAGTAACAGAAACAGGATGAAATTGCAAGGTCTTGTGGTTAGCAGCTAATTGCAAGCATTTCTGCTATCAGTGAGTAATAAGCAATACATGAGCATATTAATCAGCTGCAAGATAATTACATTTCGCAGTGATATGGCAGTGAAAATGGTAAACATGATGCTCAACTAGAAGGGCTGCTGTACTGATAAGAGCTCCTCAGCTGGACTGTGTGTATAGTACAGCTCAGCTAAATGAGATGAAGTGAAACTGGAGCATGTGCAACGCTCAGGTGAAATGGAGAGCTTCACACACTGGCCAAGAAAACTGCTTTCTAGCAAGATGTTGAAAGAGCTGTGTGTGTGTAAATGTAGTAAGAAGCACATACCAGGATGGCTAAATGCTTGAATTAGGGTACAGTGTTGGCAGGGAAAAATAGCTCTATGAATGCTGCTAATGAATAAATGTAGCCTGGAAATAATATTGGGCCTTAGGAGGCAGCAGGATGCATTTGCTGGCAGGATTATATTGTGGCAGAGTGTCTGCTTGTCTCCAGGCTTTGGGTCCTGCTCATGCAGGTGGCTTTCAGACAGCAGGAGGAATAATTGTTGTAGCTGGGAGGCTTTCACAGCAGTGCTCGGAGTCCCTTCAGCTTCCTATCTTTAATTGCAGCTGTAAAGTGGCAGAAGAGTGGCAGTCTCTCAGTCAGACTAATTTTATTATTTTTTAGGGTGTTTTTACTGTAATTCTGACAAATGAAATAACTTTCTTTGCCTTAAAAACAAGAGTTTACAGAGATTGTTTTTCTAATGGGATATTTACTCTGACTAAAAAACAAGTAACTTGTGAATACCTACCACTTTCCTTTATCATGTGGGAAGGCTAATATTTAAGGAATGTTTGCAGGGGTCTTATGCACTACAGTCTTTAGATCAGAAATGTTTTTATTGTTTCAGAAATTTCAGTGAATACACTTCTTTCACTGAGGCTGTGTGCATAAGACTATAAAGACATAAGTCTTTCAGTTGTTCCTGGAATATTAAGCTTCTAATGTGCTTCTGCTGGTCTTCCTGCATGCATCTACTATTTCTGACTTCCAACAGCGATATCTCGTGCTGTTCCCTTGAACTCCCCTGAGATAAGTCTGCAGACCTCTTGTCATTCTCATTTATTTTCCTTTGTCTCCAGCCTCCTCATCTTGTCCTTTCATCATTAACGCCACCTAAACATAGTTCTAGTTTGAGATTTACTTTTTTGTTGTTTGGTGTGGGATCTGCCTTCATTGTCACAGTTTTCCTCTGAAGAAATTCTGATAAAGTCCTTTAGTGATGTACATATCTGGAAATCATGTAATAGATACATTTTTTCTTTCCTTCTAGAGCAAGGTATTTGCTTCATGTTGCCTCATTTTTATGGGTAAAAAATTGAGACAACGAGAAAGAAGTCTTTGATATCAGAAAGTCATTTTCTCTGTAGGAGATGCATTGGGTTCTCCTATTAAAACTTGTTTTGAGCAGACAGAGGACATGGATTTGAAGTCAACTCAGACCTGCCTTGTTACCAATGACTTGCTTCTCTTTCAATTACAGAGCTAAAACTGCACTAGCTGCTGTCCTGCTCTATGTACAACTCTGATACCCCATGAAACCTCCTTTAGCTCAGAGGAAAAAAATAGTAATTAATTTTCTCGAGAAGTTCTTCATGGTAAATTGAGCATATTTCAATCTCCTTGCAGCAGTATTTTTCCGTAGCACAAGAATGTCCTGTGTTTGTGGGTAGCGCACAACCTGTCCTCTAACGATAACTCATTGTAATCCACTAGGGTTTCCTCTCTATTGAGTAGGTTTGAATTCAAAGCACTGCAAGGGCACAGAATAATTTAGCAAGCCTGGAGGCAGCAATGTCATTTTCTTGGAGTTTTTTTAATGCTTGAGCTGAAGGTTTCTCAGCCTCCACATTTCCTAAGCTTTGGAGTGATATCATCAGCCGTGGTAGCCAGTGCTGAGGTTGGGAATTGTTGACTTTCAGTAGCAAGCATTTGGTCCTGAAAGTTTGACCTTGATTTTTCTGTGCTTGCTTAAGGGTAAAAAGAGGAAAGGGCAGTTGCTTTATGTTCATGGTGTTTCTTAGCAAGTGTTCTCGAGTTTCCCGAGCTTCTGTGCTCCTACTTGAATTCTGCCTGAACCGAGGCTTTACTGATATTTGCCAAGGAATCTTTAAGCATCTTCTTAGGGAGAAGCAAATAAATAAAGCCAAAAATGCTTTGCTCTGTTATGAGTCTCTCTTTATGGCATTATTTAAGATTACTACAAAAATGGTTTAAGCCTCTCTATCTGAAAAGACTGAAAAAGCAGTTATAGCTGGTTTTCATTGCAAACAAATCTTATTTCAGAATATAACTGATAATCTGATTAAAATTTGGATGGATTTCACAAGTAATGTTTTTCACAAGTAATAAAATCACCCATGGCTTAGGAATGAAAACACTCGAACTTGTTTCTCCTCCCATTGCAGTTTTGTGTAAAGTTGATGGAAAGCTGGACACTTTCAATTCAAAATTCTCAAAAGGTGAAGGAAGGTGCTGTTTTGTGAACAAAGAAAGTGGAGCTTCTGACAGGCCTTTCCCATTTCTAGTGGCTACTAATGTAAACTAGGTGACATATTTATGCTTTCTTTTGTTTTGGTTTTTTTTTTTTTTTTTAGGATTGCTGTTGGGTGTCTGGGGCCCTCGTGTGCTCTGTTTAATTCAATGTACTCTTAAAAGGAAAGGCTGTTTTTATTGACCTGAACTGGTGAACAAAGGCAGAGGAGCACTGGATGCAGCCTTACAGCACAAGAAGGATCCCTGCTGGTGTCTGTGGCCTTGGTGGAGGTTTCCTGGCTTCCTGCAGGAGTGGCACCTCACAAATAACACAAGACATCACACGCAGAACACTGTGGCTGAGTGAATGTGCTGATATCTGGACAACGTGCACAAATAACAGTTTATACCCAGGGAGAAGCTGTTCTCAGTCAGTGAACTGAGAAAACACCAGAACTCTGAGGGTTTTTTAGAGAGCAGAATAAGGAAGGATTATTTCCCCCAAAGAGCTTCCTAGCTCCCATTATTCTCGGAGAGTCACATGTTCTTGCATTTGTAAATGCCGTGCTTGCTCCTCTGCTGGCTCCTATCTTACTGTCTCACAGAGCCTACAGGGATGTATCAAAATGATCCATTGTCCTTCCCCCACCAAGGATAAAACTCACCATTTCACAGGAGCGAGGCTGCTTTGGGCTGCAGTGCCCAAGAAAAAGGTTGAACAGATATGGGGTGATAAACCAAAACATGCTGTTTCTTCAGCCTCAGTCTATTCTTGTTTGGCACAAACAAAGTAGTTTGATTTTAATTACGGTGGGCAAATGTAAGGGAAGATGCATGAAATGGAAATGAACTATATCCGTCAAATCTAATTTAAAACTAGAAATATTTTCCTTTTCTTCTTTAATAACGCAGTGTATTTCCTTTCTCTTCCTCAAAGTGGCCTTAGAACATTACAGTCTGTCCTAAAATGTCACTAGAAATGCATGTTGCCCACTATTTATAGTTTTGATTCGAAAATAAGCTATCAAGCATTGACAAGGGCCATTGGAAACTCCTGCTGCAAGCCCTTAATTATTTAATGGCTGCTAAAGAACCTGTTCTTTATCAGAGCTCTGACATTTGAAAAATTTCATTCAGATTTGCCTGTGGGCTCAAGTATACTTTTCTCTCATTAAAACAGAAAATATTAGTGGAGAAATACTTAATAAACTCAAAGAAATTTGCCAAGGGACTGTGAGCGCACTGAATTTTGAAGCATGTAAATGGTGAAAGAGCAGCACTGTATCCAGTGATGGCAAAGCTTACATTGGCCTCCAAGGGAGGCTCCTGAAGCAGCAATGCTCCTGAGATGTCCTTTACAATGCAATGGAAAAAGGAATGTTCCTGGAATGGGTGCTGTGAGATGAACCCTCTCCAATAATTGATGGAAAATGTTTGTGAAAGTTCCTTTCAGAAGCCCATCTCCCTACTTTTTGTCATATAGCTTCTGTCTTTTTGTCTTGTTAATTACAGGGACATTACTTAAGACAAGGTTCTGCCAGGGTCCTGGTTTTTGTCCAGATTTAAAGATCTTTTTTTTTCTTTTTCACAGCTACTGGTGTCATAGAATGAGTAGGAATGCTGATACCAGGTAGGAAAATGTGTAATGGGAAAACTGAAAGTAGTTTAACTCTCACTCTTTAGTTGTGATCTGTCACTCAAACAAAATAATAGTTTGCTGTCCCTCCCCATCCTTTTCTTTTTTTTTTAATCTTGAAGAATTATTTCTAAAATATAAACCTGATTGTACAAAATACTTAGAAATATCAGTGTGTAAGGAAGTAAAACTTAATGCAGTGTAATTTCCCCTATTTGCAGGGATTGACAGTTATCCTGTTGCAATCTGAGCAAACACAAATTTTGCATCCATTAACAGACAAAAAAGAATGCCAATACCTAAGAAGGTACCCAGAAAGTGGAGCCAGGGTCTCAGCTGAGGTGCATAGTGGTGGAAAAAGGAGAGAGTGCTCATGCATGGAAACAGGAGTGGCTTGGATTAGGTATATATGAGAAAAAAAGCTGGTTATGAGATAATTAATCATTGGAACAGGTTTGTCAGGGAGGTTGTGGAGTTTTGGAGATTTTCAAGACCCATCTGGAGATTTTCAAGCCCCAGGCATTCTGGCTTGGTCTCACTTAGCTGTGAGCAGGAGGCTACACCAACTTTTCAGGTTCCTTCCTGTGTAATAATTCTCTGATTAATAAAACCTCCTGTGTTGCCTAATAAATTTCATGTTAGTATATTCTGCAAGAACTACATTAAATACTGAGGAGTGAAAATGATTGACCAAATTAACTGTTAGGTAGGAGTGATATTTTCACTGTAATAATTTAACCTGGTTCTCCTCCAAGTTGCAGAATACAACATCAGACCAAAGACTGCAAGTAAAGAACCTGGCTCTATATGGGCGTAAAATAATTTGGTTTAGAAAAAAATCAAATTTTTGTTTTTTAGGGTTTTCAGCTTGCCTGTCTGATCTAATAATTTTGAAGAATGAAACAATTTTTTTTCCATTAGAAAGACAAAGAATAAAATCAATTATCTTTCTGTGAATCCACATTTTCTAGTGAATTTTCCATGGAAAGTGAGGGTGAGTACCTGACTGAACTCCATTGTGGGCAACAAAACAGTGGGGTTGCACGAAATTTCTTTCAATTTCGAGACGTTCTCTTTTTAGTCATGGTTCCCAGAATGAGTCTTTCTGATTGACTTTCTGAGACAGTTTATTCTGGGAAATGGCATCCCTTGGTTCAGTTTGTTCTGCTATGCTGTGAATTAAAGAGGGCGCCTTTCAGACAGCTCCGTGCAGTCTCTGACACTGACCTAGAAAGGGCAATCAATGGTTGCCTGTGAGGGTCTTGTGATATTTCCTTCATAACAGGGTCATCTTTGGCTGCTGCTGTACAGGCATGGGTATTTATGGGTAATTCTGTGTAATTCACTGTAACGAGTATTTGTTTTCCTTTGCTCACTCCTTGTTACAAGGTGAGAAACTCTACTTGTTTTTTTTAATTATGATTTGAGCCAAGAATCACTCCAGCCCTTCAAGGCACAACTTGTCCAAGAATCTTGGTTAGCTGTTAACTTTTTCCTCAAACAATGCAATCATACATGACTTTGGGACCTGACATTTCCAAATTTTGCCATGGAAAATCAGACACATTATCTTTCACATAATAGAATAATATAGTTAGAGTATTTTGTGATTCTGAGGTATTAATCCAGAATTATATCCAGAGAACCGTTCATCAACATCCAAAAGCAGCAATAAATAACAAGAATATCAAGATGCTTTTTTGTTACCAGGGGTCAGAAAGAACTGGATTTTTTACCTCTGTGAATAAAATGAAAAACATTATATCTGAAAGTAGTCTATTCTCATGGTTACACAACCTCCCACAGTGAAAGAAATTGTGTCTAACGTGATTGCTGAGTTTGGGATCCATTACAGCATAACCTGATTTCTTGTTTTTCATTGTTTAATAGTCCATTGATTGTATATCATCTGTACCACTTGTGAAGCTTTAGACCATGATTTCACACAGTATGAGACTTTTTATTTTTATAGTAATAGCAAGAAGAAATTATGAGACATGACCCATATAACCCTCCAACACTGAGTGGGGATTATTTTTGGGGAACTCTCAGCATCAAAGACCATTTTTTCTGGTGCTTATTCTTTAGAAGAAAAGATTAAATGTGTTCTATTTGCTATTGCTTTCTGCATTGCATTCTCTTGCTCCAGTTTTTTTGGCCATGAGTTCTAATGTTGCCAGGGATTGGGAATTTTATGGAAGCATCTGCTGTCAGCAGATTGAGAATTTGGCTCCGTAGTCACACAGTTCTAGAGCACTCTGACTCGATGTTGTTGGTCTGTAGCTGAAATAGCTACATCAATTTGCACAGAATCAGAAATACCTGTGATGGAGCCTGGTGGGACACCAAGAAACAGATCCACTTTTCATCAATCACAGGTCATTCCACAGGCAATGTGCTGCATTGTGAGGGAGAATTACAGCTAGATAAGAAGCAGTTGTTTCAGATTATTTTCCAAGATTTCCAAGGTTTTCTTGCTTAAAAAATGTGGTACTAAAAGAATGTGATAAAATAGTCTCTTTCAACAGATTTCCCAATTAATCTGTGTAAACAAGCCTAGCTTGTATGCAAATATTGAGGACTGGTATGTGCCCTTTTTCAGATCAGGAGTATGAAATGCAAGCTTTGCTCTGTTCAAGTAAACATTTAATTTAGTGTTTAAAAGAACTAAAAATTAGATCATAAAATGTGAACGTAAACAAATGTACTTGAGGTCAGGCCACGTGTGTAGGAATCTAGATTCTAATCTCACTCACGCACTTTTGTGGTTAATGCTCATTAAAACTCAAAAATTCTATCAAAAGAGGTGTGAGGTTTTGAAAGATAGCATGGAGTAATTAAAAAAAATTATCATAAACTTTTCCACTGTTTCTATTTTAAAAACCCCACATTTAGCCCAGGGATCTAGAAAAGAAAATATTATGGTGAGGAACTGCAAGGACAGGAGCAAATTAAACATAAAAATGCCTGTGGTCTATGCAACTTCCATTCACATTCCAAGCTGTAGGTCAGGTGGTCACCTCAGAGTGCTTAGGAAGAATTTTGTTTGGAGTATCTGCTTAAACGTAAGCTTTTAGCATATTTTAACTGGTGCTTGGTCCGTTTAAACACGAGGACATATAAAGTGGTCACAGCCTAACAGCTCAAGAAGTGTTTGGCCAATGCTGTCAGGCACATGGTGGCTCTTGGGGTGTCCTGTGCAGGGCCAGGAGTTGGACTCGGTGATCCTGATGGGACCCTTCCAACTCAGCATATCCTGTGATTCTGTGAATATTTCCTAGATGGTTTGCTTTTAAGGGATATGCTGTTAATCTTTACAAATTATGATAACCCCTGTTAGATGCGTGGTTCTGAAACTGACAAGAATTCCAAAGAAGAAACCTAATTACTGGAACATACAGGATTAAATCATTTGCTTCAAAAATGATACCATCATCTTTTCCTCTGAAGAAAACCTTTCCATTACTGCTGACTGTCATGTTTTATTGATAAATCAATATTTGATTTTAGAAGATTTAAAACCAAGTCGTATTCTTCAGCGGCATGTGCCCAATGCCAAAACGGAAACATTAGACATATTTACTATCACTTTTTGGTTTACCACAAAAATTATAAGACAGGGACGGCAGAGGAAGCATTAATGGTATGAACCCGTGAGCTGAATTTGTTATGCTGTTACTGAGCATTGCTTTTCAATTGCTGTGTGTTCCACATGGTGTTGAATAATTTGGGTAAAAGAAAAGAGTATTGCAAAACTTCGGTGGAAAAAGAGGCACATCTCAAAAAAACCTTACTGTGTTAAGTAATTTCCAAGGTTCCAGTAAGTAAGCAGGAGAGGAAATCACAAATTTTGCCAATTCAGTAGCTGCCGAGCCAAATTGTAGTAGTTACGGGGGAAGTAGCAGGATTTCCCTTTCCAAGAGCTACAAGGTTTCCTAGTTTTGTAAATTTAAATTTTTTGTCTGTCACTGCATGTATATCAGTGAAAAGGGATTGTAAATCAAGTGAGTAATTAAAGTTGTAGGTGCTTGGGAATTCTGAATCCACATCACTGCTATCCAGCACAAATGGAATTTGAAAATGGTTTGAGGTCAGCATTTACAATTTCTGGTTTAGAGTCCATGACATAAATCATCAGGATTATAATAAACTATGAGTTCAGCACTTGTTACTTCTTTCTTATGTTTAGTACAGCAGCAATCTGAGAATAAATCAGATGAATATAGAATATTTTGTTATGTGGTTGGAGTTCAAAACGAAGAAGCCTGATTATAAATGACTGAATTAAATATAAACAGACACCTCAAAACCTACATGAAATATTTATTTTTATTACAGGATTTCTAATTTAAAGGTATGATTACTGAAATCGAGGGAGGTTTTACCAATGAAGTGGAAAAAAGCTTGATTGACAGAACGTAGCTTGACAATTCATCACTCCATACACAACCTGAAAATTCGGTGCATTTTGAGGACAGATTAGGAATGGTATAATTTTTAGATTTTACCAGTTGTTTATATATCATATACATCCAAGCTATGGAGTATTTTATGTTTAAAATTCCTTTTTTTTTGTTGTTTCAGCTTTAGTCATCTCTTAGGTTGTCTTCCATGTAAAATGAAAATATAGGACAAAAATAGTATTACCTTACATAAGAAATTGTCCTTATATAGGCAGGAGTGGAGTTTAAGAGCTATGTAGGCCTTGTGCTGACATTTATTCTTGGGGTAAATTTCATAATATACAAGTCGTCTTTGAACTCTGATTAGTTCACAGGTACCTAACTATGGGAGAAATAATTTCTCTTCTAACTTATTTGTGTGAATAAATGCAAATACCTGCAATTACACCCCCCCATGATTTTGAATTTCAATCGTCTTGAAGATTTATGTCAGTAAAACTGAAATGCATGAATCCTCGTAGAGAGAAAAGCCAAGAAGAATTTGTGTATCCTCAGAAAACTTCAGTGGATATCAGAGTGAATATACTTGATTCTTTCTTAGCAGCATTTTCTTATGACCTGGGGTTTTTGTTGTTTTTTTTTTTAAACACTGAGCCACTGTGATGGGAAAAAAAGGATACTGTGGCTCTAAAATCATGTGAGATAGATAGATAGATAGATATACTCTGAGCATCTATCAAAACATAACTCCATCAAAAAGTAGTTCTGTGAGCTTAAAGAATATGTGACATCTGACAGGCTGAGTTGAAAGGATTAAGGTGTAGAGAAACAGAGGTAGCATGAGAGAGACATCTTTGATTTATTCATTACTTTGTAATGCAACAATATAAGCAAAGTAAGCAAGCAATTTTGAAGTAATAAGTAAACAATTTCTATTTTAAAAAGAAGATTAAATGCTGGGTTTTATTAAGGATTTGCCCCTGCTACCTACCTCTCCACTGAAATTTTTAATCTTTTTTACATTGGCTTTGCTGTGGAAACTAATCAGTCTTCAGTTCATCTCAGGAGACAGAGTCAAAAGCTTGAATCCTGTGCCCATTTTTGATGTGTTGTGTGGTAATCCAATTAGATTCCTGCTTC
The DNA here is from genome assembly GCA_013397845.1 of Melanocharis versteri. Taxonomy (NCBI): domain Eukaryota; kingdom Metazoa; phylum Chordata; class Aves; order Passeriformes; family Melanocharitidae; genus Melanocharis; species Melanocharis versteri. The sequence continues at coordinate 158,125 of VZTG01009761.1, read as the reverse complement.
TGCTTACTGAATTTAAGCCTTATCAGTGTTGCGACTGCTGAATAGAAACCTTGACATATTTACCAATTTGTACGACCATTTTTACTGGTTAGTTCTCAAATAGTTCTGTCTTTATGCGAGAGTTCAAATGGAATGTTTCAGTTAACCCTTTGGAAAAAGCCCCGATGCACTGCAGCTCACTTTGTCACTGGTTTTCGGGTTGATTGAAATTGTCACACGTTTTCCTGAGGGTACCGTGCTGCTATCTTTGCCTTTACAGGGCCATTTCTTCATCTTCATCTTGTGGCAATGTAGACATCAATATTTTCCTTTTTTCAAAGATCACGGATGTCCTGTATGTTACAAAAAGCTTCTCAAGTTTGTGTTGCAAAGCTTCTGAAGAAAGGCCCAGAGCTCAACAGTAAGCTGTGGCTGTAAACAGAAATAAGTGGTTTCTGCAGTATTTGACTTTGTGCTAACCTAATGTGATGTATAAATCAGATTTTATCTTTATTGAATTGCTGAAGATACATAAAGATCTCACCTTGAAAATAACCTAAATTGGTATTCCACTCACAGAAAAACAAAAAAATGAGTATACTTTGAATTACAATCTATATCTTGAACACTTGCCTCCTTTTGTATCTTGTGATATGTGTACTCTATTACCAAAATATATTGTCTAACATTGATGAAAGAGTAATTAATCTATAGACAGAAAACACAATAAAATTAACTTGTGAACACCGGGTAATTGCATTTCTTTAACGATATATTTATGAAAGTGGATTCAGCATCACTGTAATAATAACATGTAATGAATCCAACCCTTTAACGAAAGAACTTTACTTAGAATTTAGTATTAGAAATGCAGATTTGTGCAACTTGGTTCAAGAGGTCGGCTTTAGCACATGTCATACACATCTGCAGCCACTATGCATTTTCCCAAATTAATCTGTAATATATGGATTTTCTGCAGTGGCTACAAACCGAGTTCTTTTGTCAGAAAAAGGCTTGTTGTTGCCTTTTTTAACATCCTAGAAGGGTGTTACATAATCTTAAACAGTTGAAGGGAAATAGCATTTAATGTGCTTCATTAAAATTTCCAATTCTCAGGCCAACGGGAAAATCTGATAATGACTGGGCAGCTCGTATGCTCTAATGTTTCCTAATTAATTGTTTTCTTATTGTTTGGTATGGCTCTTTTCTCTTCCAGATCTGTTCCATCCACATGGCATTGTTTTTGCAATTATATTGCCCTTGTGAGTCCTTTGTGGCGTGATCCATCATTTTTCATTTCACTTCCAGTGCCTGATCGTCAAAGTAGGTTGTGAGATGGTTGTGCAATATAAAACATTTTATTTTGTTATTGTTCTTATTGCACAAAAAATTCTGAAAACTCCTGATTTGTTTAAAGCTCACATGTGTTCTATCATCTCAATTCATGTATCTTGCAGTGGGCCTGGAGGGGGATCCAGTCAGATGCTGGTATTAGTCTGGAAACAAATATATCATAAAAACCAGCCCTACATGAGGCTTATAGTGTCTAGTGGGCTGTATAAGAACTGTCTGGACTATCACAAGATGGCAGGAAAAGCACATATGTACATACAGACGAGAGAGAGGACGTTTTATTGGAGAAGGGAACATTTTCCCATAGCAGGAATGTTCACAAAGGGCTTACGTAGAAATGGAAACCTTTCTTTCTCAAAGAACAATTTGGCATATTTTTGCTCTCTTAGGACGCAGATCTTGAGTTTTCGGGAATATTCTGAATGTATTTTCCCCTTTCACATGAGGAGAAAGTTCCCTCCGAATCCAAAGGCTTCTCTGTTTCTCTTCATCCGAATGCAGTGAGGACCAATGTTGCTGCTAAAGTACCGTGTGGATTTTGGTTTGAGGCTGTTTTACAGCTATTGCTGGACGATCAGGTGTCTTGTTGTCCTTCCACTCAAGGTCTGATTCTGTGCTGCTGTGGCAGAAATTAGGACTGACGATTTGCTGCATTATTGCTGCATGCACGCTTTCCTCCATGACACACACATTTGTACACTCATTTGTTCCTCTGAGAGTTTGCTTCTGAACAAGAATGCAAACCTTTCTTTGATGTTGCACAAGACAATGCATGGTTCATGGCGATGAACTCATGCCAGCAAAATCCTGGGTAGAACAGATTAAAAATAGCCTTGCTCTTGGATTGTGCAGTATTAGTCACTGATGGTAAGCACAGTGGTAACTTTGTGATAGCTTAAGATCAAAACGCAATCAAATTAATATAAAAAAAATGGTGGTACTTAATCAGACACTCATCAGTAGCAATACATTCATATCATGATAAGCTGCTTCTGTTTCATGTGTTTTGCTTGGACTGCTGCATGAGCCTGTGATTTTACAGTGCAAATTCCTAAAGAACAGGAAGTGAAGCTCCTTCCCAGCATATCATAGACTTCCAATAAACCCCACCCTGTGCTGCATCAAATGCAGCTGTGAGAGAGGTGAAATTGCATGTGGCACTGTAGGCCTCTTCTTGCCCTATGCTGAAAAAACTGTTAGTGTAACTACAGAAAAATACACAGATAGTATGCACTTTTTTTTTCCCGATGCAATTTTGAGTTGTATCATAAAACGAAAGTAAGATTCCCTTTTATATTCTCAAAATGAAAATACACAGGAATAGACAGCTTGGTTGTGTTCTGAAAACTCAGGAAACTTGTTCCCCACAGGAATGTAGTTTGTTGGTTTTGGGTTTTGAGTAACAGGCTTTATAGCTGCTGAATACAGTGCAAAGAAGAAGGTACGATTTGGCTAAAACTGAGGTTTGAACCTGACAAATTATTTGCTGCTTAAATCATAAACGATGGTATTCCTGCAATCTGCAGTTAGTGCCAAATTAATTACTAAGCAAGGTTAGGAGAGCATTGAAGTGGTTAATCACACACCATCTGCTTGCTGGCCATATCTGATTCATGACGTGGAGGAGTGGGATTCAGACCACCAGCCTTCAGGTCTCTCTTCACACAAGAAGAGAGAAAATATGGCTCTTTGCACGTTTTTAATACAGATTCTGTTCTTCCTTTCCTGTCTGTAATGAACTGATTACAAGACCAGAGAAAGTAATTTTGAAAGTCAGGCAGCTTTTCTTCAGAGTTGAATAAATGTTTGAGTAGTGTAATGGTCTGAGAAAATGACTGCAGTGTGCTCATTCTACCTCAGGTGGTTTCTTCATGTTTTTTGATGTGAAGAAAAAAAAGAGGCTATTGTCCTTTAAACAGTTTGTACTACATTGCATTATCCCATATGGGGTGCATACACAAAAAGGCTTGATCTGTGGTCTTTGAATGCCAGCACCCAGAGGCTGAATCTGTAATTTTAATTAAGCTGTAAATGCCCTCACAGCTCAGTTTGATCTTTATTTCACAGAAAATTTTGGTGCATTCAGACTTTAGTCGCTTACTTTTGCGAGATTAGGAGCTGAGGAGAACTGCTAATCCTGTCTTGCTCCTCACAGTCATAAATTATGACTGGGTTAAAGCCCAAGTGCTGTTCATGTTCCTGTTGAAGTTCACATTTTGGGCTCCCTAACATCAGTAACTGAAGCAGGTGAATGGCTCATGGTTGGGGCACTGCCATGCTAATGAGAGATAAATGCTCTGATTAAGGCCTGTGTTGTTACAACTTCCTGTAGGACTGCAGAAAGCCACTTTGCTTCTCTGTGAGTGAATTTCCTCACAGTAAGACGAGGTTCAACAGGATATTTTTACCTCAGAGGAATGTTGTAAAGGCAAGTATTTGCAGATTTTTGGGGTTACAATAGATTACAGCAGCAGATGCCATGTGAGTATAAGAGAGTCACCCTATCAATGCTGTACCAGCAATGTCTTTTGATGCCAACAGTTCTCGTGTTCAAGGTAATGATCTTTCAATTCCCGGTGGAAAACTATTAAACTTCATTATCTCCACTCTCCTATTGTATGTGCTTGACTTGTGAGCATCCTGTGTGGGACAATGAACAGTTTTGTGTTTTATGAGCAAACCACACACCCACTTAAACACAAAGTTTCCATGCGTGCCCCAACTTCTGTTCCACTGCAAGGAACGTCTTCATCAGAAAACAGTGTAAATTGAGGAGGAACAAGGGAGGTGAGAGAAGACTGAGGGGCTTTATATATCACAAAGATACAACTGAAAGCCTGCAATGAATAGTTTCAGTAAGAACCTAATGCAAACTTGCAGCCAAATCAACAAAAATGAGCAGGTATCAGTACGATACATGGCTGCATTTTGAAAGCTGAGCTCTTAAGAAATATCAGTAGGAAGTCTTTACTGTGAAATGCTAATTTGATCATGAAAAATGCCTCTAGTAAGGTGCATTTCATTTTTAGAAATTATGTTCTTCTAAATTTTGTGGCTTTATATTTTTTTTTCATTATAGCACAGTATTCTAGGTAATCAGAAAAATAGTGAAGGAGGATTTCTGTAATAACCATTTTACAGAATACATTTTTTTCTAAAACTACTCAGTGCGTTTAAGCCTGAGTTTTGCATTTGTGATTCACTAAAAGTCCTTCAGCCAACAGTGGGAATTACAGTGATGCAAAGACTTCAGAACTGGAACTCGATCCTTCCACAATATTTGTAAAATCAGAATGAGGGTCTGGATAGAAATAATATTCCTGGTCCTTATGTCACTACATAAGGAAGCTACAATCTCTCTTTTGAACCCATTTTTATCTACAGTATGCTTCCTAAGTTCTTATCTTTCAGAGACTAAAATAAACAAGAATTCTGGAGATTCCACTATTAATGCTGCAAAAATAATCCTTGAATGTGTTCATTTGAACTAAGATGTGCTTTTTGTAGCCCCAGCTAAGTCATAATGGTGCCTCATGATTGTGCTTGTGTTGATTATAATTGTATTGCCAATTGCTGCCAGGTTGTACTAAGTGCATCAGTGAAAAATAGATTTCTGTTCATTTACTGTTGTACTTGGCTCAGACTCAAAATTTCTGATGATTTCATTTTTTTTCTCCAGTCATACTTGGCCCAGACGTTTCTCATTTAATGCATACAGAGTAGTCCATAGCGAATTCCCTTCTCCCAGCTGAACTTCTGAATACATCATCTTTGGAATCACTGCGCTCTCTCCTTTTTGTACTGGTCCATTCTCAACAGCCAATCTGTATTTTCATTACTTGTGTTCGTGACCGCAGTCAGAATTCATTTCTGTGACATCTTGATCCAGGTTTTTTTGAAAAAGATTCACCACATCATATTTTCACTGTGGCGATTCAGTCTTTTTGGTTTAGTCTGTACAGCTTTATTTTACTTCCTCATGATTTGCTGTTTTGTGCAGTAAATATATTTTGCAAATATCTCGAGAGTATCATCTGGGTGAGTATGAGCTCCATCAGATAAAGATTTCACCTGTCTTCATCTGCTTTTTGTTTGCTCATCGAGGTCCACTGGAATTTCAAAGGTGCATGAAACAGCTCCTTATGATTTATTCCAGATAAGTTAACCATAAAGAGTTTATAAAAAAAAGAAAATTAATTTGGTTTTATTCTTTGCTTGCATGTCATACTTGGCTATTGTACTGCTAAGAGGGTCATAGGATCTTTGATTTTAATAAAACAGTTAAATTTTAGCTGTGCTTGTCATTACTTGTCAACACATTGCCAAAATAGCAAAATCAAAGAGGCCATGGGAGTCGAACTTGAGATTTCCAGTGTTGCCCACGTATCAAACAAAACATCAGTAGAACTCTAGTTATGGTTTATATGGAATGAAGATTTACCGTTGAAACCAGTTTTATTGGGAGGCTGACCTGAGGGGAGGAAAACTTTCTAGTAACTGAGGAAGAATTGGAGGCTGACAGGTACGAGTGGAAAGAGTCCAACCATTACACGACTCACATCCCTAGGGAATTATGTTTTGCCAGAGAGATGAAAAGAGAGTCCAATTTTGAAAATTAGGCAGTGGGCAGAATAGTTAAGTGCTGGTCATTTTAGAAAAGGAAAAAAAGTTCTTACTAAAAGAACTGTATAATTATTCGAAACAGGAGCCTCTTTCCCTAGTTGCAAGGTAAAAATCTCAGCACGTGTATTAAGGAAGAATTTCTTCCCAGGACTTTCTGATTCACGTCATTAGAAAAACAGGGCACTCGTGTTTGCATTCAGTACCTCATTTGGAAGATGTTGTTTCTAAATCCTGCCCTTCGGGCTGTGTTTGGCATTGTTTTACCATAAAATTCGCAGACATTATTTCTACAGACTTTTTAATGAGTAGACTCCAGCCTGGGAAATACTTCTCACTTCTGCCAGAATAGTCAGGTACAAAGACTTACACCTGAGAGTTGCTCAGAGCTCTTGGTAACATAAAGACTGAGAAGTATTTTGTGTCTTTTACTGGTTTTTTGGTGTGATATATTTGGTATGATATATTACATTTTTCATATTTTTATTTCTTTATCCTGTCCCAGAAAAACGTAGGAAGAAAGGTACTAAAGGTCGAAAGAGAAATTCCTTGAAAATGAGGGAAACTGCTGAAAATCAGATAAAGGTGTTTTCAAAAGAAGTGACAAAGTTCATAGCTTAATTACAATGGCAAGATTTAATAAATATTAGTTTTTTAGCAAAAGCTGCAGAAGACAGAAGATTGCAGCTGGCTGATGACACGTTTTGATGCTAAATATAAAACAGAAAGTAGGTATCATTGTCATGTCACCTTTACGAATTTTCAAAGCAATGATTTTTTTTAAAGATCAACATTTTTCTCATCATCATCAAAAAACAGCAAGGTGAAATCGGGGGCAGAACTCTGGGTTGAACACAAGACTGGAACAAACAATCCTGCTGGAACAAAACCTCAGCAAATGCCATTTTGTGTATTGTGGCCCTGTGGAATTGGCTGTTTGGGCTACGCTTGTGCAAATAACACAACCACGGAAAAGCATGGTAGGAATGATGTCAGTCACATCAAATTGCATAAGAACAGCTACAGACCAATCCCCACTGTGTGAGAGAGAGCAAAAGGAAGATACTATGATGCATTAAGAGGTAGTTACAGCACAGCTCAGCTCAGCAAGGAGCATCAGGATGTGTCGGAGTACAAAAAAGTGGTCCACAAGATCAAATCAGCAAGATTTATGTTTGTTTACCATGTTGAACCAGAAAGTGCTGAAATGCCACAAACAAAATGTGTAAATCTCAGTAGAATGCATTAAGGGGTGGCATGAATATCTTTTAAAGGTTGGCTTTCTTGTCACCTGTAAACAGAAATTCAGCGTTTTATGTGTGGAATAGGTCTTTAGTCTGTTGGCATCTTGATTGTTAGAGTCAGAATATAATCACTACTCTGTGAACTTTGCAATTATCTGCTTTGTTCATTTGTCTATTTTAAGAAGTAAAGCTGATATGAAAGCCAATTATGAGTTCCCTTGATAATGGACATTCTTATACCAGAATTTATATACTTATACACTTTGACAGGGTGCATTGCTAATATAAAGAAAGTTCTAGAACTGCATAAACCCTGTGATCTGTCAGACATTTTCTCAAATGTAAAATAACATACGTTTAGAACTCCTACTCTGCTGAACCAAGACTTTATAAATAACCCCATAAAGCTGGTAGTTGCTCATTTATCTCTCTTCCTAAAGAAGATCCTAAAGATAGGTAATGGACTCTGACATATAAGAGAAATGCAAAAAGTTCTTTTCTTTATTTGCCGATAAAACAGGAAATTTCTTTTGACTATATTCAGAGAAAGCTTTTGTCAGGATTCATTCACTTTCCCATTACTAAAATGCTAATTCCTATCTTTATTATTCTAGGTATACACTGGGCTACCTTAGCCACCTTTAGACTGATATTTCAGTCAAACCTTGTCTTTCCCTTTGCTACACTGCCAACAAGAGAAATATGCAAATTAGCAGTTTATGTTTCGCAGAAAGAATTTTTATTGTTTTGGTTTTAAATCACAGTTGGAATCTTTTTTCACTTCTTTACGTATGCGTAAAAGAAAATAAGGATGGATTTATTTTTCTGACTAACGTTTTCCCTTCTACAGATGATTCAGATCCTATTTTCTGTCATTTAATAACCCCACTGATGCACAAAGGAAACCCCCAGAAAATCTGCATTGTTCAGATGCCTTTGCTTAGCCAGCATTGTTTAATATAAACCATCCTTTTTGTCAGAACAAACATTGGAACACCTTCCATTGGAAGATTCTTGGTGGTGTTAAATTAGTAAACCTTGTGGTTTTGATAATTGTTTGTATTGATAAATAATGTATATCTGAATGTTTGAATTGTAATTATGAAGAGACCCTGAAGACTGAGCTGGGTGTTTTGTTTTCGAGAAATTCACTTGGGTCCTTCCTAACGTGGTAAAGAAATTTTGCTTAACATGGAGCTTGAACTTATTGAAGTGGATGAATCTGGGCGGATTTTGAGCTCCCAGTGTTAATGACTCGCAAGAAAATCTGCTTCTAAATAAAGTATCTTCATTTCCTTTACTTAGTTTCAGTACTATCAGCAATGCATTTGTGAATACAGTTCTCTTACTGAAGTGCTAAGGGAGCTGTTTGAGCAAGTTGTTGTTCACCTGAGGATATAGGAAATAATTGCAGAACCTCCTCACCTAACAGGTCACTACAGAGGCATAGAAGTGCCCAGAATTACAACTTAATGCTTTTTACATTGTTTGATTATGGCTAAGGAGAGAACCTTGGTCTCTAGAGCAACCTCATCAGCACTACACTCACTCTCAAATATTCCTTCTCTGGGTTAAGGTAAGTGTCTGGAAAAACTCAGCACTCCTTATTTTTCTTCAGGAAAGGAAAAAATGAGAGATATTACTTTCTAAAATTTCCCCAAGAAAATCTGAAGCTGACTTCCTGAAGTGTGCATGACAGAAAGGATGGAAAGCCTGTCCAGATAAAAAAGTAGTGGATTTTTATACATTAGTTCTCTTGGCTTTTGCCTTATTGAAGCTCCCAATGAACATTCCTGAACACGAGTTTGCCTTGTAAAGGTCATTTTAATCAGAAGGGGGTCTATTCCTGTAGCTATTTTTTATTTATTTATTTTATAACTATAATGACCTAAAATGATTTTACCTAAGAGTGCATGTTCAACAGATTAGAAGGACCATGGCAACACAGCCAACAGACTGTGAGTGTGGTGGGGTTTTATTGCTGTTGTTTAGGGAACAGTTTCACTCTGAAGTTATTATTTCTACTTGTGGCTAGAAAGTGCTGTGTTAGTGTGATGGCTGTGTGCTATATTCACTGAACAATCCATTTCAGGGTGTGTTGAGGTGGTGCTGCAGGGAAGTGGGGTGAATGTTCAGCTCACAGTCAGTGCAGAGGAGGCTTTCAGAACTGACACATCCATAATCTCCTGTGTGATGCTCTGTATTCATAAGGAGAGTGTTGTTGGGAGTCAGGTAAGGGGATCTAAGAGCCCTGTACAGAGGGATTTAGAGTTCTTCTTGAGCTCATCAGAAACCTCACCAAATTCTTTGGCATTAGGCTCTTGAAAGTTCATTTCAACTCTATTTATACTGGATTTAGGTGAGAGGTAGATGTCTAATTGTTTTATGTGCCTTCTATAGAGATCCACATGGGAAATGTGATGAGCTGCTCCTAAATATGTTATATATGTAGCTCTGTGTCCCACAGAGCAAGCTATCTGCTGGCTACTAAACATTCCAGTTCCAACTAATTAGCTACACAGGCCTAGCCTTGAAGAATTCATTGAAGCTTTTGACTTCAATAGAGGAAAGGAATTAATCCATATTAGCCTGAAAAGATCTGAAGTACCTGGACCATTAGGTCCACTTAACTCTGAGTTTAACAACATACTTCAGTAAGACTTTCAACCTTGAGCTTCCATGCCAAGATTAACTCTTGGGCTGTAATTTCCACATTCTAATTTCTGACACAGGGTTTTGACGCAGGTATAATGCCCAATTTTTAAAATAGCTAAGTTTAATTCAGTTCTCAGGATCTCATAAAAATGATAATTGTATTCATAAACTACAAATGGTTTGGCTTTTGATCTCTATATGAAAACTCCTGTCCCTGCTTGTGTTCAACAGTAGTTAAGCAATGCCCAGAGGCACATAATAGCACAGTGAGAGTTCCCACATTGATAGATATGAGGAAATTTTCTATAGTATACTGCAGCTGAGAACCACAAGATTTCTCTAAATTTAGAGGTTGGTATGGAGGTTTTACTGACCTGGGATAGGAACAGGGTAGAACTGAGCTAATATTAACCAAGGGTTTTTCAATAGTTACTCTGTCATCAGTGTACAAAAGAACATCAGTTCTCTACAGATTATTTCTGATCCGTATATGCAAATTATTTATTTGGATGGCTTTTGAGCCGTTTCTGTCGGGATGTACTAATGAGGCTGTGACAACAAATACCTCACAGCTTTACCTGCCTTGTGCACAGACAGACAAAGGGTGCTTCTGGCCGAAAATCCTCCCCTCCCCTGCTTGTGGCAGCTCTGTGTGAACGTGAGGGAAGGGAGCATATGATTTCCAGAACACTATTTCCTGTTCCCTCTGGAGAAAAGACAACAGGCTGGATGCCTCATTCAACATACAGAATTTAATATTTTCTTCTGTTAACTGCACCTTAGCCCTCCCAAGCATTACTGTAAATGATCCTCAATGTTCTGAAGTGCAGGTCTTCTTCAAAAAGGTAATTTTCAAAGTATTTTTAGTAACTCCATTTATGCATTGGTATTAAAGCAATTTATATATAGCCTTTGTGCTACCTATTTTAACTTCATCTTTCCTAGCTAGTCCCTGGACCCCAGACAAATGACAATACTCTAGAAAGGGCCCTTCCATTCCGGAAAGGTTTTCCTCAGTAAATGTCACGCTGAAAAGAACAAAAACAAAACTGTTTGTTTAACTCATGCCAAAATAATTATAAGATTATTTCTGTTTGCTAGTTCAAAACTGGCCACAAGAATATTTATTTCATTTAATAATCTCAATAATTAATTTTTTCTCTAACTTTGCATAGTAGTAACTGTTGTGCCCTGCTAAAGTTGGTTAATTCTGTGTGTTTATTCAAGCTCGGAACATTTTTTTATGGTTTAACTCTGTGCTTAACACACCCCTGAGATCATACAGCAATATCTCCAAAAGAAAGAGGTCTAATAAACTGTTATGAGTGTATAATTTATTAGGGAGCAGTTTGTTTGGATCAATATACATGGCACTTAAAACTTCTAGACAAGCAGTTCCCATGTCAATCTTATTTTGAAGCCATTAGGAATAGGATTGAATAGATTCTTGTTTTTGTCAGTGTAGTCCTCCTTATTAAAAAATTGCTTGTATTTTCTCAGATAAGCAAGGCTATCAAGACTGATTAAAAATCCACACATGTTCCTCCAGAATTTCTGTTTGCATCTTTTCGAAAAAAAGTGGAACCAAATTTTTGCCTTGTTATCTGAATACTCTGACATAGTTCTGCTACATGCCACTAACTCGGATCTAGCAGAACGAGTTTCCTCTTGAAACATAGAGCAATTTTCTGCATCCTTATTACAGCAGGAGAAGAATGATCTTTTGGTGCAATGGTGGCATGAAAGCATCGCCTCACATACACCTTTGAACATCAAAAGAAAATGCCTGTGGTCCTTTCTCTGTTGAGCTACTTAACAGGAAGATCGTGAGGTCTGGTGGCTGCTTCTCTCTTCCAGTCCCATCTGGTGTCTCTCCTGGCTGTTTTGTATTTGTCAGCAGGGTGACAAAATGATGACAGAGCAGACTATGCTGGTTTTGACCCAGAGATGCATCTGGAAGCTATATATGATTGCCATCAAATTATGAACCAAGACACTCACCTGTGAAATGTGTACCTACTGCAGTTCCAGGCCCGAATCTTTAGTAGGAAATGTTCTAGTCTAGTAAATTTATGTTTATCATCTAATTCATGTGTAAAAGTCAGTGTAAGTGGAGCCTTCTAGTAAGATTTGGAGTGCTACAGGTACAATGGTGTATCCCTGCTTTTAGTTTGATCCCGCAGTTCCCTCAGGCATGTCTTGCATTCATACCCATTTCTTAAATAGGAATCATAAGAACAGATTTACTAGAAATTTACCATCATCTATCTTCTAAAAGTTCATAGAAATATCCTTTTTTACATAAAAATATATATGTAAGCTATGTTTGATGCCATACTTAACATCTAAATTTCCTTTCTTTACATGCTCCTTCACATAGCAGCTTGCTACTGCAGGTTCCTGGCGTATGAGATACTTGAACTTACAACTATTATATATTTTAACAGGAGTAGTTTTGAGCTCTTTTCCTCCACATGTCTCTTCCCAGTTGTTCCTCAAGTCACGGTTAACTTAATAATGCAAATTTACATTAATTATTAGCCTACTTCCTGATTTTTCTCCAGAATATTCCTTATGAAATCCCAGGGAGAAATAAGTCTACTATACCCTCATAATGTTTTCTGGTCTGGACGAAAATATATGCAAACAGGAATTTAGCATCTGATATTTTCAGGCTTTATAATCATTACGTTTTCTGTCAGCATAGTTGGAAAATTGCTTATTCAGAATAATACATTTATTCTTAAATGCAGAAATAGAGCAAATCCAATGACACGGTAATTTAAGTAATTCTGTGAAACTAATTCATCTCCTTCATGATTTAATTAAAATAACAGTTTCCAGACTGCAGACCCACCCTTCTCACTACCACTTGGCATATCTGTAAGAAGGCACAGTGCGTGATCCAGGTTCTTCCATTTCAACTGAAACCAAATTATTAGGAGAGACAAAAAAAGGGGTGATAAATAACCCTTGTTATACTGGATAGAAAAAAGGATGTCAGCATTATGATTGATGTGGCTGTGGGTATCTTGGAAATCTGGTTCCTCATTTAGAAGCTTTCTCTCCAGACTACCCTTATTATACTTCTTTTGCTATTGTCGTTTTTCAGAATAGACTTGATATGAGTCCCCGTCTGCTCAGAATGAATGGAGAAATATTCAAGTCCAAAAATAGAACATACGGTATTTTTATCCTGTTTTCTGAGTAAACCCATACTCTGGTACAAGAAATCATTCTCCAAGTAAAAATATCATCAGTTTTTACCGCTATTCATCCTAAACTTGATGGTAAATGGCCGTGGTTTTGCAAACTTTCCCAAGAAAATATGAAAGAGCTGCTGTTCTCTGGAGCATCAACTCCCTTGAAGCACAAGTAATGAACAGATGTGCTATTCATATAGGTTGTGCAGAAGAACTGGCTGAGGATAGGCTGTATTTTAGTCTGCTAAGTATCTCATTAAATACTGCCAGTCATATTCAGAAGGAGAGTACTTGAGCCAGATTCTTTGACAGGGGTGTCTTACAGCGCCTAGTTAGTAAAATATGAATAAAATATGAACTTCCTGAAGTGATACAACCTCTGGGAGATAAAACTTATTTGTGGAGGCAAGAATTCATTTCTGCTTTGGTACCTAAGGGTCTCTAGTGCTGTAAACAATTGAGAAGAGGGGTAATGCAACTCCTGAATCATATTTCAGCACATCTGAAATGTTGTAGTGACCACAGTCTTTTCACTTGATTATCCCAAATTCTCACTGCTGCAACATTTTGCTTGTTTTTGACAGGAGTCCCTGATCTTACAGGACGTTGGCTGTGCTGCCCTGAGAGGTTAATAGAAATAACAGTGAAGCAAGCATAGGAAAGAGCAGAAGAGCAAAAAGAGAAGGCTAAAAGGGAAGTAGAATAATTCGTGGTCTAGAAGTGCAGTAAGTACTGAGCTGTAGTTCAGTCTCATTCGCTGCACAGAACTCTTGATTACAGCAGGAAGGTTAGTGCTGGACTGGGGCCAGACCCTGCCAGTGTGAATTGCAGCAACTGGGGGAACGCATCAATTAATATCGGGCACAGAAACATAAATGAAGCTTTGTAAATCTCATGTTCCCTGTGCATGAGAATATATTAAATAGTTGTGTATTTTTTCTGGCACTGTGTACATAGCTAAGCAATAATGCATGTTTCTCGCCTGCATCACTGTCAACCAGGACAAATCTGTGTGACAGCATACCTTAAAGATCCTTTACTATGATACAACATTACATTACTGTCAAAGACAGTGACGTGTAGGTATTCTCTCTTTGTTCTACCAATAATATTATCCCTTATCAATGTAAAGGAACAGAGGAAATATAATAGCTTTTAAATAAAATTTGCTCTTTGAATACTATGAAAATACAAAGCTGAATGAAATGAGTCACAGTATTCATCTGTAAATACCTAAAGCTTGTTTTTTGCTTTTAAATCAGTTAAAAATTGGATCAAGTAAGAACTCTGAGCTAGATTGGATTGCATGCAGTTACGTGATCCCTATTACATTAGAATGGATTAAAAAAGGCACAAAAAAGCTATTCTGCTTCTCCCATTGTCAGTTATGTGTGTATTATGTGTGCATAGGATCATACATCACAGTTTGTTTATCTTTGCTCAAGAACATGCCTTAGCTATTAAAAACAAAAAGAATAACAGTGCTCAGAAAGGAATACCAAAGTGATTGGTCTGTTTCTACTTGTCTTTTTTACTCAGATATCCACTGAATTTTTCAGTTTAACAGTCACATGAGATAATGACAAGGCATCTGAAATTTTGAAAGATAAGTAAAAGCTATATAAGCCACTATTTTTTGCCCCAAGTCCTTGAAACCTTTCAAAATAGAAATAAAAGGGTGTTCAAATCCTACTCATAAAAAGCAGCATAAGACTTTTTAGATAATGAAGTGACTGAACTCTGGAAAATGCCCCTAGAATTAAATTTTACTGATGTAGGAGTAAGTCTAGGCGCTCCTAATGATTCAACAAATTTACCTATGATAACTCTGATATTTTTATGGCTTCATACATGTCCTTGTGCTTAAGTGATGGTAGAGGTTTGATTCATGACTTTAGTATGCTCCTGGGCCAGGTTACAGAAGAATCTGGGTTTTGGTATCGGAAATGAATTTATAGAATGTTTTTTAACTGCATCCAAGAATGCCAACATTTTGGGCTGCTTTTGTGCTGACAGAAGACATCGTATTTTAATGGCATTTGGGATGATTAGGGGATTTATCTATGTTTTTCACTTTATATTGACTGTGGAACTTGAAGTATTGTGATTGCTGAGAAAACGGTTAGCTCTAAGTGCCATTTATGTGTTTCACAGTACTGTTGGCAAGATTTGATGCCTGACATTCAGTATGTTTGTTTGGCTGATCCTCCATGCTCCCCTATATAGTCATAGGTCATCTACTAACATGAGTGGGATTGAGGGTATGGGCAGTAGCTGATGCAGGCAGCAGAGACAGAGAAGTGCATCGAAAATGTGGGTTGTGGTGCCGGGAATCTGAAGGGAAATAGTCACGAGGCTCTCTTGGTTTCTTTGTGGAGGAAGACCTAGGCAATGAACCAAATGCCCAACACGCTTGCTGCACATGTTGTGTTTGTCTGCAGCCGCAAATACCTTGAGGCAAAGTGTCTGGTGTGAGTGCTGCCTTTGATTTCTCCTCAATTCAGTCTTTTCTTCCTCCATGAGGGGAAGTAGGAGTGCCAACATTTAGTTTGTACTGAGATGGTAGGGTTGTAGCTTGTCAAATATGGCCAAGCTGCATTTTCATGGCAACCCCTTACAAGACAGCGGAATGTGCCAGAGTTTCAACTTTTTAGGTGCAAAAGGAATAGGCAGTTTATACCTTGCTTGTGTTGCAGCAGGAAGAAGGAACAGCGATTTGAGGTGTTAACTCAGCCAAATGCACAACGGTACCCTCTAGTCATGAACTAGGGACCTACTTTCTGATAAGGTACAGAATTAGGAGTGAAAGTTAATTTGGCTTCATTTGCGAGATGGCTGCAGGGGCCTGGGTGTGCTGGGCAGGAGCAGAGGGAATGTTTGCTTGTGCAGCTGGGGGGCTCGGGGCCGAGCGAGGCAGCAGCGCGGAGCTGCGGGCAGCTCTTTTCCTTCTCTGGGAAATTCGATCCGGGCTTGGGTTTGGAATCCTCCGAGCGACCTCAACAGAGCGCTTCGCTTCCTTAGGGGCACGCCAGCCAAGGCCGGGGTTGGCGGCATCGCTCCGGTTTTGCTCGCCATCCCGGGCGTCACGCAGCGCGGGAACACTGATCCCAGTAATTACGGCGCTGACAGGACGCGGGAGCGAGGCNCCGCCTGAGCCGCTCTGCCCTGGACGTGTCGGGGGCGGGCACCGCACGGAGCGAGCCCCGTCCTGCCGCCGCTGGAGCCCGGCTCCGCGCACGGATTATGTCCAGCGCTGATTTACAGATCTGCCGCGGGAGCCCGACTCGGAGAGACCAGTGATCGCGCCTGCCCCGTGGTTCCGCCTCACACACCACAAGCACACGCACACCGCCTTCGATTTTCCCTCCGGGGACGAGACCCTCGCTGGTTGCCCGGCCGCCCGTGCCGAGGCGAGCGGGAGCGGCTGTGGCGGTGCCCGGAGCCCGCAGCCCCCGCCGCCTCCCCGGCTCGCTCCCGGCGCTCTCCCGGCACCCGGCGAGAAGGGGCAGAAATAACTCGCCAACCTGTGGTGCGCACTGACCGCAGCCACCTGCGACTGTGGATCAGCCGGCACAGCCCCCTCGGGACTGCTGTCACCCGGTCCTTACACTAGCGGGGAACAGCGCTGCTATTTCTCTGCCTGGGATCAGTAAGTATAACAGCGTTTTAGGATCTTTTTCTGCATGACACGTAGGTACGATTTCAAAAATAGCGTCATTTAATAGTTCGTGTTCACCTTCTCTCGTGTATTAATAGATGTGGCTATAAATGAGGCTTCTGTTTCAAAGGGGGGTGTGGGGGGCTGTGTATTTTTGTGTGTGTGCTTGCATGTAGATGTTGCTTCAGTGCACCTGCAGTTGTTTTCTTGACATATCACGGTATTTTCACTTGGCTGAGCACTGTACGTGCCTGTTTCCAAATTAAATCCAGTGAGACGTTCATTGTGATCGAAACACAATTCTGCTGTAGATTAAAATGTAACATTCCCCCATCTGATGTGTTTCTACAAATACAACAAAAGCTCTTTGTGTAGATACATTTATTCTTTAGTGTTTCATATGTATATTATGTAGGTGTATCTCTTACGTATGTGCTCAAAGACCCGAATGCATTGTGTGTTGCAGTATTTTTATGAGTGTTTATATGTGTTGGTGTTTCAGAAGCATGCATATGTTTGTGTATGGATGCAAGTGCTCATATGGGTGGGGATTTTGTATCTGTCTATATATATGTGACATACCCACCCACATCCTTACCCACAGAGTCGTTCAAAATCTCTGTGCATGTGATGTGGGTGTGTGTGTAATGTAGAAGTGTGAATAGTGTGGGCAGGAGAAGATTTGAATGCTGTGGTAATAGATGACACAGTTTCATTTGATCGGTGTGACCTTTTAGGAAAACAATCCAATCTTTTCCCTTTTTGTTTTGTTTATTTTTGTGTGTTTGTGCATGTGCCTCAGGTTAAGTGCTTCTTCTGCATGACCATAACCACAGGGTGACCCATCCACTCCCTTATGTCCTATGGGGACCTCAGAGGCAGTTTCTCAGTCTTCATCTCCTCCTCCTCCTCCTCCTCCTCCTCCTCCTCTTACCACTGCTGCTGATGCCCTGGGTGCTGCTCCCAGGTTTGAGACATTGTTGACAGGCTGAAGAAAGGATTTGCAAAGACCTCCTCACTGTGTAAATGAAGTGATGGCTGGAATTAACTTCAACTCCCCAAGTAATGATATTAAACAGTAAGTTTGCTAGGCCAAAGCATTGCCAGGAACAAATAATGAGGAAAGAGACTGTTTGCATTTGGTTTCAATGATGAGCTAAAACCATCTGTGGAGAACAGGTACCCTTTGGTTTGCTTTTTTTTTTTTTTCCTGAGGAATGCATCCTTTATAGCCTGCGAGGCAGTCATGATTCTGATCAGATACAGCTGTGATTGCTGCAGGAGATAAATGAAAATAAAGGGGCTTGGTGGATGGAAGAACAAGGTCTCAGCTGTTCTCTGGTTCAATTTGAGAATTTCATCATTTCTCATTAGCAAAACAGTAGTTTGTGTCAAACATTCCGGAGAACGAGAAAATGCGGATCTGTGGTTTTCCAAAACATAGATTCGGTGTTACAGCCATGTTGCCATACTCGATGCCCTGGGGACCGTCCTCCAAATGCAAATGGCTTTGAACTTTCTAGTGAAAGTTAAGGTGGCGCTGTAAATAAAACAAAACCTTGTTACAGTGAGCGATTAAACGAAGAGAAAAAGCAGTTGCAAGATGGAGGTTGCGATGGTGAGCGCAGACAGCTCGGGGTGCAACACCCACATGCCCTACGGATACGCGGCCCAGGCGCGGGCCCGAGAGCGGGAGCGGCTGGCGCAGTCCAGGGCGGCCGCGGCCGCGGCCGTAGCTGCGGCCACCGCGGCGGTGGAAGGTGGGGCAGCGGGCGGAGGGGGACCCTACCACCACTACCACCAGGAGCAGAGTCGAGGGGCGTCCTCCTCGCACGGCGGGAGCGCGTCGCGCAGCGGCCTGCCCCACCGCCAGAGTGGTAAGAGGAGGAAGAAGGGGAAAAAGAGGAGCCACCACTTGGGAAGTAGGGAGTGTGGGGCCTCCTTCCCCTGCTCTGAGCTGCTGCCGCTCAGTGGTTCTGAGGAGAGAATACTGAAGGACTTGAGTGAGGAGGAAGAGGAGGACGAAGATGAGGATGAAGACGACGAGGAAGAAGGAAAGCTCTACTACAGTGATGACTATGGGGAGGATGAGTTTTCGTACTCAGACCAGCCACCCGATGACGGTGGAGGCCCTGGGGGTTACAGCTCTGTCCGCTACAGCGAGTACGAGTGCTGTGAGCGTGTGGTGATCAACGTGTCGGGACTGCGGTTTGAGACCCAGCTGAAGACCTTAGCTCAGTTCCCGGAGACGCTGCTGGGGGATCCAGCCAAGCGAGGGAGATACTTTGATCCTCTCAGGAACGAGTACTTCTTTGATAGGAACCGACCCAGCTTTGATGCCATCCTGTACTACTACCAGAGCGGCGGTCGGCTGAAGAGGCCCGTCAATGTACCCTTTGACATCTTCTCTGAGGAGGTGAAGTTCTACCAGCTTGGGGAGGAGGCCATGCTCAAGTTCAGGGAGGATGAAGGTTTTGTCAAAGAGGAAGAGGAGAAAGTTTTGCCGGAGAATGAGTTTAAGAGGCAGGTCTGGCTGCTGTTTGAGTACCCGGAAAGCTCCAGTCCGGCCAGAGGCATTGCCATTGTCTCTGTCTTGGTCATCTTGATCTCCATCGTCATCTTTTGCCTGGAGACTTTACCAGAGTTCAGAGATGACAAAGAATTCGTCATGTCCCTGAGCTTAGGGAAGGGGCTTTCCAATGAGTCTCTTCGCCTGGATGCTGGGGAGCACACCATCTTCAACGACCCTTTTTTCATCGTAGAGACCGTGTGCATCATTTGGTTCTCCTTTGAGTTTACAGTGCGCTGCTTTGCATGTCCGAGCAAAGCACACTTCTTCAAGAACGTCATGAACATCATAGACATTGTGTCCATCTTGCCTTACTTCATCACCCTGGGCACGGACCTGGCGCAGGAGCAGGGCAGTCAGCAGGCCATGTCTTTTGCCATCCTGAGGATCATCCGTCTGGTCAGGGTGTTTCGCATCTTCAAGCTCTCCAGGCACTCCAAGGGTTTGCAGATCCTGGGTCACACGCTCAGGGCCAGCATGAGGGAACTTGGCCTCCTCATCTTTTTTCTTTTCATCGGAGTCATTTTGTTTTCCAGTGCTGTTTACTTCGCAGAAGCCGACGAGCCTGCCACCCATTTTCAAAGCATCCCAGATGCCTTTTGGTGGGCTGTAGTGACCATGACTACAGTTGGTTATGGGGACATGAAACCCATAACTGTGGGTGGGAAAATAGTGGGGTCCCTGTGTGCCATTGCAGGAGTGTTAACCATTGCTTTACCAGTGCCAGTGATTGTCTCCAATTTTAACTATTTCTACCATAGAGAAACTGAGAATGAAGAACACACGCAGATGATGCAAAACGCAGTCAGTTGCCCTTACCTCCCAACAAATTTACTGAAGAAATTTAGAAGCTCATCATCTTCATCCACAGAGGATAAATCAGAGTATTTGGAGATGGAAGAAGGAGTTAAAGAATCTCTTTGTGTAAAGGAGACTAAAAGTCAGGACACAGGGAATAGCAGTGAGTCAGAGAAGAAAAACTGTGTAAATTCAAATTCTGTGGAAACTGATGTGTAATTTTGAGCGTTTCCAAATATATTTATGCATTAAAGAGTGCAGTGAAAATAATGAAATATGCAAACAAGAGTCTGCAGCATACAGTAGTATGCCGTTTAATGGTTAAATACAAATTAAAAGCATTGCTAAACATGTATTACATATCAAGTAAGTGGTACAACTTGAGGAAAGGATTGCTAGATCTGATACATTTTCAGACTTTATATTTTTATTAGAATGCAAGTGTTTTGCACATGAGGCTGAAAAATTTATGAAAACCAAGTCAGTTTTAAAGTGGGTGCATGAACTGTCGACATCACTAATAACAGCTCTGTGGTAAAAGTTGGCATTCAGAGGTATTTACTATGTAAGAAACAATGAAGTTTGGTAGTCATTTATCTATTTATCAGTGCTTTAATAGCAGCTACCATAAATCATTGGATACCATAGTCATTGTTTTTCAAATGGTAAATTTATTGTAAAAAGATATTCTACAGAAGATAGATCTAAATTTTTTTTTTCTTGAAATCTATAATGCTTGTTTTTAACTGGAAATTTTCTTTGAAAAGGCTGTTGACCCTCCAGAAATTGTTTATTTTTATAACTCTCTTTGGAGGCATTGCAGCATTTGTTGTCTAATAATGAAAGAAATGAAGTAAGAGAATCGTTAAACCTGGTCTGACTGCAAAGGCAAAATGACTGGAATGCTTTTTTGCACTACTTTATATGCTGGAGATATATTGAAAGAGACTTCATACTGTGAATGTTTACTAATGTAATAGTTCAATGACAATCATTGGAAGAGTGAATTCTGCGTCATATTTTATTGTTTCTTCTTTCTTTGTGATGCTGATGGCAAAACAGCTAACATTACATGAATTCCATACTCTTTTTAATTATGAATATCTGTGATCTGGAAAAGGATTGTGAAGTAAAATTTTCTAATCAAAATTATTTGAAATCGGTGTTTTCTACTGATGCCCTCAAGAAGTACCAACCTAATTTATATCTTTTTTCTGCTTAATTTAGCATTCAGAGTCTATGATTAGTACATGCACTTTGTCAGTTTTGAGGAAATTCAGTGTATGGGAGGAGAAGGTAGAAGTAATAAGATACTCAGTTGTTACAGTACTGGCAATTGAGGATTGCTGACTTTTAATAATGTGCTATTATTGGTGCTGCATTTTCCCTTGATTACAGCTTTCACCCATGTATATTTGAAGCAACATTTAAGATCTAAAATAGGCGTTCTAGGCTTCAAAATGAACATATTGGGGCCCATGGAGTCCTTGAGAAAACATTCCATGGTTTCTTTTCACTGATTCTTAGGCCAGCCATGTTTTACTGTGTGTCAGAACCTCCCACTGCCCTTCCTAGGAGATTCAGGTAGGTAAAGATTACCTGGCCTGCAGTGTATTCCAGAGTCCAGAATGAGATAGGTAAGATATTGCTGCATACAACATAAATAATAGATTCAGAACAAGGGTTTTTTCAGGCTTACCATTACCAAGGGAAGGCACAATTAAACTGTAACTGTTTTTGAAGAGGCACTGTGGAACATTCCAGACTATACAACTTGAACCAAATTGGCATATGCACTTTAAGGTCTGGGGCAGGCTGTTATGGGAGAAAAAAGGACTTACCAACACCATGGAATTACAGTAGTTTGCAATATTCATTTAAAGCTGAGTGGAGGGTTTTTGCAGAGAGGAGAACATGTTAGTGACTGACTTATAGCAACAACAAAAGCAGTCCGAGTTGGGCATCCACGACATGACACATGATCCATCAGATAAGCCTTGTTTGCTGTATCCAGTGGCACCAAACAGAGCTGCAGACATAGGCTTCTCTTTAATGGTTGGGTTTTGCCTTCATGGTTTTTCTGTGAGTCTCTTCGAAAAGTTTCTCTGCTTGTCTTCTTTTGCATTGCAGAAAAATAAAAAAAAAAAAAGACACACACAAAAGACTGCGTTGTGCTGAGCCCTGCTTCAAAATGTGTGTTTAAGTGTCTGATTCCTAATTTAAAAACACAGAGCAGGCTTCACTATACTTTTGATGTGAAGCATTAAAACAGAGCTCCTTTTTATTGTGGTGGTGGTAATTCCAACTGCGTTTTGAATGAAGTGACTCAGTAATTTTATACATAGGCGTTTGCCAGAATTTAATGTTACATTTCACTCTAGCTCACTTGAGTTAAATGTGCTAAATACTTTTTTCTACAGGGGCAACATTGGCAGTGAGGATGAGCGTTCTATAAAACCCAGTAAAAATCCGTAACTGAGAGTATTTCTTTCACAGATAGCAGTTAATGGCCTAAAAGGCATTCTTCCTGAATGGCTTGCTACTAGTTCTGTGTGAGAACCAGTACCAGAGACCACACAGTGCCTGGGACCATGGCAAGGAGGTAGGAGTGAAAGAAGTACTAACTAGGTAAATAAAGAACTTCGAGAAAATAAGTAGTACGTGTTTGCAGTATCGACTGCTTGAAAAGGGGAGGTGGTTCATAAGAGGTGGGATTTCAGACCTCTAATGGAAATAAGAAAACTCTCAGAATCACTTTTGAAATACGTGCATACTGTAGACACGGAGCTCAGCATGAGGGGAGTGCTCCAGCCAGCTGTTCAGCCACTCTGCTACCAGTACACACCCTTTTAATTTAAAACAAGCGTGCAGTGTCTGTGCTGTGCTGTTTTCAGAGCAGCACCTTGCACTCAGGAGGAAAAGGTCTGACTGTAGGGCCTCGTAGCAGCTGGCAGAGCAACATCCTGGGTGTGCCAGCCCTACACACTGCAGCGCTGTGGAGGTGAATCCTCAGGTGCAGTGAATAAACCTCTGCACTTTGTCGTGGTAAATAAGAACTATGGAGCTCAATTGTGCAATCAGTTTGGTAGACCGTTCTGGATCATGGAAAGAATTGTGCATTCCAGAATGGAGGCAAATAGCTCTACTTGGGTTTATAATTTGATCATTCAACTATCTATTGGTCCAGTCACAACATGGCTTTAAAATGCTGAAGTCTTACCACTAACATGCTAAAACCCAAAGATCCCAAGTGCTTTACAAGAAACAGAAATTTGTGTTATGTATTACTTTGGTTGAAATTGTGTTTTAGAGAAACCCTCTAATTGAGCTGTTACGGCTCCAAATTACTACTACTGCTTCTGTCAGACCTTTCCCAGTGACACTGACAACCTTCAGAAAAATCATTTTATTGTGACTTGGGCATTTTACATTTTAAATTGTAGTGGTGAAATGCATTCCTGATGTAGCTGATGTGAATGGATTTACACTGGGGATCATTTTAGTTCTACTAATGTAGTTCAAATGATTTCACATTGACATACATTTCAGCTAAAAATAATGCCAAATGAGATATTTCAGGTTCGCTTGCAGTGGTGATAAAATTTGGAGGAGTTCCATTAGAATTCATGGAATCACAGCAGCACCAAATCTGATTTCAAATATAGTCTGATACTTAACAGTGTGCTGGCATTTATTTAGAGGATTTCCCAAATATTTTTATAGTAGTCTTAAGTGCCAAGGCCAGACTCATAAGGAGAGAGTTTCGCCAGCTGAAGTGTTGGATTTAATGGCTGACTTCAAAGATACATTATTTTTTTCTTTATTACATTTCTGATGTTACATTGATTCCTTGAAAACATCAGCCTGGATGCTGAACCTTATACCAAAAGAAGTGTTGTGTAACCCAGTTAGAGTGAAGGTTTTTAGTGTTCAGTTAAGCTTTCTGGAATGATTCCACAAGAGGCTAATTCCATTTGATAGAATATATAATTTGTTTGTATTTGAAGGAAAATTCTTCTGCCTACATAGGTTTTAGTGTGTAGAATCCACCTCTGTGGTGTCGTGTAATGCAGAATAAATCTGGGAGATCCAGGGGATGAAAAGCCCCACTGTGATCATGATTACATCTAATTCATGACAATAGTGTCCTTGGTGTTTGGGGATACTGATAGGCATTCTTGTGGTCATAAAAATTGGGATTTGAGTGTGTTTTCAGTCCGTAAAGCCTTTCAAATAGCTTTGGAATGTGGAAATGATTTTGCATAATGCTGGTGTGGAAAGAGTTTGGGATCAGGCCATAACCTTGAATACAGTATCTTAGAGTGTAACTCTTGACCTGGGAGATTCCTGCCAAGTTCACATTCAGGCACTGGGAGTCATTTGACTTGGGATTTGAAAATTCAGTGCTGAGCTGCCCAAGAACATGAGGTACTTCATATTTGCATAAATGCAGGATGAATGCACTATGGAAAACCAGCAAAATGTCAGAAAGTCTGTTCCGTTTGTAGCTAGTTCCTGAAAAGTCTTTCTCGCACAGCACTGAAAAATGAAGTGTCTCTTTCTGATCATGCTGGACTCATAAAACTAATTCTGAATATCAGTTAAGTTTTAGTATAATCTTTAAACTTTATAGAGAATCCTCAAATTAAATATGATCTATTCATTTTGTTTTGGCCATGTGACTGGCTTCCTCTATTTTTTACTGGTTCCTTATCCTTATTACATTTTACTGTCAAACAAATATTTAAAAAACCCCAAATATAATATCCTGCATATAAGTTACATATTTTTCTTATCATTAAATAAATATAAATAACAGAATAACTTCTGTAGACATGGGGCAGGGTATACACTTTCCTTTTGCTATAACTGGATGATCAAATGCTTCAGATTTTGCAGTGAATAAGATGTAGTTGGCTGATTTATCATATTTTTGCACCTCTGTTTGAAACAAATGCCTGTAGAAAAATTGGCGCTTTCGTAAAAATGAATATCCCTTCATTGCCACAGAGACCATCTAATGTGGACAAAGTGATTGACAGATTAATTCTGGGTTAAAGTGCATAAATGTTTTGTACCTCACACACAGGTACTCTACATATTGCTGCCATGCTTTCTGTGTGTTCAGAATTCTGATGACATTAATTCTGAAGGAAAACTCATTAAAGCATTATGTACTGAGATGGTTGAATTAATTCTTATTTTTAATCCTTTTCTGTACAATTATAATGTGCCTTGAGACCTTTTTCTGCAACAGGCCCTTTGGAAAATAAATGCATAAGAAGGAAAGAAGAGAAATCTTACATTACATGTAAAAAAATCTCATAAAATATACCAATTGAGGGGAAGTAGGTAAGTAAAATCTTCTTTTATTTCCTTGATTTGTGCATTTATGGTGCTGCCAGTAAAACCAAACTGGGAGTAAACTGGCTGAACTGATCTGCAGTACAGAGAGGTGCTTCATGCGTTGTTTCTCTTCCAGGTACCTGGTCTCAGGAGCAGCAGCAGCTGCTGCTGTGGCATCGAGCAGCTGGGAAGATGCTCCTTGTGCTGGGCAGCACCAAGTGGGGGGGACAGGGTCCTGTGAGGCTTTTAGCCTGTCTGGTAAATCCATGCTGCTACCACAAGTATCCTGCTGAGTGCAAAAGTTCCATTATTTGCTTGGTAGTACCATGCAGCCTTTCCAGAGAGGGAGGCCTCCTGAGCTGTGAAGGGTCTCAGGTCTGCATTCACAAAATGTGCTTTTCAATACCTGAATTCCATTCATTTCGTAAGGAACTGGGTTGTAAAATGCTTCCTGAATTGAGTAACAAGCAATTTGCTGAAGGTCAGAAGGGGCACTGTGGCAGAGCAGGCTTCCCAGGTGTTGCAGTTGTTACATGAGGGAGTGTAGGAAAGGACAGCACATATTCAAGACAGATTTTGGTCTCTCTTTGTTTTTAATCTCTTGCTCAAATGTTCCTGGGGCATTTGTGTTCAGAGTAAAGGAGGAGGATGGATAGAGTCAATGAGGTAGGTCAAAGGCATCTTTAATTTTAGATACATGCTTTTTTTCTGTTTTTAGCAGTCAGAATAAACTAAGGGGCTTTTTAAAAACTATTATTATTGTTATTAGTTACTTAGTCCTAACACTTATTATAAAGGCCATTTCAGTGGGACAATATACACTGAGTCTGAAACTATCATCCTGGACATGAATGGCAGCTTTCCATTCAGAAAATCAAGTGAGACACATTCAGTATCACTCCTGTCCTTCTAATCTGTTTCAAGTGTTCTGGCTTTGGGTCCAATGCTTTTGCACTGAAGTTTTGCAAAGTTTCTTGTGTCAATACTGGGCAGCACCTGGCACTGCAGTGTAGGAGAATCAAGGAGTAAATTTGCTTTCCTTGTCTGTATTTATGTTGGTATGATTTTGGTGCAGAATTTTGCTGTAGAGGAGGGATGCTCCAGGGTGCTTCACTGTGTGTTTATCCTCATTGCAAAGGGAGCAGCACCCCACGATGTGCTTTGGGAAAAAATCCAATCGCATGCACGGGGAGACTGCATTCCCTTTTCTCCTCTGCCTTGTGCAAACAAAGGACACTCCTGGGTACACTGGGGTTTTGCCCTGCACTGTGGATTCAGCCACGCTCCTCGCTGCTGTTCCGCTGAGATCACTGCAGGTTTGGTTTTCAGTCAGAGCCCAGGATATCTGTCCTTGTTGTGGATCATCCACCGTATGAATGAACTTTAATTTCTGCCTATTGTTGTCTCCCTGCTGGCACAGCTTTGTAATGAATTCAGGGTGTCATTCAGTGACAGTTTCTCCTTGCACAGTGGAGCCTGAATAGCACAGGGAGCCTGAATACAGACAACTGCAGAGGACTGTTGATACTGATGAAAAGTATCTCGTTTTTCTATCCAAAACTGTATTTGTATTACAAGTTAAACATTCCACAGATTATATTTCAAGTTAAATACCTTCTGCTTCATTAGTGGGTTTGTACTTTAAAGATGCCCTCAATTTGCCCAGAATTCCTCAGGAATTTAAGACATGGACTATTTTTCAGGCCTCAAGCATGAAGGAAGATGATCCCTCTTTGCATTCAAAATGGCAAGGCATTATTTTGAAGCAGAAATCTTGCATATTTTCAGGTTAAGAAGCTAAGGAATAGTATCTTTTCTGCTAAAGTCTTTCTTAAATATTAGCTGCAGATACACATACTGAAGGAAAATATGGTTTCATCACAGGGAAGAAATAGAAAATATTTTTAATTCAGTGTTTAAAGGGCATCATTGTATTTTATTCTGTGCCAGATGACAAGCTCAGATAAATACTATTTTAGCAAGAATCTATCCTACTGCAGAGAGTGCAGTAGAGGAATTGTATAGCAATTTATACTCCAGCATTTATTTCTGTATATGTTTATTTCTGTTAGCTACTTATAAGCAATGTTATTTATTCAGGACTCATATATCTCAAAATTAATGACAAAAGTGCTATAAGGATCTGAGTAAATGAGAGGAGCAAGGTTTAATGCTTCTGAGAATCTGCTAGAAGAAATTGTTATTTTGGTGCCATTTTGCTTGTGAACAACTGCTCTAATAACTGATAGGATGATTCCATAGGTTAGAAGACAAACCTGTTTTCTCTGGCTAGAAAATATTTTCTGTTACTCATAGTTTAATGGAGGATTAGCATTTTTCTATCTTTGAAATATGTAGAAAATGTGAGAAGACTAGTAAGTAGAAATTGTACTAATTTGCTGCTCTTTGACGTATTTTACAAGCAAATATTTCCAGAATTGATTAGTGATACTGGGCAACTCGATTCCTAAGCAAAATGGATTGCCTGTAAAGAGATTTACTTTTGAATTCATGCAGAAAAAGTGCTTTTTAAATTGTCTCATTTTTGGGCACCCAACAATTTTCGGACCACTACCTATTTTTGAAAATTTCTGATTGTTTGACTGATTTGTTTCTTTTGAGAGGAGAGAACGAATCATATCTCAGCTATTTTTGATTTCCGTGGTTTTCTGTAGTTTTGAATTATACCTAATAGAAGCAACCAGAGAACCCACAAGATTTTCAAGCACAGTCTCATTTGTAATGCCACATGAAACAGTGTATGTGATTTAAAAGGTTCACCTAATTAGTCAGGCATCCTACGTTATAGGATCGTCCAAAGAAATGCTCCTAATACTTTTGACCTCTGTTCTATGCTTTAAAAGGTTCTCCTGATGCCAGGCTAACAGATAATAGGAATGGCAATTTGAGGTGGTGAAAGAAATGTGTTTGGGAGCAGTGAGGGCTGGCTCCTTTCCCAGGGGCTGGGAGAGGCAGGAGCTGAGCATGATCACACAGCCTCGTCACTGTCCCTGTCCTGCAGCTCGAGGACATTAAATTAAATTAAATTAATTAATTAAATTAAATTGGATTAAATGGGGCTCCTGGACCCACAGGCAGGGCTGTGAGTGGGGGCAGCAGGCAACTGTAGACAGCAGCTCTGGGTCTGCTCTTCTAAGATGCAGCTGTACCTCAAGGTTTGTGTTGCTCCATCCAAAACTGAAAATGTACATTTTACTGAGCCTTAAGTACCGACCAGTTGTTAAGCTTTTTGCTACTCTTGTTTTTTTGTCCCCAAATCATCCCCAGGTCTTATTTCTTCAGTGTTTTACTGCTGCCAATACATCTACGATTATTTCTCGTAAGCTGTTTTACCACTTGCTTTTTTTAGACAGCTTCTTTGTGCTGATGGGCCAGAAGGTTTTCAGAGATTTTCAAAAGCAAGGCTATTTTTCAGCTGTTGGATGTATGCGCCCCAGAGATGGTACTGGAAAGCTGGGAAATAACTAATGATGTTCTGATTTGGACTGACATCCAGAAAGGTGCTAGAGCATGATGTGTAGTATTTCTTAATCTTTTCATTGAGACTATTAGGTTTTTTTGCTGTTCTTGCAGCAGTTTCATTGTTGGAACTGGAGCAGATGTTGGTATTAAGTAAACACAGTCACAGTAGATGACTGCATATCTAAATTTGTGTCTTGTATGTATTACAAAGTATCTTAGCTCTGTACCATCATTTTATAATGGTTGAAATACTTGAGAAGGTGTCTAAATATTAGCCTGATATGGACTAAATTAATGAAAACATGCTGGAGTGACACTTTCCATTTGGTCTGTTTGCCAAAGGTGGGAGGTGAGCTGCGTGGCTTGTACTGAAATTCTGAATGTGGAATATGTTGTTAAAATGGTGACTGGACCTGGAATGTCATTGTTTCAAAGAAAGCCAGAGTAGCTTTTCCCAGTATTTGTGCACACAGATGGGAAACTGCACATATTTGAGAAGCAGAATGTCCAAGCAGTTTCCACGGCACCATCCATGCCTGCAGACTGAAACACCATGGAAAATTCCAGAGCACCTGTCAGCCCAAACACCAGTGTTCAAGTTCTAAAGATCTCAAAGCCAAACTCCATCTCTTTCCTAAGGCTTGCTTCTTCACAGAGCCCTCAACCACCCTCATCACCTCCGTAGCCCACTGGCAGTCCCAGAAAGGAGCAATCATAAGCAATGAAAAGATGAAGGTGAAGGAGAACACCCATCCCAAATTGTGGAATAAAAGCCTTAAGCAAAACAATGCAATCAATATATTGCAATGCCTTCCTTCAGCTTCACTGTTTTTTCTGAACACCCAGTGTTTGATGCAGTGTTGTGAGCATTCTCTGAACCCTTTTTCTGTGATGAGCACTTAGCTTTTGTGGCTCTCTGGTGTTAATGAGCCCAAGCAGATTCAGGAACTGAGTCCAAATGACAGAAAACCATAAATTCAGTGAGCAAAGTTAAGAGGTTTTTGTTGCTATTTTTCAGTAACTGCTGGTAAGAATGTTAATTATAGAGGTCCACCACTGCTTCGAAAGGCAGATTCATTATTACATCCTCTCCAGCCTTCAAACTCCTGTGTCTTGAACCTTCCTGTTTCTAAGGACTGGTATTTCTACTGTAAAGGATTAAAAGCTTTTTCCCATTTGGTTTTTTTAACCAGGCAGCTCACATCCTGCGAGCACCTGCTGCGAAGGCAGGGCTGTAGTGGTTTGTATGTCAGTGGTACACAGTCCTGAGGAGAAGGAAGGGCTACAGCAGAAGTCCCACTTCCAGGGAATGGGAAAAGCTGCTCGGGGATGCCATTTGGAGCTCAGCAGAAGCAGCTGTTCAGCTCAAAGGAGCAGCGTGCTGCTGCCTTGCTCCAGGTCTGTGTGAGCTGTCTGCACACACACTGGGCAAGGAGAAGTGCTGAGGGGAGATTTCTTAAGCTGATACAGTGAGTAGCAGCAACTATAGTTTTTCACATTGATAATGAGTTTCATACACCTGGGAAAAATGCTTTTAAATCCCAGGATTAAGGAGAACTTGACAGGAATTACTTCGCTTCTGCAATAACCCACGGTGTTTCAGATTGGGGAGCAGCTGTACTTTGTTCTTTCTGAAAGTTCAGACACCGCTGGATTTACAGAGAGTGGTCTTTCCTGAAACCACTTGAGGTGGATCATGATCTTCTTTTACTAGATGTTTTTGCCCAAATAAATACTTACGACAGAAATGTTCAAAATGGTGTTATCAAAGAAATCTAAAACATTATTCAACTGCATAAATGATACTGTAAATGCATAGACATCAAGCAGGGCATCACATTCTGCATGATGAAGATCCCTGCTCATGAAGATATGAAAATCTGCAGTATTCTGCAGAACCTGATCCTGAAAAATCAGGACCAGAGATGTGTAGGACTCTTGTTTTCGAGTTTGGCCTCATTTCTGTTCATGCCACTGACTTGAATTTTGGGCTGTATAAAAGTAACCTGTGTATTTGGGAGAAAGAAGTGGTCAGTAATGCAGAAGTTATAATGGGTATGTTAATGCGACACAGCTCGAGCAGGACGTGGCACAGTGCTCTGGTATTTGAGCCAGTTCTGAACAAATTTACTCAGGACTTGGAACAGCCCTGCCCAGAATACAGGCAGGGGTATTTGTGTGATCACTAAACATTCCTCTTGATTTAATATAAGCAAAGAATAGAGATTTATTTTTAGAGTCCAGTGCAACACTCCTCCTTTAGATTGATTTTCATTTGCACTTGAATTCACTTTTTGTTTTCTTGCTGTTGAGAATGTTGCAGACAACAAGGTTTCGTACCCCAATTCTAATCCAATGACATTGAGAAGGGAATAGACTTTGCTCTGCAGACATTATTCTGCAGAATAATGTGTACAGCACAGCTCACGGGCAGATTTATTAGGACTGTGCATATATAAAATGCCTCTAAGCAATGAAAGCTTTGGGCCGCTCGGTCAGATCTTTGGATGATAAATTGATTTACTCAATAACAGTTGTTTGTGTGCATTTGACATTACCTGAGTCCCATCTTTTCTGTGGACACAGGGAGCTGAAGGAAATTGAATTTTGCAAATCTTGGGAAATTGCATCTAATTGCATACTGACTTATTTTCTGTTCTGGAGAGCTGATACAGTTGATATTGTAGGATGATTGAATTTTATTGATGTGAGGCTGCTTGTTATGAAAAGGAACATCACGGTCCTGTTCCACTGCAATTTTTTGTTTCATGAAAATATTTTTGTATCTCTCCTATCAGATGTGATATTATTTCCCCACCAGATGTCACGCAAACAAGCCCTAATTATGCACGTATTCAGTGTACTGGAGCGCAGGGAACCTGCTCAATGGCTGACTAATATTGCTTGCAGAACGCTGTACTTGTACAAATACATCATTTACTTGTTCCAAGCCACCTACAGTTACTTCTGTTTGAGATTTATATAATCAGTAATATTTTGTGTTTTCAGCCTATACAAGGAAGGTATTGTATTAAATGAAGAAAATGCTTCTTTTTAATGCTGTAGTTGAGGTTCCACAGTTTCTCATCTTACTTTCTAACTCCTTTTGCTCTTGTTAAATTCACGATTAATTTTTCCATTTATTTTAAAAATGCAGAGTTTGTTTTTAGAGCTTTATTTCCTACAAGTAAGTGATCTGATCTTCATTTTGAGACTTCAGTGTTTCAATGCAACATTTCAGTATGTTGCAATTCACTAAAACCTCTTGGTGGACTGGCCATCATCAACATAAAATATTAAATGGTGCTGTATGTCAAATTATGGAAAAATAGTGATTTAAATAATATCCAGGGGGATCCATTTGTAATCTCTTTCTCGTTATTACGTAAAGAATAGTGTATATTACGTACACTCATTGAAGAGGACGTAGAGCTACTTTTAAATTTAATGGGCCCAGAACAGCCATGAGTGATAAAGCCATGGATTTCTGCCAAGGGTCTGGTGCTCCTTGCAGGCAGCACAGCACCTGTGTCCTGAGCTGCTGAGGCACTGGAAAAGGTTGTCCTGAGCAGCTGTGGCTGCCCCATCCCTGGAAGTGTCCAAGGCCAGGTTGGACGGGGCTTTGGGCAACCTGATCTGGTGGCAGGGGTGTTGGAATGAGATGAACTTTAGGGTCCCTTCCAACCCAACCCATTTTGTGGTTCTCTGAGTCGATGGGACGTTTTTGCAGGGTTTCTCCGTGAGTGCAGGGGAGTCCTGCAGATAGGAGCTCCTGAGGAGCTGCAGAACATGCTCTGCCTGTTGCTCCCAAACCCACTCTTCTTCTTGCTGCTTTCTTCTGCAGAGACTCTGGACTTGTAGAAGAGGCAATGCTGTGAGAACAGGCAATCTCCTCTTACATGTGACTTTAAAGAATAAAGGGTTTTGTTTGTCACGTAACAGCCAACTCTTCCAGGAATGTGAGGCAACAATATGATTTGTCCTAAAAGGACTTGAGTACATGAGTGCCAGGCGTTTTCCTCAGAGGGGAGCAAGAAGGAAGGTACAGACTCTGTGAATGATGATCCAGATGTGTCATCCTCCCTTTTCCTTTAGCTAGAACTTTCTCTTCCTAATCCAAAATGATTATTGGTTAAATTCACCTCGTTTCTTGAGGGATGCTTCTATTTCCATCTGTGCCATCGTGCATTTTTAACTGAGTTGCCCTTGGTAGTTAAGAGGTGATCATGGGAGAGACATCCCCATATGTTAGTGTTTATTCTGACACCTGGCCTTGAGCAGGGAGAGCCGATGTTCCGTTGTCAGTAACACGAGCTGGTGGGATATCACTGTTCTTAAGTATATGTGACCTAATAAGAAAACTCAGTAACTAACCATGGAAGAGTAATTTTAGCAGAGAACAAATTACATTGGGTATCTTTAGTTTCTTTTACTTTAAACCAGTGAGACTATCACTACTAATATTTTTTTCAGGTGTCTTTTACCTGACTGCGTAGCAAAATCTGTAGGCAAAGAATAAAAATAGATTAAAGAGCAATTGTGAAATGCTATCTCAAGTGAATAGCTGAAATTGTACTTGGAAAATGATTGTGATATAAAAATGAATTCAGTATGTTGCTAATTTTTTCTAGCTAGAGAGCCTCTTACTACTTTTATTCCTAGTAAGTTTTTTTCCTGGTTCTCATGCTATGGTGCCGTTCTTGAGGGGACTCCAAAGAAATAGAAATACACAAGAAAAATTACATTCATGAGAAGTGAGGAAAAAAATCCCACGAGGTTTTGGGATTTTAGTTGCTGAAATATTTGTAATTTTGTGTTTTAAATACTTCACCTAAAATGAATGACAAAATAATTCTAATTATGAAAAACATTATCAAGCTGTAGTACATTCTGATTAGTGTGATCACTCACTAATGTGTTCTGCTTGGGAGCTGATGATGCAAGATGGCTTAAATGTGTAGTTCATTATTATTATGGATGGTTTCTAAATTTACTGAATTGCTTCACCCAGTGCTGCAAAATAGAAAATTATATTCCCAATAATAGTGTTTTGTACTGAAGTTTATCTAGTTACAAGAATTTACACATCGAAATAAGTTGCAAAAGAAAAGAATTGCTGTTTTTAGACAGAAAGCCAATACAAATAATAGCTGTTAACACACTTTTCTATTAAATAGCTTAAAACACCCTAAAATGTAGAGACAAACCAGTCAGTAATAAATAAAGCACTGAGTGTGGCCCTCTGGCTGAGGTAATTCTTCCTTCTTTCCCTGCTTCTGCTGGTGCCGCTTTGCTGAACTCGCCGTTGGTGGGTTTCATGGACACAGATGGTGGTGTCTGATTCTCCCAGGCAGGAAGCTCTGATGCACTTCAGCAGAGTTCTGGGTGAAAGAACCACTGGCGTGTCTGTTATCAGCGGGAATGTGCTGCAGTGTAGTTTCCTTGTGCTTGATGCCCCTGTGGGAGAGGCACCTGGTCATCCTGAGTCAGCATTTGCCATCACGTGAGTTAAAATTAGAGACTGCATTTTATGGCTTAGATATGGAGTTTCCTATTAATAGAGGCTCACAGGCAAAGTGTATATTTTAGACTAAAACTTAGTTACAGAAAACGTGAATAGTGTAAATGGAACCTGTGATTAAAGGCTTAGATAAGAATAGGTACTGGAAAAAAGTTCTAGATGGATGAAAGAAAATTTCTGTTCTCCATTTTTCATACTGGAAAAGTGTCTTCTAATAATCAAGCACCAGTTTGTTAATGCAGTTCTGACTTAGTAGCTGAAGTATTTAGTTATTTTTATAATTGTTAATAATAACAGATAGTTTATAGTTGGTCAGTAGCTTCTCAGTCAGAACTGTGGCTTCTTCTTCTTTGCCTCTCTGGAAAATTAGTTTCATTTAATGGAAGTAATGCTGCAGTACTTTATGCTGGATATTGAATTAGTTTGTGCATGTAAAATATATAATATTTTAAAAATACTTTTCTGTTATATTTGTGTATTTCCATGCATCACAGAGATTACTTTAGTCACCTGCTATCATAACATGCACTTTAGCAGACTTTCTATTTAAAAAAAAAAAATCTATGCATTAATTCACGGATATTTGGAAATGTGGACTGCAGTTTGTCTTCCAACCCTTTTTTATGTGGCATCTTTTTATTTAAAAAAAAAAAAAAGTGTTAAATTGTTAAATGCAATAGGAATCAATAGCCTTGATTTTTGCACACTTGTAGAAACTATCTGTGGGGTGAAGTGCATCCTCTGAGGATGGCAGTTGTGCTTCCAATTCCAGATGCTGTGCTCTTCAGTCATTCAGGAAACGTGGGAGCCAGCACGTGGTGGAAGCTGGCAGCATAAGGAAGAGTCACCCCAGAAGCAAGAAATTGCTGCAAGGTGCTGCTTAAGTGGCATTGTGAAAGAAAATGCATGAGTGATAAAAGAGCAATTCTCTGTGCTCAGCCACAGAATAACCTCTGCTCTGAAATGTGTGCAAGTTAGAGAGGGTAACAATTCGAAATACTGCTAGAGCACAATGGCTCTTGATTGTTCTTGGTTGCTTAAGAACTGCTTTAATAAGTTTGTTTTGTGGAGGTACCTTCCTTAAATTATTGGTGAGTCTGGGTTAGGCAGTACAGGCTAAAGAGAAAGAAATATGCTTTCATAAGTTGAACTGTGTCATCTTCTGGCAATTGTTTTAATTGCCTCTGCATTTACATTAAGAAATGTTATTATTTTGTAAGGCATAAGAGCTGGACTCTATTGATTATACATACTTTATGTTATTATTACAAACACTGTAGAGCTCTATAGTCATTTCCTTGAGTGAGAACTTAATTCTGAGGACTAGTTCGTGTGGCGCTGGATGTTGCTGGGAAATGGCAGAGCCTTCTTCCTTTTCTCTGCACCTTTTCATTCCATTTGGTGAGGGTTTTTTTCCAAAACTAAGCCAGAGCTTGTTGGCATTCCAGTGCTGGCCTGTTCCAAGCAGTTGGTGAAGCAGTGGTTCTCCTTTAGGTCTCTGTGTTTGAATGCCCACTAACTGGCAAGCTTCTCTCTGTCGTCCTTTCCCGCAGCAATCAGGCTAATTATGGCTTTCCAGGACACTGGGAGCTCATGTCTGGGCAGCTTCCAATGCTCTCAACAGCACTATGAGCTATTTAAAATGAAAATTTGCCCTGTCTGATACTCAAAAATCTGTGTGAGGAGGCGCATTCATGGCTTCTCCAGCACTGAATCCTGGTGGTTTATAAGGATTCAAGGTGGCTGTAGCACACGCTGTGTCAGCCAGTGAAGGCAGTCGAGGAAAAATAAAACTTTAAAAGTTTCCTCCAGGTTTGAAGATCAAAGGTGTTTTGAAAGGAGCTCTGGTGATTCAGCAAATCCTTTTAAATTCAGGGGAATGTTTTGAGGCTCACAGTTGTAGACTGTAACACTGTAAAGAGTGTTGAATTGTTATTCCTAAATTACTCTAAAAGTGAATGAGAATTTTTCTTGCCAACTCAGTAAAAGTTAAGGTGAGATCGGCTTTATGTGCTTTTGCTCATGTTCATGTCTAAGGTGGTAAAAATAGGATGCTGAAGAGCTTCAGAGGTCAGCTTCTTAATTTAGACCAAAAGTGGAAAATATTCAGGAAATTCTTGGGTAGAAGATTAGTGACGTAGTAGAATGAGTGAAAGAATGAATGAATGCTTGCAATACTAATTTACAACAGAAAGATGGATTTAAAAATCATTTATATGAGCTCCCTGAGCTCATTCAAAATTGATGAACAAAGATTACAGTAATTGAAAAGAGCTAAGAGCAGTGCTGAAGAATGACTTGAGAATAAAGAAAAAGGTGTGCAGTATAGAAGAATGAATAAGATGAAAGTAAAGAAAAAACTTGTGGAGAACTGGTGAATTTGGACCAAAATATGGGCCAGCTGTAGCAATGAAGGAGCCACAAAGCCTAGATGGAGCTGGAAGACATGAAGTCTTTGACTTTCCAGTTTTACAGGATATGCATGTGAATTGTTTGTCACCTTAACTCGAACTTCTCTCTTGCCTCTCCTGCTTCCTCTTTTACATCTTTCTCTATGTGCTCCAGTGGTTTTTTGGAGATGGATGCTGTTTACTGCACAGTAATCTGATTGCAACTTATGGGATGAAATTTTTCATTTATTCCTTACAAACACCTTGCAGTTTCTCTCTGAACTTGGGAATGTCTCAAGAGTGTGACTGCAGCTGGGGCAATATGCCACCAAAAATGCCAATATTTACTTACCTGAATCTTTAACCAGTCTTTGATGGTTTGTCCCCTTGATTTTCCTGACGAAGTTGATACTCAGTTTTAAAATATCCTTTTCCTTTGACTTGATTATTTTTAAGAAGTGCCATGATTTTTTTATGCTACAGAAGCATAGTTAAGTGGGTATAGCTGAGAACAGATTTGGGCCTGGTTAGCTTATGCCTGGCTCTATGGCCCTTTCCTTCTTAGGCACAGTATGTTCCCCTGGGGACAAATTCTGCTCTTTACAGAGGCTCTACATGTGTAACTGAAAGCAGAGTTTTTCCATTTGTGTCAGCTGTATTTAGATTTTATAAGCATCAGCTTCAGTAGTTATTCTAGCTGCTTTGAAGTAAAGCACTATACATTTGCTTTTGGAAAAGGCCATCCTGTCCAGAAAACGCTGACATTTTTTTGTTCCATGGCTGTTTGTTGTCAGTGTTTTTAGCCAGCTATCTATAAACACTTTTGGTTTTGAAAGCACCGCACAGTCAGTATTAAATCATATCACGACTGATGGTACCCACTGATTGTTATTTATTGTTGTCTACCAGGTCCAATAACTCTTTTTCCCGGGCTGTCTGCAGTACTGATGTAGTTTATATGGGAGCTGTAAAATGGCTAAAAAAATTGGCTGCCTTTTTGTGTGGTAGTTGTTAATGTCCAGCCATAGTGGGACTGCGCCGGGCTGTTAGGATGAGTGAGAACATGCTGTTCCCATATTTCTGTATGTTATCCCGCCATCTCTGAAGGATACAAGCTTGGCTCTGTGCCTGTGTATGGTGCAGTTTGCCACGCTGAGATTTGGCAGTGTTTTTCTGTCAGTGCTGTGGAACTGAGCTCTCGTACCTGCTGTGAATCTTGCTGTTCTCGGTCTGTCTCTATAAGGGAGAATTACATCCCCCGTGTACATGAAAGCATTATTCTGACAAGCAAAAATGTGCTGGATAGCACAGCATTTCATTTTATTAAGCAAAATAAATTGATATTTAGCAGAGCCCTTTTAATAAAGGATCACAGCCCTGAAATATCAGCTGGCATGATTTTGCAATTCTCTGTTTAATTGAGTGGAGTTAAATGAGTTCATACCAGCCTACCTGGGGTAAGGATCAAGCGAAGGCTGAGTGTGTCATAATGAGCCAAAGACAAATTAATCTGACAGCCCTGATTTCTACCGTTTGTGTCTTTGGAAAGGACTAACATAGTGTTACACAAAGATTCAACTTCTGAGTTTTTTGGTTTAAACTTCAGCAGCACCAGCAGTTTCAGCACTGCCGAGGTCTGTTTGCTTTTTAAGGCTACTCCAGCATGAGCTTCTGCACCGTCCTGCCCAACTGCAAATGCCATGGTTATGTAAAAATTTCAGATGCCTAATTTTTATTCAGGTGATGTGATTATGTGGACTTTTGGATCTAATAAATCCGTGTAAATGCTGCAGCTGTCCAAGAAGGAATTGTGATTCTACAAGAGCGCTGACATAACAGTATTATTGCACAATATGTGTTCCAGCATTATGTGCAGTGAAAACAAATAAAAATCCCTTAACAGCAACAGGTGTTTTAGTCTAGCACAGAAAAATAGTCATTAATGGCTATTT
The DNA here is from genome assembly GCA_013397845.1 of Melanocharis versteri. Classification (NCBI taxonomy): domain Eukaryota; kingdom Metazoa; phylum Chordata; class Aves; order Passeriformes; family Melanocharitidae; genus Melanocharis; species Melanocharis versteri. The sequence goes on along the minus strand of VZTG01009761.1, from coordinate 119,354 downwards.
CTTTTCATCTCGTTGGAGATGTAATAATTGTTCCCTAAGAATTTGGTGGAGAGGGGGATTTCTTGCTGTTTATTTTAATAATACCTTCTGTAGCACCTGTAGATAATGGCTAGTACCTCCAACATCAATAATTTTTCAGCTATTTTCTATCTTCTCGTTCTTCGATTCGGGCTTAGGTTAGCCTGTTTTATGTTGTAATTGGGATAAGCTAAGAGTGTACATTTAATAAGTTATAACAGCTCATCTCTCAGTCATAAACAGGTAAACTACTCTATCCTGATTTTGCTATATCATGTGCTTATTCCTTAATTATGGACTGCATTAGTACATTTCAGGAGCAATTCTATTAAAGACAGTGAAGCTGTAAATCTGGTTAAATGTGATGCTAGACGCGAAACATGAGGCGTGAGGTGAGGGTATTGTCCAGTTGAGTGGTGAATAAGTGACTTTGTACGATGGAGAAATACTTTCCAAGTAAGCCTAGCTGAATTGGGTCACATGTGAAAGAAATATAAACTTAAATGTAATGTGCTGTAGATTCTTTCACAGCTCTCTGAAATTTAACTGTGAGCTTGCAGCTACCTGGAAATCTCAGGAATTAGGACAGTGTTCTCTGTGTGAACAGCCATCTTTGGTGATTGTCTATATCTGAGTGTCTTTAGCCCAGCATTTTTAGTGCCCGGGAAAGCCTGAGAGCATAAAGTTAATGCCTGAATTGAGTGCTGTACCTACTGCTCAAGTCCAGCTGTGTCAACAACATTGACACCATCCCACATTTCCCAACAGAACACTGAGCACATTTTCTCATAGTTTGCTTCTTGCCGTGCCTATCAAAATTACTGTGTAGATAGTAATACTACCGCTGTTAGGGAATTTTCCTGGAAATGTCACAAGTTGGTATCAGCAGAGCAACCCCTTCACCCTTAATGTCAGCCTGCCAGATTGCTGTGATGAAGAGAATTCTCACAGCTTAGCAGGTGCAAGGGAGCTGCGTTGTGCTTGCTCTGTGTGGGGCGTGCAAAACCTTCAGCAAGGCTGCTTCAGCTTTCTAGTGGGAAAAGGTCCTCCCTTGGAAGTACCTGCTTGGGTGTGAAATCAGTGGGAGCACTGCATGAAGTCTGAGACAGAGTGAAAATGCCCTTCAGCTGATGCTGAGGAAGATCCCAGAAAAATTTTGCTGCAGAGAGCTGGCCTGCCACCTCTGGAAATGATCAGGGGTGCGACTGAGGAGGTCACTGTTTGGTGAAGGAGGGTGGAGGTGATTAGAATCGTGGCATGGGTTACTAAAACAGACATTTTTTGTAGTTCAAGCTGTCAGTGGATGGGTTCTGAATGGTTGTAGTGTGGCCTGAAGGGAGCTGTGCAGTGAGTTCAGGCATGGCTGGTCATACAATGCTCAGCAAAATCTGGAAGGCAGGAAGATACTTCCAGGGTGTGAAGCTAAACTAACATTCAAAAATAAATGTGACTGTGTTTTCAAGGTCAGCTTTTTTAAACTGCACAGTCTGGAATGTCAAGCTCTCCATACAAACTAAAAGGAAAAAAAACAACCCAGTGTTTAAGAGCAAACAAAGAGAGCCCCTTGCATTAAAAGCAATACATTTTAATAGCCGGCTATGATTCTTCTTCCCACTAATTTACAAGTGTGGTATGCAAGCTTAATTCTAGACTGTGCTAGCACACAGCCCCTGTCCTAGCAATTTCATATGCAGTTTATTTTGGGGCACACTATTTCTCACCATATTAGCTAGCTGTCTGCAATAGCCACGGCAAAATAAGCAAGCTGTGCTCTGTGATACATAATGTGGTGTGACTGCCACAGTGTAAAGCAGAATTGCTGTATCCAGCGAGGAGCCCATAAAAAAAGATAGCAGCTATGGAGGAAGAAGTAACAGAAAGCTGTGCTTCAAGCTTTGACTCACCAGTTAGAAAGAAATAAACCAGTGATGGCTGGCAGAAAACAGAAGAAATACAACAAGAGGGAGAGTATACCCTTATCTTATATCAATTTTTCTTAAAGAAACTGGAGGTTTAAATTTTTAGCACTCTTTCTTTGGCAATCTGCACGTTTTTGCTCTGGCTAAGAAGCAGGTATCCAGCTCTTTCTCCAGCAGCTCTGGCTGTGAAACCCAGTGTTTAAGCTTGTTACTTACTGGTGCTTGTTACCTACTGGTGCTTGCTACCGAGCAGCTTGGAACAGTAGCACTGGAAAGTGAGGTTTGTCCTCAGCTGTCTCAAAGTGATGTAACCATCAAAGACAAATTAGGTCAGCAGATTTAACTGCTTTAACGGGGAATGCTACGCCCAGAACTCTCAACAGTCCGGTTGTCCATGAGCAGTGCCTATATTTCCTAGCAGCAGAGACGATCCATGCACAGTTCAGACCAGATTTTGCTTTCATTTACACCAGAGAATAGCTTGGAGGAATTGATTACCTCAGAACGTACCCATACCTAAACGTGTACTAGATTGCATTTAGCTTTATGCAAATAGGCACCGGGGGTGGATAACTGAAAGCTTTTGCCTCTCAGTCCCTGAGCCAGGTTCACCTGCAGCCTGTGTCCTTGTCACCAGGAGCAGAGCAGCACAGCATTCCTCTTCAGTGCAATGCCCAGCAGCATTAGGCACTATTTGCTGTGGAGCTTTTCATGCAGCACTGGCCACCACAGCTTTCAAACAGCCACGTGGTAAACTGGGCATTGCGTTTTTATCAATGAAGGCAAATCAATGCTACATTCCAGTGCATCTTTCTTTGTAACTTAAACAACCTCTAGACTTTTTTTTTTTTTTTTTAAAATTTCATATTTATTCCTGCATGAAAAATCCTGGTACTGCATCCAAATATTAGATATAATTAATTTAAGCTGCCCTGGCTAATTAAAAGAAAATGGAACAAAACTTTAATCAAATCAGTTCAGTTAGAGGCATAAATTAGGGAAGTCCATGAATTTCATTGAGTGAAAAATGTTCTTTTCTGTCTATAACTGCCACTTCCAGAAGCTTTCTGTATCTCAGCAGCTCAGTGGTCTGGAATGACTTGGTGAAAGGAGCCAGTTCTAGAGATCAGGATTAAGTTAATCAAATAGTGGACTGAACATAATCCCGTACTTAAACTCAATTGTGCCTCTGGATTCTGTTTGCTTGAGGGATTTTAACTCTGGATCTGCTGGCAGGAATGAAATAAATCCTGTAACTACTATTTCAGTGGACCAACACTAATTCACTTCCCTGGACAGAGTTTTGTTGTTTTCATTAATACATTTTCTAAATGAAACAGGAGAGTTACCGTGTAAAATCCTAGTAGTCATTAGTGTTAATAGTATCTTAACAGTGAAAATCAGCATCACCTTTATGGTTGTGCCTGGCCATATTCATGAATATAATTCCTATACATTTCACTCACTTCATGCTGGAAGATTAGAGGTCAATTTTTGAAGCTTCAATGAGTTGGTCTCCTTTTTTTTGAATTTAGAATGGCTTTTTAAATTGAATCCTGCTTTTGTGAATAAAAGGGATTTTCGTAGCCTTGGTATCTAGCTTTCCACTGAAGTTAGAGCTTCCTCACAGGACAAGCTGCCTGGAATGTATTTGGAGCAGCTTGCCAGCCGATTGTTATTTGCTGCTTTTTTCACCTTGGGAGGCAGTACCTTCCTGACTTTCCCAGAACATTTAAGACATCTAGTTCTTCACTTAGGCAAACAGCTTAGGCTAATTTTAAGAGAAACAACGTATCTCCCAGTAAAAGTTGAAGAGACTGAGGAGATCTAGGCTGAGAGCTATCCATCTATCAAACCACAAGCCTCGAAGATGGCTTTAAAGGGAGGAATATTTTTGTTGTTGTTATACTTGATGTGATGACAAGGATGTCAGCATAGCAGAAAGTAACCACTACTGCCATGGAGCTACAGAGAAGAACCTCACTCTGATCTGAAAGGATTCTTTTCTCATTCTGGTCTAAACATTTAATTAATATTTTCTTCATTTTTTTCTGACTATTTTAATTTTTTATAAATGGCTATAATTTCTTCAGGTTGGATTGCAAAATCAAAGATTTAACAGAGTTTTGGAAATAAAATCAATACAAGGGAAAGGTAGCAATATCTGAGCATGAGGCCATTGCTTTAGGCTGCTAAATTTTTCTTGTAAAGTTACTTTCTCTGCCCTTGAATAAAAAATTGTTCTGTTTTTACTCATCTTGTTAAGCCTAAACGTTGGACAGACCTCGTTTGACCACTCTTTGTGCCAGCTGACCCCCTGAAGTGGAATGGCTGCAGTGCAGGTGGCAAGACAGGGATAAGGATGGAGCAACAAAACTTAGATACAGGGTCAGGATGTCTGTGCAGACACAGGTGTCTGTCCAGGAAGGACGCTCAGTGTTTTGGGCTTTTAGTAATGCTGCGTTGGGTGTTTTAATATATTCAAAGACGGTTTATTTGTGATGAAATTCATTATCCTTGCTTCACAGGGTAATGACTAGAAAATACCATATTTCCTCAGGTTAAGAGTCCTTTCTCTTGGTTTCACCACTGCCGCCCTACTAATTGAGGCAGAACATATACAAAGTAGCACAATGCTGATAAGCCACACAGAGATATTTTATAAGAAAATTTCTAGCTTGCGCTTGAAACAGAATGAAGACAGAAAGCAAGGTTGGCCAAAACGCACAGTTTGATGAGGTGTGCACACACTCATGTGCATGAGGAGTAGGAAACAGGGAAGAGAGGAAAGTAATGGGAGATTCAGCTGGTCAGCACAGTTACACAGACGTTGTAAATATGTTCACACAAACCGCACTGCATTGGTGGCGTGTGGGTCCTTTCATATCACTGCTCATGTTCTGTGCAGCTGACACAACTCTCACCACTCTCTGCTAAATCTCTGCTGTCCCCGTGTTGCTTTGACTGCCACAGCCTATATTCCCCTTGCATGTGGGATTTCCTGGCACTGCCAAGTGAGTACAGAGAAATGTTGACCATCCCTCGTGTTCTCAGTCCTCAGAGCATTGCTGAGGGGCTTCATCATAAAGAAACTCATCTCCTGCTGGGCTGGTGGGCAAAAGGGAACTCAAATTCAGACAGTTCTTTCAAACTTTCGTATTTCTGCTTGTGATGTCAGACCTTGGATCCTAACTTTATTTGAATTATAATTTAGTGAATGACATTCAGTGTTGCTGGGAGCAGGAAGAACTGTGAGGACGCCCAGGCCCTTGAACTCCATTGGTTTCCCATTCTCAGGTTTGAAAGGAGCCTTTGCTCCAGTCCCACACTCTGTAATAAGCCTCTGCAGACAGTACTTTTTGTAACTATTCCTTAAATCCTATGAAGTACATACTTGTCCCCTCAAATTTTAGTTCAACATAACATGAGGCACATCCATAATGCCACCCTTAGCATGTACAGTGCTACAGTTCCTTATGTAATGTTAAAAGGCTTTTATTTTCTTTTTTTCATGTTTCATATTTCCTGTATGTACGTTTTGCCTCAGTAGGACAGTAAATACATACATTTTTAAAAAAATTTGTCTGCCACTGATTATTAGAGTTGCAGAGGAAAACTGTTTTTCAGTTTTGCAATGGGCAAGCACTTCATAACGTGAGGACTAGAACATTCTTAATTGAATAACTGGTTCTAATTATTTCTAACTCTGGGGGAAGCAACATTTCTCATTGAGCAATTTGTCATCTACTTGAGGAAATATTAATTCATGTGCTGCCATTGCTGTGAACATGCTGCTTCTGCTGTTATTCCATAAAGCCACTATATTCTTCATGCAAGTCTAAGAGTATGAACGTTATATTTTTCAACTTAAATAGTTTTCTCAGAAAGTAAAGGATAATTCTTTGTATAGTAGTGCTGTTCTATTATTTTCTTGCCTGTGGATTATCATTCCTTCTTTTTATTTTATGCGGTCTGTCATCACTGAGCCATGTTTAGGTCATGGTTGCACATTGGGATTTTCTAATACTTCCAATTTTGAAAAATCCTTTAAGTCATGAATAAGTGATTAGCCCACAGATACGTGCAGGTAAGGAGCTCTGTCCCATGAAATTTTGCTTAATCATGACTGTCCAGGTGTGCTGTATTATAAAATCTGAGTGGTCACTTGTAAGCATTTTGTACCTCTGCCTCTTTGTCTATAAAGTGACTTGGCACTTTTTTATTTAATAGAAAATGCATTAATAGAACCTGGATACAAAAATTACAAAAACCCCTTTGCTAGTACTATGTGAACCTTCCTGATGAGTGAAATATAAAGAACAAAAATGTCTATTGCCTCAGATTAAGAAGAAAAGCATTCTCAGATTGATGGATGTATGCAAAAAGTAGGAATATAGGAAAAAATTTTGTTGCTGGCAGGTCATAACGTGGGTCAACACTTAGATCAGCCTTACTAAGGCTGTACAGCAACTCTGTCAAAAGCTGAATATGTAACAGGGGGTCTACTCCAGTTTATGGACGTGCCCATCATTGCAACAGGCTTGACTTTCTCAGAGTATCAACTGGTTTTTAATAAAAAAAAGACAATCCCATATTATTCAATAGGATTGTTTAGTTCTTAAGTATGTGTTCTACCTGTTCTTTGCTCTTAGCTCCCTTTGTTCCAGGTACTCAGCTGATGTATGTCAATTTGCTATTATCCATTCCTGGTTTTTTAGAGTTAGTATTTTTAGATAGAATTTTAGTAGATCATTTCTTTTCAGAGCAATAGTCAATGGAATTTCTCTGCATTTATGTCTGAGTGACAGAAATCAGGATTCAAATTTCAGCATTCCCTGTGACGTGCTTCATGATTGTATTTTTCAGGAAAAGAATTGTCAATACTCTGCAGTGTCAGAGACATCAGAGGGACACTCTTCCTACTCTTATCCAGAGGGCCTTGGGTACATATTTCAAGGATCTTCAAGGTCCTGGCTTTTTGAAAACAAGTTTTTTCATATTTGTTCCCAGTAAATTTATAGGTTTCTATTTTACTTACCCCAGTTCTGCTTTGATGCTGCAAGGGGCAATTACACAACACAATCTTCTGTGCTGATTGTTGTCCTTGGTTAAGTGTCTTCTGTTTAATGTTATCCAGTGACTTTGGTCCTGTGTGTTATTCCTGGCTATGCATTTTCAAGGTGTGACTGAGTTAAGGATCTGGTCAGTCCAGCAAAAACTCTGATTTTTTTTCCTCTGCATTCCTGAAAGGAAATAATTATGATCAGAAGTTAACAGACTGCCTTTGCCCTAAAATTTCCGTCAATCTTCTCTACTGTGTTTTAGCTGAATTTTAGCTACCGTGGCTGAAAATGGGTATGTAACTCTTTTCTGGAAAAAATCCAAACCAAACAGGTTGGAGGCTGTCTGTTATATTTTATGAGACAACTTTGTCCATTCAGCATGGCTGAAATCTGGCTTTTGGAAGTCTGAGGACTTTTGTTAGCTTTCAGGTTCTTTGTACTCAAGGTCAAAATTCTACCCTTATTTTTTGCCATCAAATTCCAGTTACCTGTTGGATTAAACTCGAGTAGCTGCAGACAAAGGTTAATTATTGGCGGTTTATTGTTTGTGTGAAACGTATCTTCTCTGAGTTTTCGTTGTACTTATCCTTTTCCCCCATCTCTGTGTAGCTGAAGGAAATTTTCACCACTCTGGATCTGCACGCTCTAACAGAGAAAGGCTTTCAGAAGGTGTAAAACTCTGGGTAAATTTGAGTCAGCCTGGCTCTGGAAGAATGCAGTGCTGAAAGTGCAGCACAGAGTGTGGATGGAGTATTTTATAAAGAAAATACTTCCTGAAGCCTTTAGTCCCTCCTGAGGCTGTGCTGCAGCTGTGCTGGAAGTGTGCTTTACAGAGCAGACTTTGTCACGTCAGGACCTGCAACGCTTTTGTTTAGCAGTTGTTTCTAATGAAAACACGTTTTCTTTCAGTTAAAAATATTTTAGAAACCAGTTTACAATTCAGTGGATAACTTTTTGGGTTTAAGTGTCATTTCTTGGCTTTGGTATTAAGTTTTTAAAAGTGAGAAAAATGGTTGCAGTAAAGCTTAAGTTACAGAAACAACTGGTGGATAATTAATTGCTATTTAGTGATTGTCTTTAGTCTCTGATCAGACTTAGCTTTTCTCTAAAAAATGGACTCAGAGATACATTTCTGCAAAGTTTGGTGTTTTTTCACTTTCCTATATCTCAAAAATATCAGAAAGAAATATCACTGAACTTTCTGAACTACCTCTGCTTTAAAGAAAGAGATCTCAACAATGAAAGAACACTTATATAACATGTTAAGCAATTCAGTAATAAGAAAATGTCAAGTCAATGACAGTTTAATATCCTGTTTTTTACTGTGATGTTTGCAGAATCTCCCCTCTGAATCATACAGTAAAATGGTACAGATTAAGGAGTTACTTCTTAATAAATGAATATATTATTAATAAATTTTAGTATTCCAAAGTCATGGGAGAAGTGGGAAGCAAATCACAGCTAGTACACAGTAAATCACTTGAGATCAGACCATCATTTTAAAGACATCTTATGATAAAGACAAACTTAATTTTTTGAAAATTAACTGAAAGAGATCAAACTACTATAAGTTTTTTTTCTTCTGCTCAAATGGAAAGGAACAAACTGTTGTTTTTGACAATTATTTTTTTTTAATATCAGAAGGAGTTCTGTATTTAAATAATTTTCTTACTGAGAATAGTTGAGAAGTATTGAAAGTTTAGTCCAAAGTACTCAGGGGTGGTTGGCATGGTAGATGTGGGAATAAGCTCTCAGTTTAATAGCTAAAGGGCCTATAGAAAGACTGATGAATTGCTTGATATTTAGACAGTGACAAGATAACTAAATATTTTTTAAATAAACTCTCTTTTGGAATAAAGACTCAGTGGTACTCCTGAGCAAAGTCAAGGTGTAAGTTTCAGAAGAACTAGTATTATACAATCCATTTCTGAGAAAGACAGAATAAGTGAAATGTGTCAGAAGACACCTATTTATTTTTTTGAAACTCAACCTTGGAATGGGCTTCTCTTCTGAAAAACAATTGAGAAGCAAGTGCATTGCAGAAGATGTCACACAAAAAGGCATGTCACATCCTACATCTCTTTTTTTTTCATTTTTCTCTTGTTTTTGTTTTTCTCCTGCCAATCTTTCTATCTGAAATCAGGCAGTTCAACACTTTCTATTCCACTCACTGCCACTTTCTGGCACTTGATCGAGTTCTTAAAGTTTTCTGATAATTGTCTGTCAGCCTAGCACAACATTTTACAAAATTAATTGCATTCTCAACAATAACAGGCAATTTGACTCACATAGCATCATGCTGTCACCACTTCATGCTAATAATTTGCCACTTGCCTTCCTGTTCCAGGAATATGTATGCTTTTGCCACTGAATACATTTGCCTTAGACTGTTTTCAGCTCCTTTTCCTCCTTTTTTTTTTTTCTCTGCTGTAGGGTTTTTCCCCCAGCACACCTGCTCCTTTTGTTAAAAACCAAGTTTCAAATATACTTAAAAATTTGCAGGAATGTTGGTAGTTTGGGGACGTTTGTATTATTGATGGTTGCTATAGGCACCCAAGAGCAAGTTATCAAGCTGCTCTCTCACTGGTGTCTGTAAATCCTACAGCTATTGAGCACAACCCAGCTTGATATGCTCTACAGTATTTACTTCAGAATGGATGAATAATTTATACGACTGTGAAATTTTTTTTTAGTGGTTTTGTACCCTTAGGAGAGCAGCTGAATATTTACAGTGTTATTTTGAATGTTATGATTATTTTCTGTAGTACGTGAAAGTTTTGGAAAATGTACCAAACCAAACAAAAAGAGCAGCTCCAATTTATTATATGAAAGCTTTTATTTTTCAAAGAAAGGCTTTGCATATGGCAGTGTGCTGGTAAAATATAAGTTGCTTAATTGGAAACTAGATAAGGTTCTTGCTGTGCGAGAGTGATGTTGAGTGAGGAAGGAGAAGAATGGAAGGAAGCAGAACTAGGTCTGTGTATTTAGATTGATATGTTTGTTTCTCTTACTAGATACTCATCAGGGCCGAAGACAGGGCTGAAGGTGATGGGATGTGTCTTGCACAAATACAGCCACAGCTCTGTGGAGGCACAGAGGGGAGTTCAGCAGCAGGGGAGTCAGTCGAGTTTTGCCGATCCTGAAGTGTGTCAGGGATAAAATCTTGAGGTTTTATGGCGCCTGAAATGGATCACTGGGGGACACGCCCTCTTTGCTGCATTCTATAGACTTAACTGCATTAGGGATGAGCTGATGTGTGGTAGTCTACAGGAACCATATTGAGAGGATTAATTTTCAGTCTTTTCTGGATGTGGAAGATTACCTCTGTAAACATACAAGCTTGACCTAACAAAATTTCCCATCACATCACTGGAGGCTGCAATAAGATTCCAACAAAATCGGTTTGTTGCATAATTTGTGATGATGCAAAAAGGGAAATGGATTGGCCATTAATTTACAATACAACTATTTTACTAGAAAGTGAGGTTACGTACCACATTTGTGAAATATTTCCAACATTTTTCTGAAAAGTCAGGTCAGACAAAATATTTTAGTGCCATGGAAACATCATAAATCAAACTTAACAAATATATAGACACTTAGAAAATTATTCAGCAGACAACCATTATGGTCTCCTGTTCATTGGTTTTTGAATGCCAGAAGCAGCAGATGCATAACTGGTTTCAGTGATGGCTTGGAGCCAGGGACAGGTTTAAGTAGCATGCTCTTTGTGCTTCTTTCAGTTCTTTGTCTTTTTCAGGAGACAATGTTAAATCAAAGTGGTTTGTCCTGCTTCCCTTGTAAGGTGTCCTAGGGAATCAGGTAGCACCTTTTTCTCTTAGGAAGGATTCTGACATTCACTTGGCACTGTGCCAGTTCAAGGAGAAATGTTCAGGTTTTACTTTTGCTTTCCTCAAGAGAAAAAATCAGGTTTCACTTTTGCTCTTCAGCAAATGCAGAAATTTTTCCCTACTTGGGTAGAAGGTGAGTTAAGCTCATATCTAGAGAAGCATCTGATGGAGAAAAAGGATTGGCACTACAGTGAAACCTGTAACTGTTGCCTGAATGCAATCAGTGACAAGAAATAATAGGTAGCATATAGGGTGATCTTTAGAATCATTAAAGCATTTAGCCTCTAACACATCTGCAAGAGTTTCTTAGAGATCAAATAGGTAGTGACCACCATGGAAATATAATGGCTTAACTTACATGTATTGATACCAATATCCTACTTAATATAAAATTTCAGCACTTGAAATGAAGCAGAAAAACCTCCTCTTGGCTCTTGAGATTACCCTTCAAAGCATCCTACACTAAATGCCAACATTGCACAGAGAAACAACTGTTGCTATACAACGCACCTCTATGCACACCTACAATCGCCTTGTGATGACAATGAAATGAGAATGTATTATTATACTTGTACAGATCATGGGTGATTTTTTGAGCAGATAATGACACATACTCCTACTGTTTCAAATTGTGAGGAGGAGTCAACATGGAGAGGTATGTGAAAGTAAACCTTATGTTTGCTCCCCTCACAAAGTGAGCCTACAGAAAATCTTCTGCTACAATAAGGATTTTGAAATACTGGCTTTCATAAGCAGCAAGTTTTATAGATTTTATATTGGTATCAAAACATGGCACCAGCTTCTTTTTCACTTTTATGTGCAAGTCAGAGTACCGATGAAGGTCTCAAAGCCTTACATGGTTTAGCCCAGGAAGTTTTGCACTTTTTCAACTCCTATCCTCCTATTGTGATAGCTAAAACAGTGTTACAGATTTTGGGGTGGAAAACTGTGGAGGAAGACCGTACTGATATATTTGGTTCTCTTTTTACTTGAACAGAAAGCAGAATTGTAGAAGACACAGTTGCTACAACACTAGTGCCATTATACATTATTCTTTTTTTCAAGTTTATATGTAATCATGCAAATTTTCAAGGACATTTTACAGATTATGCATAACACCATCTGCATGTCATGAGAAATATATGTTATGTGACATTAAATTTCTTCATTATATTAGGAGACATTGAATAAAGGTTATCTCAAAACTAGACAATACCCATAGTATTGAATATAGGGGAAACTATGTACAGTATTGAGAGGCTGACTTGTGAGCGCAGTAGGCTTGAAGTCTGAAATTCCTTTTCAGGAGAGAATTGTGTACTGATGATAAATTCCGAACAGACACTCCGGAGAGTTGGTGTTTACCCACGCAGCAGGCCCTGTACAGGAAGCACCTGCTCAAGTGGCTTTACCCTGCTGTCTCTTCCCTTATCTCAAAAAGCATCTCATTATAGACGTACTGAAACACACAAACTTGTTTTCCTGGTTTTGGTTGGGACTGAGTTACTTTTCTTCCCAGTAGCTGGTACTGTGCTGTGTTTTGGATTTAGTATGAGAATAACTGATACCACGTTGATACCATGCTGATTTTTTGGTTGTTGCCGAGTAGGGTTTACCCTAAGTCCAGGACTTTTTCATGTCCCATGCCCTGCCAGTGAGCAGGTGCACAAGAGGCCGGGAGGGAGCACGGCTGGGACAGGTGACCCGAACTGGCCAAAGGGATTTCCATCCATAGAAGGTCATGTCCAGTATAGGAACTGGGGGGAGTTGGCCAGGAGGGGCGATCACAGCTCAGGGACTGGCTGGGCACTGGCCAGCTGGTGATGAGCAGGGGAATTGTGCGTCACTGTTTTGTTTCCCGTCCCCCTTTGACTTTGTCGTTACCTCTCTTTTTGTAACCTCCCTTTTCTTTGCAATTATTACTCTGTTTTTCAGTATTTCAATTATGAAACTGTTCTTATCTCAATTCATTGATGAAAATAGCTCAGTTGGTCAGAACATGATGGAAATAACACCAAGGTGGTGGGTTCAGTCCCTGGATGGGACTCATTCATGTAAGAGTTGGACTTGATGATCCTTATGGGTGCCTTCCAACTCAGAATATTCCGTGACCTGGAAATGAAGCTTCTCCTCCCCATCCCACCAGAGGGGGAGGCAGCAGCCGTATGGTACTTGATGGCTGGCTGGGGATTAAACCACGAGACTAGCATTTCAGCTGGAGCCATATTATATTAGAGGAAAACCCTGTATAAGTTTATGCACTGAAAAGACTGAGAATCTGTTAGAGCTCTTGACAAACTGTAGTGGATAATTACATTTTCTCTTACAAATGGACACCGTACTGAATTTCTCTAGGGTCAGTATTGATACTGACCTTTTCCACTTGGCTGGAAATGTATTAGATCCCCTGGACGATCTCAATGATGATATTAGTGCTGTGAGGCTCACAGTGCAGAGCTTTGTAGGCATGTTTTAAGCTCTACCTTATTGGCGTCGTTTTTAAAGCAAACCAGTATATTAAGCTTTCAGTCTTAGAAGATTTTCTTTGAATTATTCAAAAGTTGTTGAGTTAATAAATGCCATCTATATATGTCTATATACTCTTTCCTCTGGCTCTTTGGCTGCTCCAGAGTAACTTCCTACCATTGTAAAACCACTCACAATTATGACATCTCTCATACTGGTATGGAATTTGAAATACTTGAAGTGTATTACTACATGGAATAATATACATGTAAAATCCAAGTTCTTACTGTTTCTTACTTAATTTTGCTTTTCTGTACTGTGATAAATTCTATTTTCTTTCATTTTTGCAATAATATCTATTAAAATTTTACAACAGTCTCAAAGCATGTATTAAATTAAATGGCAATAAACAAGTACATAGCTTCATATCTGTACTGATACAAATGAATGAATAGTGTTTTGTGTTACTTTTTATTGAAGTTAATGGATCAAAACTGAAGTTGTTGGTCTCAGTGAGACCGGTAACTTCAGTTTTGTAAGACTTGGCTCAAGACCTGTATTTCTTGATTCAACTTGCTCTTTATTTTTCTTTGGAAGACAGTAATTTTTTGGTGATGGTGTTGGCAGAGGTGAGTTAATAACTGTGCTTGTTGGAACACTTTTCAGCTTCCAAGACTTAGTCTGCTGTCCTGTTTTGGAAGGAATAAATGCAAACAGTCTTAAGGCTCTGTACTTAGAACATATTCCAGTTGTGTTTCCAGGTAATTTGTTGAGCTCATGCTTAAATACAAGGGATTTCTGGCAAGATTCCCAGCTCACAGTTTACCTTATTCTTCATCCCTGTGTTTACTGAATTATTTATTTTAAAGTTTCCCCAGTTCCAAAGAAGTTACAATACAGCCTTGTTAATTCTGATTATCTTTGTCAACTTCAAATACCTTGTTGTCCAACATCTAAAGCTTTATTTATTTATTTATTTTTATTTTATTCTAGGTTTTCATGTTATTGTTATCATCATTATCTTCTCCTAAATTGCTAATGTACCATTTCAGACTATGTTAATTCAAGCATCCTTCTGCAGATTGTAATTGCAGTTCTAGAATGACTGAAATTTCCTTGATCATACATGAAAAAGCTTTGGTAATAGTGAATAATATTTAAGGGTTTTGACGGGGGCTCTGTGTGTAGTACTTATGATGAAGAAACATTTGACAGTCAAAATATCGATTTACACAGGATTTTCCAGACTGCGAAGTGAGGGGTGTAGGGGTAGGTGGGTACACACATGGAATGCATGGGCTCCTCCTGTGGATTGAGTTGCTATACTCGTGACCTGAATATAGAGTTAAACTGCTGCAAATTTGTTTGTGTTGCTGGTAGGTTAGATTCCTGTAGAAATTACCCTAAAAGCAGAATGAAAATATTTATGATAAGAGTTATATCCACCAGAATTCACAGAAGAAGGTTCATTGTGGAATGGATGGAAAAAGACTTCTTTGCATTTGGGACTGAGGTAATTGTGAAGCACATAGAAGAAAATTGCATGGAAAAGATGTCTGTTATTTGTCACTCTCAATCTTCTAAAAATTTTGGAGGACTTGCAAGAACATAATATGCTGAAAAAGGGACAGAATTTTATAGAACAGGTTATAGCGTGATTGGGTTTTTTTTGGTTTGTGCCGAAAGTTGATCACAAGGTTTGTATGAAGAACAGAGTATACATAAATAGTGCTCTTAAGATAGTTTGGTCATGGCTGGTATTGCAGGGATTTCAAAACCTGAGTGTCTGAAGGATTAAGTGGTTAGAACCGAGTACTGCAACAGCTGCTTGGTACAGAGGAATAACAGTAGCAAACATTCATATTTTCTATTTTTATAATCAAATCTTCACAATAATATCCAGCAAGAGGAAAATCTTGAAAATAAAATGAATGATAAAAGTATGAAACATGACCAGAAAGAAATGTGGATTCTACATGAGCTGTAGCTGTAATAATACGTTAGCAGTAACATTTATACATTTACAGGGGATTTTCGCATGCATTGAAAACCACACTTTCTCTGCTATAAAGATCTTAAAAATCTAAGTAAAACCAGATAAAGTATGTCAATCTGTAAAAATTAGGTAAGATTGTGTAAGATACAGAGAATAGAAGCAGATTGTTTCAAATCCAACAAAAGTTTAAAAAGGAAAGAGGAAGCTTTTGTGATAAAGATGAACACAGGAGATGGAAAGAAAGGTTCAGAGATGAAATGAGAAAGGGAGCAGAAGCTGGAGCAGATAGGCTGGATTTGCTCTGCCGTGGACACAAAACTATAAAAAGTAGTTAAGGTGCAAATTGACATAATTTATGCAGAAATGTCATTCAGGCCAACTGCAGATGGTGAGTGATGCTAGATATAGAAAAATGCAGACATTACAGTAGAGTAGTTAACTGAGTTTCTTTCAAATGCTTGATCCTGTTTTATTTGCTTCTCAAAGGGAAAGTTACTGTTCTATCCTAGGTTCACACTATAAACACCCTGTGATAGTTAATAAAACTGTTCCTTTAATTTAATTTTAGCATAGCTGATTCTTCAACTGGTAACTAAATAAAAACTTTGCACTGTGAGCATGTGAAACGGGGGTTTAGTTTCTCTTTGGAGAAATAAAATCTAACAGCTCTGAAGCTTTTGTGTGTGGGCAGAGGGTAGACTTCACTTTAGGTCAGAATTATGAATGTCTTTTTTTATATACTTACCGGTATTTTGTACACTTATAATTCATTCATTTGTGTTTAAGTACAGTAAAGACTTATGTCTTCTGGGTTTTATCTGGACTTGATACAAACTGAAAACACCAGAATATTGGCAGCTATGGCCCAAAAGTAACATACTTTTTTGATCCAACCACCTCATACTGGTTTCATATTACAATTGAGCTAGTTAATTTTGGCCTGTCTATCTTAAAATGCCCTTAAAAGCTCTCATTCTTGTTCTTTTTCTTCTGATTGTTTTGTTTTCTGATGCAAAAAATTCTGCAAATTATTTTCAAGTCTAGGTTTACTTGTCACTTGTCTAGGCAGACTTGTCATTTTAATTGGGAAGTTTTAATTTTTATTTTTTTAATTTTCTCTTTTTAAAAATTATTTCTAATTTCTTATTTCTAATTAGAAGTCTCTAATTTCTTTTTACAAAGACAAGGTAGCTAGGGTTTATCAGAGCTGGCGCAGTTGCAGTAACAGCATTTTTTTTTCATGGCCATCCTTAACACTTCCACAACAATTAGCTCTTATGTTGGAAACTGAGAGGCTCAGAAAATGAAGGTACAGCTCAGTGAATGTGACCTTGCATGATGTTTGACAAAATAATAATGGCTGAGTGACTCTTAAGCCTGTCTCTTGAGTTATGATGTGGATAGCACACCCGGGAATACTGGTGGTCACTGGTGGTGCTGGTAAGACTCTCTTCCTCACCCTGTAGGACTTCGGTTTTGGCAAACCGTCTAATATCTGGAAGCTAGACCCCTAAAAATAAAAAAAAAATTTAAAACCCACTTTTGGAGCTCTAGGATTAGTCTCCTTTGACTAAATATTGCTCTACATCACTTTGTGAAATCCTGTACCATGACTCAGTCAATCATTACCACAGTAGTCTCAGTTCCTGTTTAGTGATGTTTTCGTCTTCTATACCACTGATTTTCTTTCTTGGCTTATGAGATTTTAAAGTCCTGGATTTTTCTTTTGCAACAGCATTTTAAAAAGCTTTGCCTTAATCCTTAAGCTTTCCCTTGCACAAAAAAATATAAATCATTGTTTAGATATACTGGAGTTTGTGGAGAAGAAAGAGAACATAAAAAGTTAACATCAGGACATTTAAGTAAAAGAAAACTAGAATAAAATTCTGTACAGAAATAAAATTATACTGTTAATTGCACATTTTATTTTATTTTGGATATATAACTATGTTGAATTTAGCAAGCAAGCATATTGGCATAAACTTTCCTTTATATAATTGTAACACCTACAGAATTGCCTTAAAATGACCTGGGGTCTTCCTTGTGGAAGGCAGCTTTCAAAAAGTAGTGGAGAGAAAGATGTACTTGCTTCACAGGATTTCATTATCACGATTTAACACTGAGATGGATAACATGGTATAAAGGTTTTTTTACTTATTCCTGTACACAATGAATTGTACTTTTTTCCCCTATTACCAGGGTGGAATGTCACTGTTTCACTACTGTTAGACCAAGGCTAAGACTCCACACATCTGTCAAGCTTCCTTTCAAATATAAACCGGCTTTAGCATCTGCAGTCATCACTTTTAGGTTCTGTTGAGAGATGAAAGAAATGCTTCCTTTTCCCACTCCACTTTTCCAGTGGCCCCTGTGTTCTGCATTCAGTAAGCTGCAACGTGCTTGCCACGCAAAACCAGATAAGGTGCTAATGAAAACAACCAATAGTACTCAAACCAGTACGAAACAGTCCAGGAGGCTCATGTGAGACTCCAGACAAAGCCTTTTCTTTCTGATCAGGAGCCAGAGGGAGCCATTTTTTGAGTGGGCCTTTACACCTGTACAGAGGTGCATTGTTTCCTTTCTTTCTTTCCTTCCAGTTCCTTGTGAGTAGTTTGTTTGATAAATTGCAGTATTTTTGCAGCAACTGAAGTGTCAATAGCTGGCTGATAGTCTCTAAATTTGTTCTACACCCGCACCCTCCTCTTCATTTAAAATTATTAATTATATTGCTTTTTTTCAGATTTGTTTACTTCAAAGCTCTGACGTTTTCAGGCAATCTACCAAAAAAATTCAGTAGCCAAATTTTTAATCTGGAGAATCCTTTGTCCATAAAAGTACGTAAAGTATGATTCCTCTTTATCTTCTCTCGACTAGACCGCTAGAGCACTTTGAATTCTGGTGTTGGTAGAATGTGTGGCAAGGGCCTTTCTTCATCACAGTAATATTTCTTTTAACACTGGAAACAAAGCGTTCAGTGAGGAAAAAAGACTTGGAAAAAGTCTTTTTGCTAGCAGGCCTACAAACCTACCTAACCATAAATCTCACCGTGCACAGATGATGTCTTTGGCAGGTGAAGCGTTTTTAATGGTCTCATTAGGATTCTATATGTGAATCTTATTCCCAGGAAGAACTACTGCTTCTCTTTGCTGGAGAGTAGCCAACTTTGAAGCTGTGCTTCAGGTCTTTGGGAATCTTCTTTCTCAAGGCTCTTTATACAAAAGGAGTTTTGTTGGCTGACTATAAATGAGAGTTCTGAGTGTGCTCTTTAAGAATACTGTGTATGGAGATGCCTGTCTTGAAAAAGGCATTTTCTTCCTGTCTGCTTCTCCAGACAGGACCTCACTGAATTTATTCAGACCATTCATCTTCCCTGTAGCAGGTCGACATGAAGTATTAATATATTATTTCAAGGCAGCTGCAAATCCATCACAACAAGAGAGAGAATGTAGAAAGAGGGGAATGGAAAAATTGCGTGATGTCCTCAAGGTCATAACCAGAGCAGGAGGTAGAAACTGGGTGCTCTGGGTTGCAGGTGGTTTGGTCTAGTCATGTTTCTCATCAAACACACTTGCAGCAAATGAAACAACTAAACCCAAATAATAATGAAAACCCCTCAAAATTTCATTTGATTAATACTTCTTTTTAAATCTTCTATTACGGCTGACAGTCAATATGTTAAGTAACTGGATTTGTAGCTTCTGCTTTCCTTGAGAATTTTTCAACTGGAAAAATATAATTAATGAGTTATTAAGGCCTATTTTTCTCTTACGTGCTTCTCAATTAAATTTCAGCAACTCTTTTTTAAATGATACTGAAGAGGTAGAAAAAAATTAAACAGAAGAAAGACTTTAAAAAATAAAATAAGGTACCACAGTAATAAAATTAGGAGTGTTAAAATACCAGACATGAGATGAAAACAAAAATTTCAGTAAATACATGTTACTTCAGTTATCCTTTAGTGATGAAATGAGAAATCTGATCATGATAAAACTGAATATAATGGTGAGACCAAATTCTTCAGGAGGGATAAAGAGATTCCATCATTGTTAACAGAGTGTAAAATCCTGCTAGGCAACTGACACGTGACTTTGCTTCTGACTCCATTAGGAAAGGATGCCATTTTTATCTAGTGAATTTAATAACAGCTTGGACTGAGAGTGCAAATAAAATGTTTGAAACATCTTGAATTGAAATGTGCAAAATACAGAATATCATATGTGAGGTTATATTCTGGACCATCCCTGTTCTCAGCACTGTAGATCGTTTTGCTTTCTACTGTCAGTATAACATTTTTCACAAGTGCTAATGCTCTGGTGTTACTATCTATGCTCCTCATTTTCTCCACAATATGTATATTAACAGATGGGAGAGGAAAGGCAGCTTAATTACATCTTTTTGATCAAAAGAATCTAAATGACAATTAAACTTGCTTAAGTGAAAAAGAGCAGTATAGTCATGCCTTTATTCTCATAGCTCTGTTCCAGTTGAAATTATTCATGTATCATCTTATTTTATGGTATCCACCAGCAGAGTTCTTCAAAAATTATTCTTTTTGGAGGATGCAGTGCACAACATTTTCCCGTTATAGTTTTCCCCTCCTGGAACTGTTCCCTATAATTCTAAAAAGAGCATCATTCTTAAACTCAGAAAGATGGTACAAAGAGTCTTCGGCAAAGGGTTCTATTTTCTTCTGCAAATCAATGGAATGAAATGCAGAACAGTAGTTTGAACTGAAATGCAGGGTGCTATCATTATAATTTCCTTGCAGAACACTGAAAAGCTTGATTTTCTTCATTGCATATAGTTACAGTGAAGTGACAAGAAAATCTCTTGTACTACAGATAGCCTAGATTTGTCATAATTCCCAGTGTGTCTCCCTGGCACAGTGGCATGTACTTTCTTCACTTTTCCTTCTGCAAAGGGAAAGTAATAAGAATAACTACAAGTAGGTAGCAGAAAAAAAATGTACCAACCTCAGATATTTTTAAAATTATAATTTTAGAATAGGTGAAAGAAAAACAACGAAATAATTTAAATGAAAATTATATTCATAAAGAAGTTATTCAGTAATGAACTTAGAGGAATAGATTCTTGTGAGTCTTCAGGTGAGCAGAGAGGAGATGGAGAAACTTTTAGACCTTGAATGTAAGCATTACCTATAACAGCTGTCACCTTTGGGAGAACATAGGACTTCCTCAGAAAAGCACAGTGGAGCCTGAAATGGGGATCATGATGTATACAGAGCTGTAACCATGTCCCCTTACCCTCTGCATTATATTTAATCATTTCTATGGCCATAGTGTGTCTTGTGTTTGCACTCACATTGGGATGCCACGAGAGGACTTTGTAGGGAAGAATCACAAAAATAAGCTTCTTTTTCAAAAGTACAGCCCCGTTCTCTCCTCCGAAATTATTCACCCATTTTAAGCTTTATAAATACTTCCCCCCTTCTTAGTTTTTTCTTAGAGAAAAATCTCTCTATGCTGCACTGTTCAGATTGTTTCTTCACAGCATTCCCTATTGTATTCCAACTGTCATCAGGTCTGATTTTCCCTAGTGTGAGTGAAATCTGAATAATCCTGTTTCTCCTGAGTCATGCATGGTTGGGATGGCAAACACAGCCACCACTTACACGTTGGCAGGAGGTAAGAGAGGTCATGTGTAAGAGAAGCCATGGAAACCTGCAAGCAGCGCAGGGAGTTTGTAAGCAAAACTCCTGTTGGCTTCTGTGGGTAGGCTATGAATGTCGTGGTAAATCTAGACCCAGATTATGCCAGGACTTCATGGCTGTGCAATGCTTTCACTACCATAATGCCTAAGAGGTGACTGAGATGCTGCTTTGGGAGGTGCACATAACAGAGACACATGAAGAAAGGTGTTTCTGTAAGCAAGTCCTCCATTTCAAGCGTAAAATGCTGATGTGGTGTCTTTTGTTAACAGATCTTAAAGTACATCAGCACAGTCAGTTATATATTTTCATCATCATTTGATGGAATGGAAAATGAATGTTAAATGTATGCACCCTATCTCTAAATGTTGCCATTTAAAAATCTTTCCCTAAATATCTGTTCTGTTTTTATGAGATCCTTACTTCTAAGCATTTTAACCACTAAAATGCAGATTTATGGGAATGTCAAGATGCTTACTTTTAATCCATAAATTGATTAAGTAAATTCTTGTCAAACACGAGTATCCTATTAATCCTTTAGAACCTATGTTGTATGATAATGGTCAGCATTTAGATGCATAAATTGATTTCTCGTCCATGACTGATACATTATGGAAGAATATTCCACTCAAGAATTATTGCAAGGTGTTTTGATTAATAGTGTTTATGATGAGAAGGTATTTTGATTAATAGTGTTTACGATGAGGATTTTTGCAAGGCAGTAGAACTGCTGCTTGCTCGCTGTTCTGTATGGCAAACCAGTGCTGGGACTGCTCTGCAAATGTGCCTGCACAGTGCAATACACAGCTCTGTGCCTGTGTGTATGAACACCAGGAAACCACAAGGCTCTCAGGGCTACTCTGGCATCTGAAATTGAGTAGCTGTGTAAGAAACTTATTCGAGGAGGGATTTGTACACTACATGCTACTGTATGTGTTTTCATTAGTATGCTCCCTTTTCTGTATTGCTGTTCCATTTTTCTTTACAGCTGGTTATAAGCTGCCCAGTATTTTTTACTTAATTTCATCTTTTCTCGATTTATAGGACAATTCGAACTCAGTAAAGATGAAGCAAGCCACTTTAAAACCTACATGTTTATTTCCACTTAATCTGGCTTCCTGCAGTAGGTATTGTCCGTTTATGTGAAGTGCTAAGTAAAATGCATCCAGCATTGCAATAATATTCCAAACCCCAACGATGCTGCCCTCATTCAAAGCCTATTGAAACAAATGGAAATCACCAACTAATTCCAGTGAGCTTTGATCAAATCTTTCAAGCCAGTGTGTATATATGTACCTCTTCAGATGTGTTAAAAGTTGTCTGGGCTGGCATTGCAGAATGACCAAAAATAATTGCTATATTTTCAGAAGATGGAACAGCAACTACGTTCTTGGTATTTGCATTAAGGGTGAGCATATCTTATGACTATGTTGCATCTCAAAATCTATCTTTGGAAGAGTTGCAAAAATAGTTCTGGTTTGCAAAACCTTTTCCATGTTTTAATTTATTCCCTTTCCAAAGTGATTATGAATAAAATTATGAAAACAATATGTAAAAAAAAAAAAACAAACCCAAAAGGAATAGAGGTGCACACAAACCCTGGAAGCTACTGACCTACATGCACTGTTCTGCATTTTTTTCCCCTGAACTAGTTTGTATCTTTTCACTGCATATCTTCGGTTTTTTGGTTTTTTCCTAATAGCATTCTTGGTTTTTTTCCACTTTGGTGGCTCTCTTTTCACCCTGCTTGTTCATTGGATATTTTTTTTTGCCTTCTTTTTAATCTGAATTGCTTAAGTTAAAATATTTCAAATGAGCAAAAAGATTTGGGAGTTATCTTGTTTAGATATCATCTCAAATGATGATTCATTAATTATAGCTAGACTGCATAATGGTATGAGAGAATAATAAGGGATGATATCTGGTGTTAGAAAAGATGCAGGAGGAAAGGAAAAGGCTTTTTGCAACATTTTTTACATTAAAGGAACAACCAAACTATTTGGCTGTTCATCGTCCCATATCACTATTTTATCTCAACATGGTAATTCCTGGTACGGTGCCTCTCTGTTGTGTTCTTGGGAATCCCTGTCGTTATTAGCACGATTCAACCCTGTTGTATGTGATTTGTATTCCAGTCATTCCTGCAGGCTACAAAAGGTCAGGAACTAAACCTTTCTACATAGGTAAGATCAGCACAAGTACTGATTTTAGAACATCTTACTAATGAGAATGAGTGGTATGAGTGAAATTTGGGGAAGAGGAAATGACTTCTGTTCAATTAGGTCATAGATTAAAAGCTGTAAACCCAAGTAAATTCTCAGATACAAAATACAATACCATAATCCTATAATCACATTAAGCAAATACTAGATTTTTATGCCAGAGGAAACCGTCAGGAATGTTAAATTGGATCTCCTGTGCAGCAAAGAGCTACACTTTCCTCTGAACTGGGCTATGTCTTCTGGTTTCCAGAATCTGGAAAAAATACTTTAATTTGTGATTTAGTTGAGGCCAAATTCTTATTTAATATCCCAGATATTCCACATGAGTTGAAAGTAAAGCCTTTCTTTCCTATACATGAGTCGATCAAATTATCATGAATGTAGATAGTAAAATGACTTTCCTCATCTCCTCAGGGCCACAAAAAGCAATTAGCCACTGTACTATATATAAACAAAGAAGCATGAAATCTTCTAGCTTATAATCACATAAATAATGAGAAGCTTGCTAATAAAATTATATAAAATAGAAAACCAAATTCTTTGTAGGAATAGCTAAAAAGCCATTGACAGGTTTACATTTCACCTTTGACCAAAAGGATCACAGATGTGCAGCCTCCATTAACATATGGTCCCTAATCAGAGGGTGGCTAGGTGAACAAAATTACTGCCTTGTGTCTCAAAGGAGAGTCATTTCAATGGCTTGATAGTTATGGTATTCATGCACAAATGCATATCTGAACTGCCCTCTTAAAAAATACTTACTGAGATGCTTAGAATCTCGGTGATCAATGAGATGACTAAGAAATCTAAGTGAACAGAAAGGACAGCATGGGTCAGGGTAGTGTCTGCTTTCCCTGTGCACAGCACAAACCATGGCTGGGCAATTTCATGGCAGTTTCCTGCTTCTGCACCACCCTGCTCCTGAAACTCAAACCCTTACTTACTGTGGCAACTCAGTATTATTAGGGCACGCCACCTCACCTTTGAGTAATCATCTCAGTTCAGAACATTCTTAATTAGAGTTTTGATGTATCCTTCAATTAGTAACGAAAAAGACTTTTTGTTGCTCATTCCTTTTACGGTTATGTAGAAATATGCTGTAGGGATACAATGGATTGATGGATGCTTTTTGCTTCACTCTTTTGAGATTTTCTGAGATGTGGGTTAAATTATTCACTTTTTTCCCTGAATGTATAATTAACTATGACTTATACTGAGATTTCATTGCATGGTAACATAATGCCAGTTATTTTTATGTCAAACATATGTTTTTCATAGCGGTTTAGATAGTTGTGGGTTGCAGTTAGAGATTTTTACCATGCAGTTATCTCTTAGATTTATGTAATAGCTTGCGCAGGTTTTTTTTCAACTTAAGCTGTGTCAGAAGAGATAAAGCCTGAATTTCAGGTATTATAATTCTTTAGGGAAATCTAGTCTGTGTTGTTCTTCCTCTTGATTTTATTACCTTTTATTGTAAATGGAATTTATATTACATAAAAAATACAATTCATACATGAATCCCTAGATTTTTTTTTTTGGTCCAGGTATTTTTAAGTGAAAAATAGGTAGAGGTAAAACTCAAGCAGAAGCACAGTGACACTCTTGCATTTTAAAGCTTTTATAATAAAATGGAACTCCAGATTTCTATCCCAGGGAAAAGGTGACCTTTTAAAAACCAAAGTAGGTAAATAGATCTTATGCTAGCTGGAACGAAGAAAGCTCTCTAAAATAAAACGGAGCAAAAATCAGTGGCACTGTGGATATAGAAGCCCAGACTCATGCAGCCTGCAAGTACTTTCGTGCTTGTGTGCTCTTTAGTGCCTTCTCTGAGTGAGGTGCAGTGAGTGTCCTATGTGACCAGCTGACCATTCAATATTCTTCTACTATGCCATGACTCATGAATGCATAGCACTGCCTTTTGAAAGGGGGCATTAGGAGTCTGTGAATACGTGAGAAACTGGGGAAATTGCAGAGAAGGGAAAAACCCGGTGGCAGGATGGGAAGGCACAGCTATTGGGATGAAATGTCAGAAATGTTAAACTCTTATCTCACACACACACACGAATGTTAATTTTAGCTGTAAGTCTACTACCCAGCACATCAATTTATAATCTTATTTCTCAATAAACCTGCTTAATTAGCTGACCACTTTGGGCCTGGTTGCTCTGTCAATTTATGCAGTCAAAAAAAGGCTTTGTGAGGCCTTTAATGAAATCCTGGTGGTTTTCATCTGGATTACATTTGGTTACTACTGGACTGAGTTTGGCTCAGAATCTGCAGTTAAAAATTGTTTTCAGCTCCTTTTAAATCAGACATAATGGTTCCCTTAGCTTTTAATTTATTGTGAAAGCTTTACAGGGTAAAATATTTTTAATTATTTTGTAGATAGAGAAGCTGCAACCAAAGAGTTCCAAGTGATTTGCCTGAAGCAAGACGATGATTGTCAAAGCTAGGAGTAGAATGCAGAGGAACACAGCTCCCATTCTCATGCTTCATCTACTGTATGCAGTGACCCATGTGCATTTTTTAGCACATTTTTCTTCTATGTAGCAGAGGAAGAATCACAATATAGTTCTTGATAAATGCACTAAAATATACTTTTGCTTTTAAGTCTTAATAGTCTCTCAATACTGCAGTGTAACAAAGCATGTTCTTATTTCAGTCTCATGCAAAGATGTGAAGTCCTGTCTGCTTGAAGAACTGAAAAATATGTGTTTTCTGACTCGAAAAGGTGCTTTGATCAGGGAAGACCCACTGTCAGAAAGTCAGTTTTATTCTGCTCTCATGGTGAGGCTATTACAGATAGAAATACCATCTCACTGGTGAGAGTTCTTGAAATAGAATATCAAAAAAATGTCTCAGGAATGAATAATCATGCATTGATTTTAAACGGTGTTATTCTCACACATTTAAGAACTGAGCTGTTATACTATGAAATATCAGTCCTGTTCCCAGGTAAGGTGATTTCAAAACACAGACTGAATGTATTGGCCAGGATCAACCAGCAATAGAACATTTCTAGAAATTTTCTGTGGAATGATCTATGTTTTATTTCATTATTCAGCTCCAAAATGAGCTGGAATAAGACACCCCCTCTGCCCAAAAAAATCAAAACCAAACATCCCAACAGAAACCCACAAGAAACATCAAACAACTCACAAACCAAAAAAGAAGCAAGATAAATGGAATATTGTTAGGAACGAGACAATATCTAGAACATCTGTGAGAGATTAATGCAGAAGTAATGACGAAGGTGTAACAAAATACAGGAAGGTGCATTCTGTATTAGAAGATGGACGTACATGATGCTGCAGACTGGAAGTTGTTTAGCACTAATACAGAGCTCTTTGTATTGGGAAGATGTCCTTTTTGTCAGTCTTACCCACTAATCTGGAGATGCCACCCGCTTCTCAAGAGTACCCACCCCACCAAGACAGAAGTTGTTTTTCCCTGGATGCTTACAAAGCTGTGAGAAATAGACCAAAACTGTGTAGTACAGTGGAGATTCTTGCAAAGTTCAAGTATTCGAATGAAACTGCTGAATCACCAAGCCATCATATTTTTGCTCTGAGATGCAATCTGGAACACAGACATAACATGAAAGAAGTGAATGCTTAGTAGGCTATTTGGAACTTAAGGAGGATTTCCAAGCCTGAGGCAGATAATGTCTGAAATAATTAATCATTCATTTCAGGTATAGAGAGCAAAGAGCATCAGCTCTCACTGATAGTTCTTCTGGCAGACATTTGGCTGAAGAAAACCGAGAGAAGGAAAAGTCCCCAAAGCAATATGAAGGCAGCATCAGGCTGGATAAAGAAGCTGAAGATTACAATGATCAGGTCAAGAAGCAGTGAAAAGAATTGCCAGCTCCCATATGACTGATGATTTTTCCCTTCCATCTCCCTCTCTGAGCTCTGTGCTTGTCACTCAGAAGAGCTCAGCCTGCTCTGCATCCTCTCCAGTGACTCTCAGGTGTGTGCATGAAGTGAGGGGTGCCGAGCTCGCTGGGCAGGGCTGAGTGGCAGCTCTCTGCTGTTTCTCGCTTTCTGTCTGACAGTGCTGCTCAGCAGGGATGAGCCTGGCTCACTTCTGAAGCTCTAACTGGGCTTAATGCCCACTCAGTAGGAGGGTCAGGATATAGAACCAAACATACACTGACATTCCTGCTTAAGAAAGTAGGAATTGGTTTCTATGGGGTTTTTTTTGTTTTTTGTTTTTTTATTATTGCTGCATGCTGTGAGGGTGCCAAAAGAGGAAGGTTATTGTTGATTTTTGTTTGCCATTATGATAAATCACCGTTTGCAGTAGCAGTAGCTCATTTTTCAGCCCCTGGTGTCAGTCTACCTTGCACAATTTCCCATTGTCTGCATACAGTGTCCTGTTTCCATTTCCTATGTTTATAGTTTGCAATAAATACTCGTTCCAGGGCCCTTAACCAAACTGTAATGCCCAAATGTGGAACAATGTCAGTACAACAGAAGACTGGAATATCAGATCTGGATGCTCTAAGAAATTCTCTTGGTAGAACTTGGACAAAATACAACAGATGGTGTATAGACAAGCTTTTTGGAACTAATCACAAGGATTTTTCTTTGAAAGCTCCAAGTTCCTCAGTAGGAAAATGACTGAAGCGTATTAATTGCTTGTTGAGTTGCCCTCTTAACCTTCTTTAGCTTAAAAAAAATTATAAAAAATCCTAGAATGCCTAAGAACAGGTATTTCCACCTGAGATGAATGAAATTTAGTGGTGGTTAAAATTTAATTGTGGTAAAAAGCACTAGAAAGATTTTACTTGGAGTGCTGTTGGATAGGTAGGATTGGAGTATGTACTGAAAAGTCCATCTGGGTCAACAGAGCATTTCATTTAAGTAAAATCTGAAAGAGTTTGAACTTTTTATTTCAGCAGATTGGAAGCCTCAAGGGCCTGTGATTGCACTGTGTGATTGCTTCGAGAAGTTCAGACCAAGGAAGGAAATTTGCTGTTTCATTAAAGGCTAATACATAAACAAAGATGTATAAACTAGGCTTGGATGAATTTAAAGTGGAAATTAGAAGGAATACTTTGGAGCAATAAAAAGAGCTTAGGATGGACCCTAGCTATTTTAATAACATAATCTGATGACATGTATGTAGTATTTGTGGGCAAAAGAGATACAGTATCCCAGCTGGCACTCAGCAAGCAGAAAATGGCTTTAGCTCACCAAGAAGTTCTCTAATGCTCTTGATCCTGTGCAGGGAAGAAATAAAAAATGAAGATCGATACAGTGCTCATTCCTAATTTCATCATTTAGAAACTGTATGAAGTGCTTCCTCGTGGGACCTGTTAAGGAACATAATATATGCTGTGAAACTATATCCTCGCTACTCTTGAGAGGATTTTCCATCATATGACACTAAAAATATCTCTGAATCCACAGTTGATGAGTTTAATTACTCATCAGCTCTTTACATTACAATTCATTACCCTGAGGTAATAAAGATAAAATAAAGCATTTAGATGCCATAGTGCCATTGTTACAGCGTGTTCAGCAGATTGTCTCTAATCAGTGCTGCTTGTGTTTATGCAGCATAATTAATAGAAACATGAGAGCACTGTCCTGAACAAACCAGTTTTAACAGGTGCCCGAGCTGCTGCTTGTCTTTCATTTTCTACTACTTTCCTGTAAGGATGGCTAGTTTAATTACAGAATTTAATGAATTCTATTTGTTGATCTTACATTTTAAAGTCACACTTTAATTTTTACTTGTGATTATTTTATTATATAATAAAAAATATGCCCTAGACCACAATAGTTCCGGCTATAGTCCATTCTGTACGACCCTGGATACTAAAATTTTGAAAAAAATTGTATTTTAGATAATAAAGCTCTGAAGAAATCAACATTATATTACAAGTAGTGAGTTCTATTTCAATGTATTACGCATAACTAAAAGACTTTGTAATTGGCAAAGTTACTTTGTTTGAGTGTTGGTGACACCTGTGTGGTATATCACAGCTGAAGTGAAAGTGCTTGTATAAATGGTAACCCCAAATCTTTCCTGATTACTAGCAGACTTTGACTCTTTACTCAAAATCATAATGACTGTAATCTATAAATTAGTTATTTTCAGCCCCATTGCTATCATACAACACATGGAAGTTGCACACCAGCTGCCAAGTACCCCTAGCACAAAACTGCCTGTGTGATATGGACCACTGAGCCTGTAAAGCCATTATCCCAAATGATTTGATCTTATTTAGCCCAGAACACTATTTTTGATTCTTGGTCCTCATTTTCAGAGCAATCAATAAATCAAATCTCAAATGTATAGAAGACAAACATCAGTTTGGGAAGCGCCATATCATCTATGGACCTCTGGGGAAAATACCAGCACAAAATACATGAGAACAGGAAACAGGACCATTTCTACCATTACTAACACTGGTCAGACATCTCTCTCGTGATGGAACAATTAAGAATTTTTTTCCTTTCTGAAAAACAAAATTAAAAAGTCAAAAGCAGACAAGCAGTATCTGATGCCCAGGGATTTAATACTCTTTAAATAATCTATTTTAGAAAATAATTTAGACAAACTTTCTTGGTTGTGAATGCAAGAAAAAAAATTAATTACAATATAACATAACATAATATTAACATTTATCAATAATTGTATTAATGTTTATTAATTATAATCCTTTCCAGTCAGGAGATCACTTTTTTAGATCTAATCTTCTTTGTCATAAAAAAAGTTCTTCATTTTTTTAGGGCAGTGTTCTTGCTGTTGCTCTGAGCAAGCATGTGCTTACCAATTAAAGACTGACCTGGTCTACCCTTCTTGCTGTTTCATGCACTGTCGTTATTATATAGCATTTATTCTGTCGCTTTCAGCACTGGAATCAATAGCTGTGATCACAGCCAAGGATGTTACATGACTATATGACCCAGATATACAAGTCTAGGACAAAAAAAGCCCTGACAGTTTGGAGAGCCTCCTATTTTGATTTAGTTTGCTCTAAGAAAAAATGTTTTCTGGAACAAGTTGAAGGCTTTGTAACTTCCCTGTGAAGTCATGGGATAGTTGTTCTAATCTAGGCTCCCTGTATGGTGAGCACGTGTAAGGGGGTTTCATTAAAACAAAGGGGAAGAGTCCTCATTGCAACAGACCAGAGAAATCCCTAAGAAATCTATTTTTCAGGTTTTTGCAGCATGGCTCAAGGCATGACTGATGTATGCAATGGAAAATACTGAACCCAGAAGTGAGCTGACCCTTATGTGTCCTATTGTGTTTGAAGGATTGTGTTATGACCCTATTGTGTTTGAAGGATGAAGGGGATGTGTGACCAGTATAGATGTACGAAATAATGGAGAGAAAGAATTTATCATAAAACATTAATTAATCTCTTACTGATCCTAGCCTGTTTCATTTGTGTATTGTAAATTGTGCTCTTTCATTAAACGTTTTAATTGTAAACAAGAGATAAGTAGTTCTATTTGGGTTACATAAAAGGTGGTGACAAGAGCCTTTGCCTGTGCTTTTCTCTGTGATGTACTCATGCTGAAAGGCCATTATTCTGAGGTCTGAAGTACTGTAGCACATGGAGAAAATCTGGAATATACTTGATGTGGCTGACATAGAAGTGCTATTTTGGGACATTGTTATGGTTTAATTTATGTAATTTAATTTATTTAATGAAGTCAATATGCTGACTTATCTAAGCTAGATCTCAAAGAGTTCAAGCTGGGCACTGGAAGTGGCAGAGCTTTGTTCCTAGGGTCACACAAACTGAAGGGAATCTTCCTCTCCAACTGCCCACCTTTCAGCTTAGTCAAGTTCACTCATTTGGATATTTCTGTAGGAGACTGAAATTTTGCCATTAAGCATTTACTGTCTTTTGTGTAAATGACTAGTTCTTATCCCCAAGATAATTCTGCCATGGTCCATGTCACAATTGCAAAGGGCTTGAAGTGTGGAGATCCTTCAATTTCTAGTTCAATATGCTCCAGACTTTGCTGTTTCAGTTGTCTGCCCTACTTCTTGCCTAAGCACTATTATATGTGTTAAAGTAAATTTATGCAGTCACTGTAGGTGAAAAATTTTAGAGCATGATGAAATGCTAGGATTTCATATCCTGGCCACTAATATTATCAGGAATAGGATTAAGGTGCACTGAAACTTGAGTTTGTTCCATGTGGGTTCAAAAATATGCAGAACTGGGTACAAATGAGATAATTTTTTCTTCAAGAGCAGTATCTTGAGTGAATTATTTCAGTTTGGAAGTGAAATATTGCACAAACAGTACCTCCAGAATATAAGGACTTAAGGTTTTTGGCACAAAGATCAGGACAAATGTAATGCTTTCAAATTACCAGTGAGCTCCGTAGTTCCTAAGTTTTGTTTTCTACAAGGGTTAGATTCTCAGGCCTAATAACGCATCAACTGGCAAACAATAAACATGATTACACTGACTTATTCTGTCCTCATCGACTGAAGCAACAGTGCATGTCAAGCCTCTTTCATCCCAAAGAAAATCCATAGACCCTCCATCCAGGTAGATGGCCACCTGGAGAAAGAAGTAGAAACCACACTGTAAATTTAAACTATTATTTGGGGTGGTAATTTCCCTGTTTCTTTGAGCTTTTTTTTCTAGCAATGTCTTGATCTGTGTAAATTATTTTTTTCCTCATTAAAATACATTACAGGCTTTTCTATTTTTGTTTTATGGCCTCTCAAAGGCCTTCAGCAATCAAAATGTGCATCATGCAGTCCAAGCACTCAGGATGTTGAGACATGGGGACAAAACTGTGAATACAATTATTTCAAGTTTTATTTTCTTTTATGATTAGAGGGTACAACTTACCAAATTATTAATAATAGAGAGTTACATGTGGCTAACACAGTTTCATTCCTTCATATCTGAATGAATTTTGGATGTGCAGAAAGGTATCCAGAGGATTCATGCTGGAAAAGAGATGATTCTGGGACAGGGGAGAGAACCCTGCACTTGCAAATAAAGTCTGCTATGTGAGTGCGATGTATGAAGGTAAAAAATATTCTTTTTCTTCTTCTTCAGTTTGAACTTTCTGCTGTAGGAAAAAATCCCCAAACAACAACTTAAAGAACAAGCCCGGTGTTCCTATGTCTGAGCACTGTTTTTATTGTAGAAATTCTTAATTTGTTGGTATCTTGAAATTAGAATCCTTCTGACTGTAAAAGAGCATGGTGTTTTAGTACAGATACTCCTTTGAGCAAGAACAGGCACATTATTTAAGAACGAAATGGAGGAGGAGCTCCTTAGCAAAAGAGCAAATGAATGCTAAATGCTAAAATCTGTGTGAAACTGGTACGAATTAGCCAATATTAGACTGTACAATAACACTTTCATCTTGGTTGCTGTGATGTTACAGTATAAATGCTTCAGGCCATGTGTATAATGCAAAGCCTCTTCTGTAAATTCATTTTAGGTGACAGTGTTTTTAGCAAGTGACTGTTCTAAATATAGCCTGATGAGTAAAAAGACATTGCCCTTAGGACGGGCTGATCACATTGCCACAGCTTTTTTTCCTCTTCTCTATTACCATTTCAAATACCAAAAATAGAAAGAAAACCCCACAAATAAAAGAAAGGCTCTTTCTCTGGAGGGCTTCTCTTGTAAATAATGATGAAGCCTTATGCGAGGGTGACATAGTTTTGTTTCGGGTTATTTTTGCTCAATTCAGTGTTCATCTTTAGAAGCATGATTGGATAGGAAGTGCACAGTACACACTCAAGTGTAGTAGTGATGATCAAATGCACATATTTACAGTGTCCGTGTGTTTGCTGTGTACCTGAGGGAGGGAGGAGGAACACACACAAATGGGTGTGTTGCAGCCCTCTGAACGCCGTGGGCTCTAAAATGAATAGGTTCTAAGGGAATGGTTACAGAAAGGATGTTTCTAACCATGCAATTCACTTCAGCTCGACAAAAGTGAACAGAACAGCACTCACAGTATGTTGGGCGTTGGAGAATTTTCAAGACACACAGTGTGTTGTTATCTTAATTTGGAAAGAGGTTTTATAAAAGACCATTTGTTTAAGAGTTGGATTTGATGGTCCTTGTGGGCACCTTCCAACTGAGACTATTCCGTGATTCTGTGAAAAGAAAACAAGAAAACTAATGTGACTAGTGAAAAAAGCTCTACTTTTTTTTTTCTTTTAACAATTTTTAATTCTA
Organism: Melanocharis versteri; assembly: GCA_013397845.1. Taxonomy (NCBI): domain Eukaryota; kingdom Metazoa; phylum Chordata; class Aves; order Passeriformes; family Melanocharitidae; genus Melanocharis; species Melanocharis versteri. Next base: position 85,959 of record VZTG01009761.1, on the reverse strand, counting down.
AAAATTAACATTGAGTATAGTATAAGTGGAAAAATAGAAGAGACTTCATGTTATTTGCAAAGACACGTGAGTGTCTTTTCACATTAATTATTTGTTATTTTCATTATAGAAGTGCTACCAATTTTATAAAGTTCCAAGCAAGGAGGGAGGAGTTGGGCCATGGAAAACCAGCCACAGGTGGACCTGTGGCAAACACTGTAAATCAGAAAGGTTGATCTTATCTACCTTAGAGACTGCCAATGCTTATCATATTAAAAGTGACATCCTGTGTCCCAAGTAGCATCCCATGGCTTAAGCCTTTCCTGCCTTCCAAACGCTTGCCTCTGCCAGGAAGGATGTGACACGATTGGCAAATAAGCCTCTGCCTGGACAGGCAGACTGGAGTGAGGTCTCTGTGTTCTGAAATGGTTGCACAATAACTTCTCACTGGAAACAGCAGCGTCCTCTGCAAACTTCCAGGCTCATTTCAGATTCTCTCCAAACTTCACCTGGACTGGGATTTTGGTTAAGCATTTGTGTTCACACAGAGGTAAGTGGATTGCTGTATGGGAAAATGAGAAAATACACTGAGGTTCAGCATCAGTTATCACATATTGCTTCCCTGCCCTGTCCCACCACTGATCCCTGACATTTCCGCAGAGCCACTGACAGAACACTGGGGCTGTGTGCATGTTAGGATCAACTAAATTATTTTCCTAAGCTTGGCACTTTCTCTTTTTATGTCAGATGTACCTTGTGACTTGATGTGTTAATATTTAGGCCTGAGGTTTTCCAGGTTTGGAAAATGGAACTCGTCTTGTGTTTAATCTCTAAGGGGTATGTGTGCTCTGGTTTGCAATTTGAACAGCTGCATTTCCAAACTATTCCCTATTTAACTGTATTCCAGCATTTAATTATAATCCTCTGAAGAGGCTATATAAGAAGACAGATTTTCAATGAAAGAAAACAACAAACCTCCTTTGTATGTTCATGAGTGTGAACATATGATGCAATCTGGCCTCCACCAGTCTGCCTTCTAATTATGTGTCCACGAAGCTCAGAGATGATGCCAGAAATAGTAGTAATGATAAACTATTTCAAGTTCATCATCCTAAGAGCAGGAATTTGGGAGCTGTCACAGTACATTTTTTATTAAGTACCCAGATTAGCCCAGTGAACTGTAAGAGAGGCTCTGAGGAGAGACTGTGTCATTCCCTGACACAGCTGAAATGTGGCCATTCCCTTCAAGAGCCTGTCAGAGATGTTTCTGTGGATACGCAGACTCATTTCCACATCCATTTGGAGTCTGTACCTCCTGAATTGCAGCCCCATATGAAAATGTTGATATGTGGCTCACAGAAGAGGGAAACCAGCAGCTCATGGGCTGGCAGGGTTATTCCAAAGGAGTGTGGCCAGGCTGGGGGAGGTGATTCTCCCCCTCTACTACTCTCTTGTGAGACCCCACCTGGAATACTGTGTACATTTCTGGCATCCCCAGAACAAGAAAGACATGGAACTGTCGGGGCAAGTCCAGAGGAGGATCATGAAGTTGGTAAGGGGGCTAAGAGGACTTCCCCTCTGAGGACAGGCTGAGAGAATTGCAGCTGCTCAGCCTGGAGAAGAGAAGGTTGTGTGGAGACCTCATAGCAACCTTTCAGTATCTGAAAGAGCCTACAGGGAAGCTGAAAGACTCTTCATCAGGAATGTAGTAACAGGACAAGGAGTTCAGTCTGAAAGAGGGGAAATTTAGGTTAGATATCTGGAAGAAATCCTTGGCTGTGAGTGTGGTGAGGCACTGAAACAGGTTGACCAGAGAAGCTGTGGACACATCATCCCTGGAAGTGTTCAAAGCCAGCTTGGATGGGGCTCTGAGCGTCGTGGTCTAGTGGGAAGTGTCGCTGCCCCTGGCAGGGGTGTTGGAACTAAAGGATTTATCAGCTCCCTTCCAACCCAAACCATTCTGTGATTCCCATCAGCAGCAGGCCTAGCGCAGCTGCCAGGCTTTGGCCAGGATGTGGTGTTTGATGCACCTGGGAAAGAGCCCGTCTACAGCTCAGCAGCTCGGGCTGGATCGTGGCGGCGGTGACACATCCCGCACTCCGGTCCCCTCACAGCGCCCGCGGCTCGGCAGGGCCGACACCGGCCGGGCACGGACCTGGGAGCGGCCCCGCAGGCGCCGAGCTCGGCTGTCCCTGCTGCCCGTTCGGGGTTTGCTGCCTCCCGTTTCCCTACCAGCGCGGGGAGAGAGTCCCATCAGCTGCCAGGAGGGTCCTGCCCCGCAGGATCCCGAGCCGCCCTGGCAGGGGCTGCCCGCCCGCCCGGCCGCCCCTCCGGCCCCTCAGGAGGCACGGCGCGGCCCGGCCTGCGCGTCCCTCGGCCTCGCCAGTTTTGCTGCTGAAGAAAAGCACTGAGCTATTTCGGATTTCAGCCGACTTCAGTCCGTCAAGATCAATAACTCCGCTCAATTCAAATCCTCCAAAATACCAAGGGTGGCAGAATGTGTTCTTGCGAAAATATAACTCACAACAGAATGTTTCACACCATTTTTTTTTTTTGTCCTCCTGAGTGGTGTTTAGAGAAGCCACAAAACTTTCTTCCCTGTATTCTCTTTAAAAAGCCTGGCTTTATACATCTCGCTGCTGACAAGCTATGTTGTGATGTGTCAGTTTTTGTTGTGTCAATTGCCTCTAGTTATATAATGTGCCATGATATGACTAATGCAGCCCAACATGAGTCACCTGTCGTGACAGCTTTATGCTCTCAAAAAACCTCTTTGCCTTCCCTTTAGAATATTTGTTGTTGTTGTTTTTTGTTTTTCCTAAAGATGCAATTTTTTCCAATTCACTGTTCGTTGTTTTACATTTTTACAAGATGGTAAGTGGGCACATACATTCACTATTAATGTATATGACTAGATGATTAGTGAGACGTGTAAAAGCATGAGGTGCTCCCACTGCCTGCTGTGAAGGGAGATGATTATAGATCTGCGGCTACAATGCAGCACTGTACCTGAAGAAAAATGTTACCAACAGAACAGAAATCCCAAGTAGCAGATGGGAATCTAAATGTGAATGGTTATAATCAGGGCTCATTTGTACCAGGAAATGGTATATAACATTGCATTGAATTATTAACACCGGGCTATGATTGCGGTGTTAAACTGATAATGGCATAAATGCTCAGCAGATCCATGTGTCACATGTGAACACTGATATAAAGGCAGAATTTTGCCCATTTTTCTTTTAGGAGAGACACTGAGATACTACCAGCCATTGCTGTCTTGTGCCACTGAGATTCACTCAGTTGATTAAAACATGGTGCTAATACTGCCCAGGGTGTGGGTTCAGAACCTGTGTGGGCCATTCTCTTAACAGCTGGACCCAATGATCCCTGTGGGTCCCTTCCAGCTCAGAATATTCTGTGATTCCTTAAAAGAACAATTTGCAGTGCTTACAGGAAAGCAGGTGGAGATTTGTTATTTCTCAAGGGTAGGTAACCTGTAAATAAAAGTTAACTTATGTCATGCATTTCCTTGTAACCTTTAACATGTTTTTTGATTCAGTGGTGCTTTTTTACTATGAAAGCATGAAGTGGTTGTGAGGTTTTTCATTATGTCTTTCCTCCTCAGATAAAACCAGACCTCATTTGAGTAAATGAATATAAATTTTCCTTAAAACATGATCTTTGTATCATAACAAATTATATTTTTTTTCTTAAAGATTGAATGATCGGTGTAATCAGAAAAGAACTTACATTGTTGCATGTTTCTCAAGTTATACAGAAAAAAAATGTAGGGTTCAAATTCACCACTCTTATTCAGATGACAAAGTATAATTGCAGAAACTCGTGTCTTTCCTATAAATAGCCTGAGAAAGCATAAGTAGGATCCAATAAAGAATTACTGAAATCAGTTATCTTACAGCAGGTGATGAATCAACAGCAATTTTATTGACTACAGAAGTCTGGAAGTGTATTTTTTTACAGATTTTTATCATGTACTTATTAATTTTGCCGTATCATACCAATACTATTCTTTTGTATCATCTTTCAATAAAACGCCATATTTACTCTCCAATATCAGTGACCCGTTAGACACATCATTTTATTACCCAAGAGTGCTTGTGAGTAGTTATACAGTACTGCTCTCTAAAGGCATCATATCCATGTACTTTTTCTATTTTTATTATTTTTAAATTTACTTTTTCATCTTTTGTGATTGTGTCAAATCATTTCGGATGTTAAAAAGGTAAACAATGGAGGAATAAGCTTTAAAGCAAATTTGGTTATTAAGTCTGTACTAAAATAGACTTAGACCTTGCAAATTTTGTGTTGTGCTGGCAGTGTTCTGAATTTCCTCGTGGCTGGATGTGACCACAGACAAGGCTGTAAATACAACCAGAAATTTATCTTGTACATGATACAGATGTCAAATTTTCCAAGTGTGCTGAATCTGCAGAAGCGTTTTTCCCCTGTGTTCGTGTTGAACACAGTGATGATGCACTGTCCTCTGCTATGTTAAATAGTCTGTGAAAATGTGAAGCGACACGGCATGACAGCTTTTTAACTATCCAATGCAATAGCACCTCTAGATTTGCTGTCAATGGACAGACATGAAGGGGAGAAAAATCCCAAGCTGAACTAATTTATTTACGTACATGCAACATTCTCCGTTTGTGGACTCTCGCAGGGTGCCTAGTCTAGTGCAATCCTCTCATCTTCTGTTACAAGTTGTGTGTTCTGTCTGGCACAAGGCAGCTACAGCCAATGTTTTGAGTACTGCTTTCAGCAACTGATTGATTGCAGTGCAGTTATCAGTTCCCATTCTATTATATATCCCGTTCTGTCTATGACATATTTTAGTGTTGATCAAGTCCAGCCACTGCCTTTTGAATAGAATGAGCAGAATATTGACACAATCTCATTCATTATTTAGATAGTGTGTTTAGTGTTGAAGCCCATAAAGCTTAGGATTTTCATCCATTTTACACGGCTTTTAGGTCCTGCATTGGCCCTTGAAAGAACACTGCTTATGCATAAATGTATTCACCCCCTTCTTTCCACATTTTGCTCTTTCTCATCTATAGATATAGAAATAACCATACTTGCCTAGTCTTTATGTTTTCCTTGTGTGTGCAGCACTTAAACTTTTTCCAGTGTTACCATTTTTGTGTGGTCGGTAACAAAGCTATAATTTACAATAATAAAAATGTCACAGGTCCTAATTTTTCTCTGTAACTACTAGGAACCAAATTCCCAACAGCAGGAGTGAGATTTCTCCCTGCAAGTATATAAATGAGTCGCTCATGTAAAATATTTACTGATCCCTCTGGTAGTCTCCTCCCCAACACCACGCTTACCTCTAAAGAAAAGAGCAATGCTGTTAATTCACAGCAGGAAGAGGCTGTGAAGAGCAGCCAGCTTAGGCAAGGTACTTTGTGTACTTTGACAAATATACTGATAAACCTGAACTAACAAACCAGTAAAGTCTTCACTGGTTTTTTTCAGCCATTGGTAATGACTTGGCATTTGTTTCATTCAGTTCTGGTCACTGCTGTCTAATTTAATCTCCATCCAATTTGCTGGTTTCAGTTGCTGTATGTTTACTATGGAACTGCAGATTGTGTTCCCCAACTCCTTGAGATATAAAACTATTGTGCCTGACACACAGTCTTTTATTCACTGAAAGCATACAAAAGAGTAAAATTATGTTTCAGACATAGGCTCCAGTATAATTATTTAACCCGTTATTGGTTTTAGATTTTTGTAACATTTTCTCTGTGAGGATATACTAAGGAAATATTAGTATAAAGTATATAGTATAAAATATAAAACTCCACTCTTCAATTTGACCCCTGTGCTTGATCACAGAGAAATGGCACATTGGTGCTCCCTTTGTTTGGTCAAACGTTTAAGAGAATTGCTCTCAGGCAGCAAACCTGCAGGTATTTCAAAGTTACAGGCAGAAATCCTATTAGCTGACTTAGAATCCTGTCAGCAGATTGCATCATTATTTAATGCATCATGGTTTGTCACAGAGACATTTCTGACAATGTCATTGAGTTAAAGGGGATTTGGGCTGAAAACTTCAGCTGATGAGCAGTCAGGCACTCTGGAATATTCATGGCATATGTGGCATAATATGGAGAGAACAACAAATACGATGAGTGGAACAAATTGTGACTGCAGTGCAGATGGAGAAGACTGCCTTTTTTCCAAATCCTTTTACTAAAGATACTCTGGGAGCCTAATCTTAGGAATCCTCCTGTTACTAATCAGAACACCTGTGTGCTTTGACTGTAGAAAGATGCATGGGCAGCAAGCTGGGTCTTTAGAAAGCAAGTATGAGAGGAGACCATTGGCATAGAATTTGTCTGCAGGAGTAACAAAGATTGTAAACTCTCAGACCTCTCAGGCCTTTAATCGGGGTCTTGCCTAAAGCTTTTCAATAAGCAGTCGTAGCTCAACAACATACAATGTCTTCTACAGGAAAAAAAAGCACTTTTATCGCTAGCTGGACTGCTGTGCTTGTGAAAACATCAACACTACAGCATTTATGGGCTAGGCATGTCTTCAGTCTTCTATCTGAAGTGGCTGCAGACTGATGTTTCTGCATGCTCTTCACTTTTTGGTGATATCATTCATATTGTGTGAAGGGGTAAAAAAGGCTAGGAGGGAAGGAGTAAAAGTGCTTAAAAAAATTAAAAATGCTTGCCAAAAATCAGTGGGAAGGAGTGAGAAGAGTTGCCATGACAAGCTCCAGCATTGTACCTCTGAAGAATTGCTTTACACATTTGACACCCTTGCAGTTTCTGCAGTGATTATGGTCTAGTTTCATTCTTAGTTTAATTTATATGTTTGTAGATACAACATCCCAGAGGGATACTCTTTTGGAATAGAAGCCTTTTTGCTTCTATAGCTGTGACAAATGCAGAGTTTTAATAATTATGAGCTAAATTCTCTATAAGCTTACATGATGAGTGTGCAGAGTAGTTTCTCTGACATTAATAGAGCTACTTTCTGCTGCTTTCTTTTAATAAAAGTTTCAGAAGGAAATATGTCAGTCTTCTAAAGAAATCTTTAAAGAAGAAAATATTTAGGAGGAGAATACCCAAGTTTGGCTTTGTAAATTTAGAAGTTAATCCCTTCAGTGTGGAGAGCATAAACTATGACAAAAAGGAGAGGGACATCTGAGACTGATAATTTTCAGGAGGTAAAAAGGATAATGCAAATGATGAAAATATCCTAAATATAACTTTATGCTTCTGTTGAATGAGAGTGTTATACTTCAAGATAAATTTTATTCTCTCTTTTTTAATTTTATCAGCAAATATAAAAAAAAAAAAATTCTGGAGTACATTGAATTTCTTTTTAACATCGCAGTTTGGCCAATTAGCTATAGGAATAACTATTCACAGATCCCTAGTAAAAAAATCTTGCTTTGACTGCAAGCTTGAAAGATCCCTGTAGGCTTTTACAGGCAGAAGTAAACCTACAGGACAGGTGGCAGCAGTTTACTTATGAACATAGACTGGAGCTTAGTCCTCCAATATCTGAAACTCCAGAGAATGTTGTAGTTGTACTCCGCTACTGTAGAGCTGGTGACCATCATTATGAAATCATTAGCAGTTAATTTGGCCCCTGGTATTTTTCCACAGCTTTATGCATAGGAATCATTGGAACTTAATTGTTCCTGGTCTCAGTTATGATTACCTATCCCTTATTTCATATCAGATCCATGTTAAACAATGAACACTAGGTTGGGATTCTTAGGCCTGAAATTGGCAATTTTCTCCAGATGAAGAGCTAAATCACTATTTTTTTTTTCATTATTTTGCTTATTCACAACTCTAATTTGTGTAACTGGCTTAATACTGACATATCAGTTTGATTTCCTTTTCGTTAGAGACTTGCATGTCATCTGCAGTGCAGTTCAGTCATTCACAGGCTCCAGATGTGAGTGTACATCAGCTATCTCTTCTGCCTGATTACTCCTGTTAGCAGTCATTAGCTGGATTCCTCACTGAGCTTTACATTGGGATGTTCAACACCATATGGTATTTGCTTTAGTAACTGAAGGATCAATGTGTGTAATGGACTAATGAATGTGATGGATGAACATGTAAGTAACTCTTTTGTCTTCTTTCTCTGATCATCTTAGAGACCATAATGTTTTTCTTTTAGTTTAAGTAGCTAAAGTTTGATGATACACGTTCTGTTGGTTTACACAAATTAAAAGGTTGAGCTATAAACTTAGTTAATTCCCAGAAAAAGGCAGAAAATTCTGCTTCCCTTGACAAGATAGAAGCAAACAAGTGACAATTTCCCAGTTGTATCAGTCCAATGAGCTCTGTGCTCAAGAAGTCTGTCTTTGTTGGTCACAGGGTTGCCTTTACAGCTTTTTTCCTGAATATCTGCCTTGGCTGGGAAGCACAGTCCGGGCACCCTGTGACATGTGCATCACTCTCTGCATTTCTGGTCAGATCTCAGGCAGTGCAGCTTATTCTGCACGTGTTATTCAGCAGTTCTGCTTGCTGCTCCTAGAAGCACAGCTGGAGTTACTCTAGTGGTAGGAAGCTGGCATTTTGGAAGGTTTGGTAGGGCCTGTCATCCCTCCTTAAAAATTACCAAAGGATACATAGTTTCTGTTTTCTTGTCTGTTGGTCCTTGGTCTTGAGCTAGTGATTAGTCTAATTAACAGGAGAATAATCTAATAGGAGATAATGACATTCTATTTTGAGTTGATGGATGACCGTATTGAGGAACTCAAGTTCAAACTATGCTTTTTAATTTGTCAGGCAGTTGTCACGGAAAGCATGTATTTAGAAATTTGCTAAATGTCTTGGGCATTCAGGGGAAACATGGGTAGCTGGAGAAAGAGTTTCCACGCCAGCTAAAACATGCTAGAAGCTTCCTTTAACTGAGATTGCTCCTTTATGTCTGCCAGTAGGGGTTCATGATTTTAGTCAGGTGCTCAAACCTCCATATCCAATGAGCCTATTTGAACTCAGGCTCTGCTAATTGTAGTTCTGAGAAGTCATTTTTGTGCTCCTAAAAGGCAGAGTTAATTTCATATTAATTTTTATATGTTTATATGAGTTGGAAATCTGTTGCTCCCAAATTTTTTGCTCACAGAGGAATTATTAGTTTTGCTTTTCAAAGATGATTGCTTTTAATATTCTCCTACTTTATTTTGAAAATCGTAATGTTGCATGTAAATTTTTGGAAACTGTTGCCCTTAAAAACATTCCTTTTTCATAACTATTGCTTATTTTGAGGCAGGTAAAAAATTTTTAAGCAGTTGATCCTTATGTAAGAATTTTCCCTAAATTCTTCTTGGAATAGACAATGAGATCTCTTCTGGGGAAGTGAGCTGGAAATATCATGGAATTATAGAAGAAGAGGAAACACTTCAAGCATGTGTTATACTGTGCTGAGTTAGAAATGTCATAAAATCTATGGAACTATCTGTGTAAGTACTATTGAGTGGAAGTAGGGTTTGCAGAAACTCTCTCCCAGTCTGCGTTTATAAAGTAACATGTAAATATAAATGTGAATATATGCTTGAAACTTACTGCCTTTGCTACTTGGAGACTTAAAGAAGAATATAATTTTATGGAACCAGGTAGCTTTTGTTTTTCTTTTGGGGAGGCCTTCATATTTTTTACTGCTGAAATAGTATAGTTTGGTGAGCTTCATAAAGTCTTAATAAGTTCACCTGTTTTTATCTCTTTGACAAACTGTTTTGCAAGTGTTTTTAAAAGATGTAGTTGTTTCTCAGTGTCTGGGAGGACTGTCAGTTGAACAAATCATGTTTATTAATTAGGCCTCTTAGAGTAAACACAGGAGATAAATTAACTGTGAGAGACAATGGAATATAAGTAAAATACTACTGGCTACTCTTAAAATCCAAGTATAATCCCATGCCAGATTTAATAGTACATAACTGATAATTAATTGTATTAATGACCTATCATATCCTCTCACAGTAATAGCAATGTAATATGAATGAAGGCCTCTAGAACATTAACCATAGAAGACCACAAAAGTATAAATTGAATATTACGTTCAGTAGCCTTAAATAGCAAAATCCATGAAAAATATTGAGGCAGTTTTCATTTAATTAAAAGAAATAGTCTGCATAATTTAGAAATCTGTGTATGTTGTTTTGCAAGCAACAGAGATGATAATATAATTCCAGGATTATGGAAATACTGAATTAATGCTGTTAAAATTTATAATTGCACAGTATCTCTGCAACAGACTGTCATAGGAGGTAAGGTTGATAACAGCTTGCTTTACCTTTTGCTCAAAAACCCAAGAAATGCTTCTTCTCTAGCCAAAACAAGCAGCACCACATATGCTTAGACTCCTTTTTCTCCTCATTCTTTAGCCAGGTTGTATTTGTGACAGTGCTCCTGGAAAGAGGAATAGAGCAAGGAGAAACTAAATATGGTTACTCATGTCTTATAGTGGAGGTTTGAGATAATTAAGTGAGAGATGCGGTGTAAGAAGTTGTGCATGAAGGAAATGAAATACTGAATAATGAAAGCTGTGCTAAGGACTGTTTACAGTAAACAAAGCCACTTAAGAAATCAACTTAAAGTTGCTGTACCTTTTTGAGTACAAACATATTTGACCTGAGACATTCTCAGTTGACTAGAATGTTTCCCTTGAGAGCTACTATGAATCAGTTTTAGTATTTTATATTACACTCATTTAGCTTAAAATTGCCTGGATTTCCTACAGGAAATCTAAGATGAATTTATGAGTGTTGGACAGCAGGTGTTCATGCTTACCAGTGTGTAGCTTGAGCTGTGTCACAAGTCTAAGGAGACTGAGTTAGCTGTTAAAATGTAAACAGCTTCTGAGGTGTGGAAATGCAAAACATTTTTTCTCAGCCTTTAAGCAGAAATAATTTTTTCCTCTCACACTGACCCAAGGCTAACACATAGATTAATACCACCCAGGAATCTTTCTTTATGATAATTGTCGGGGTATCAATTAATATTCATTCATAGACACATCAAATTTTCCTTTGTCCATTTATTCACCTTGTACAGTAGTAAAAAAACTTACATAAACCAAAAATCTATTACGCAGAAAGCATTATGAACACATTTATGAAAGCATATTTTGCTCTGTGTGTGCATGTGTGAGCTTATATATACCTGTGTATTCCCACTGGAGATTTTTACATTTTTCTCTGTCAATTTGGGAGTCAAGCAGTCAGGAAAGAAAATAGCATGTAATGCACATCATTAGCCATATTATTTTAGGCTTTGTAGTCTCTGTCCTTAGATGTTTTCAAGACCTCAGTGGATCAAGCCCCGCATAATCTGGTCTGATCTCTTAGCTTACCCTGATTTCAGCAAGACATTGGACTCTCAAGGTACTCTCCAGCTTGAATTGTCCTGGGACTCTATGATTATGCCAATAATAAACTATGTAGAGAGAGACTCCTTATATCTGTTTCAATCACCAGTAGTTGAAAGGGTCTGTGAATATACATTAACTAATTGGATACTTAGTAAGCAAAAAAACCCACTCATAAACTGCAGAATAAATGAAAAAGATGCAGAAAATCTCACACAGTTGTGGAAAGAACTCACGCATGGTTTCTTATTTTTCAGCCTAAACAGTGCAGTCTGTTTATGCTATTTTCCACATATTTTTCCACCATCGTGGTAGTGTGCAGCTTCATTTTAGTCTAATGCACTCATTGAAAGTAGGGGAGGGTTATTTGGGAGCTGAAGAAAAGAGTTCACATCATATGCTTCTGGTGCTAGGAATCTGCCTGCCATTAACTGTAATAAGGGGAAAAATCCAACAAGTTTTCTGGAAGGAGATAATGAGAAATAAACCCTTACCTCCACTGACTGTTTAAGATATTAAGTCACTAATTAAGTGACTGAGGATATACCTTTGTCTTCTTATGTGTTTAGCAAAGCCTTCTTCGTAAGAAGGGTGTTAATTGACCACATTTTAGGAATAGAAAACGTGATCAGAAATTATCGGCTTGGGCCATAAATATAGAAATAAGGGCGAAATTAGCATTCTCATTTGATGAACAGAAGATGACAGAATTAGAATATTTTATCTTAATCTGTATACTCCTGTTTACCATCTGGTGCTTTTTGAAGTCGTATACTCTGATTCTTCTGAACTGATAGATTAGGTGATATTTTAAGCATTTAATATGCAGACTATATAAAATAGATTGACCTTCTTGCATTGAATTTCTCAGGATAAAAAGTACAGCCTTTATAAGCTATGTCTCCTTCTCTTTCCACCCCCAGGATAATGTTCAGAGTTTCAACTTACTCCAACCCACTGCTTGAAATACAGAACACTCTCTATTATATAAGACACTTGAATTTGATGTGATTTTTCTGTTCATGTTATTTTTCATATTAATTTTCACTGCTCTTAGATGATCTTTTGCTGAAAGTAACAGAAGGAGAAGATATCAGAGGGATGGGGTCACTGTGTGCTCTTATGGTAGCGTTTGCAACAGATGATACAGAGCTTTGCAGCACAACACTTCCAAGAAGATTTTGGGTAGCGCTCAGTTCATGTAAATAAAATTATCTACACATATGTTTTGGTGGCTACACTGATGATTACTTTTGAGGGGAACTATGAAAAGATGGACATGATGGTCATATTAAGAACGAAATAAATGTCTCTTTTAAAGGCTTTGTTTGAGAAGCAAGTGAATAATGTCTGTTGATGTAAATGTGGCTAACTGTGATTTATGGATGTGTGTATCCTTTTAAATCTCAAAAGATTTTTCATAACCAAGCAAGGATTTAAGAACCAGCTAAGCTGTAAGATGACTACGGACTTTCCATTAGATATAAAAAATTTAATTTAATAAGTGTAGAGGACACTTCTTATCTCTGCAGCTAATACACACTAAAATGCTGTTAAAATGTGATTCTTATTCCCTGTTGGATTGATGTCCACAGCTTTTGCCCTTGCACCTACAGTTGCCCATGCTACTGACAGTGATCCTGGAAATGATCCTTTTGCAGCTTCCAGCACGGAAGTATTGCAGTAAAACAAATGGACACTATGTTTTAGATATCCTCATTCTCCAGCGTGTGCATAATATAAAACTAGAGCATAAAAATTATGCAGAATCCTAAGTTTTTGCCACAGGGTGGGGCCTAAAACCAGTGGCTTTTAGCCACCCTTGAAAAGTTCTCCCTTATGGTTCTCCCACCAGTCATAACACCAAAGCTGAGGCAGCAGCTACACTGTTTCCTGCATAGTCTGCAGTTGCAGAGAAAAGAAAATTCACAGAGCATGCTAAGGATGCTTCACATAGGATTAACCTTAATTTTTTTAAACAAGTAAAGATCTTTGAATAATGTTTATTAAAAAAAATAACAAAACAACCTGAGAAAATGGCAGTCTAGGAAGATAGTCTTTTCTCCCCTCTTTTTTCCTTGAGGTGGAGTATGCTCCTCTCTTTTATTAGAATTATCTTAGAGATGTGATTGCTTGAAAAATACAAATTATGGCAGTAGCACTTTTATTACTCCTTTTCTTTTCCCATTCATCTACCTATCTACACCTTCCTTATTTTTCATGTCAGTGGTGAGCAAGTAGGCTTAATGGGAGATGGTCTGCAGCTCTTCAGGCAGCAGTGGCTCCCATGACATCTCAGTGTCTGTGATGTCAGCAGGTCTCTTGGGTAAGGTAAAAGCAAAATTGTGTGAGGAAAAAGGGAGGCAAAAGCTGCAGTTAGATTGCTGAGGAGGCTTCTGCATGCCTATTTTCACTAGATTCAAAAATTCAAGGATAGAGCTCTGTAGGAGCAATTTTTGTGCCCAGAATCTCTGGAGAGATAAGCTTCTTTAATAATAGCATTAAAACAAGCATCTAAGAGAGGCTTAAATTTTGTTATAAACATTATAGAATAAAATCTGAGTAAAATCTATTCCAGTGAATGACAGGAAAGCGTGTAGTTAGTCAACAGCCAAAAAAAGGTGATGAACTTCCTCTAAATGCAGATTAGAATAACCTGGTTATTTAATAAACTGAGAATCCCTGTTATAATGCTTTAGCTGTCATGAGTGAGGTGGTTCAGACAAGGCTTATGTGGATTCATAGCTGGTCATTTCTGGTATGTTTGCAATATTTTTTCACGAAAACATATTTTATGGAACTATTGTTTTCCTGGTTTTATCATCCTTGGTATGATGCAGGGTTGGTTTTAAAGCGGGAAGGCAGATGTTGGTGGAGTGCTAAATAAACGCCCTTGAAATCGTTGGATTGCTTTCATTGTAAAGGCCCCTACTGGCGCAGGTGTATGACTGTCTCTGGCTAATACTAGATATTTACAGGGGAGCATAAAAACTTTGAGTAGATGTTTGGTAATTAGCACAGCTGAGTAAAGCAGAAAATATTTGGACACTCTTATATGTAAAGGAAGTGGGAAGATGCATGACTTTTTCTCATGTCAAAATCATTCTGATGCCATGAAAATAAATAACTTGATAAATTTCCTTGCTTTCTTTTCCTTGGCATAGTGATTCTTAGGACTTGTTTCACTGTGAAATTAAAAACTGTGATAACATGAAAGTGCCAGACTTTGACTTAAGACATCTGGAAAGCTATCCTGCAGCTTTTGCATTTTATGCTTTTTCTGCACTTAGATGTCCCATTTTGTGGCCTCAAGAAAAAAACTGTTCTTTTCTCACAGGTGATTGTTTTGTTTCTACGTCTTGAATACCTCTTTAAGAGTGTGATGGGCTCACAGATAGAAGGAAAACCAGATGATCCAGAAATTTCAGTCTTTTTCAGTTGAGCTTTGACATAGTTGCCTGTCAGCCTGAGAACACATGAACATGTTCTCTGTGTGTTGCTGTTCTCTCACAACCCTTCCTGACCTCCTTAGCACCACTCCAGTTTACTTTGGCCTAAGAGTTCTGCATATTTCTCTCTCAAGGCACTAATACAGACGATGGAAACAACTACCAGGTTTCTCATCTGATTTTTCCTTATAATTCTCATTTTTCATCCTTGCCTCTCTTGCCTCATGTGCTGTTTAACTTCACATCCATGCTTGCAGTATCACTACACATTTCTACTGGCACACCCAAAAGCAAAAATGTATCTTTCAGATCAATTGAATTTAATCTAGTTGCCTCAAATGAAAAACCAAATATTTCACTTATGGTTTTGGCAGGAAAAATAGATGAGCTTGATTCTGTGCACACATTCCTCTGAATACTGAAGGAGAACTCTTGAGAATTCAAGTGCTGGTATTAACTAAGTCATCAGGGCTTGGGTCTATCCCTTGCCCTTGTTAGAGCTGATTCTGTAATACAGATCACCTCAGTAATAATGAGTTGTTTACTTTCCTGCCTGACTCTTAATTTAGCTCTCGTATTTGAACTCCAGTTTTCTTGCTGCAGTGGAACAGGCAATTCTATTTCATCTTTCCCAGCTGCATTCTTTTCTTTTTCTAACCTTCATTGCCTTGACTTTATTGTGCAATACTGAAACACTGACCACCTATCCCACAACATAAATTATTTTCTATGTTTTTGGCTGGCTTCTGGGGAGGAGGAAAACGTCATCCACTAAGGGCAAATTAGCTAAAAACTCTACCTTTCCGGGATGCACTGAAAAACTCTTCACCATCTGTCACACAGATCCGGGACCAGACATGGAGAAGGAAGCAAAGTAGCAAGCAAGGGTATAATTACAGCTTGGAGGTTGCTACTGATACTTTAAATCTGGAAATTTAACTAGAGATTCTGGATTAGTTTTGTTCTTTATTTAGAAGTCTACAATGACAAAAGGTGCCAATTTCTTTCTAGCTATCTTTCTGAATTATTTAAACATATAAAGAAGCAAAGAACATTGTCTAGAGAAGACATATGCCGTGTTTTTCAATATATGTCATGAGAGTATCCTCATGTCCCTTGGTCTTTACAGACCTACAACTGCTGACTGACTTTACATTCATGTAACTTCTTCTAATATACCTTTGCTTTACCTCTGCTTCTCTTCCAAGTTATTGGCTACATTCTGTCTTTTTGTCTGCCAACTTTTCTTCATATCCATGTACACTGGTATCATACCTTTGGCTTTTTTAAAAATTCATTGCACATCAGATGCAAATTTGTTTGGGTTGGTTTTTTTCTTTTTGGCTGGTAAGTATCAGCCTAGCCCACAAAATGTATAACTCTCTGTTCAGCAATTTCTATGACCTTTTTACTGACTGAGTCTTGATTTGGTATCTTCAAGTACTGCCATTTTTTGGGTGTGAATGACAGCTTTAGCTTTTCCAAACTTCTCCTGTCACCTGTATCCCCTGACATATGTCTTTACTGAGAAGCTGTTTATTTCTAGCTAGATTTCTTATCATTCTAACTCTTGCAAGCAGCTGCCAGATCAACTAATTCACCACGGAATACTCAGTGCTAGCACAGGTTCTTCTGTTCCCACAGTTTTATACAAAATGGTTCCAAGGACCTTAAAATAACAAATTCTATAAAATAGAGGCGGGGTTTTGGCTCTCTAATTTCTCCTTCACAGAGATGGTGTGCTTTTCTTGTGTTTTGGTTTATTTTAAATCTTGTGAGAAAGCATAGTTATACCTAAAACTCATGTAAATCAAATCAAGACCTAGAGCCACTGAGATGAGTGATTACTTGAACACAGTGCTTCACTTTGCATGATCAAGGGCTCCTGAAATCACTTCTGACTGGTGTTTGTCAATGGAGCTCTCTGCTGTGTTAATAAAATGAGGAGGCCTTAGTGAAGCCAAGGGCTGTGTGTGCTGAACGATCACAGAGCAGTGTGTCTTGTAGCGTGGACAGAGTAAGTTAGCAGGAACACAAACGCCTGAAAGATACACACTTGCTCAAGATTGCATATTGATAGCAGAGATGGGAACAGAGCATCCTGATTTCAAATCCAGACCTACTGTGACTCCGTTGTGCCAGCATATGGTCTCTAAATATCATTGTTTTCAACTATAAGCTCTTTTAAATTCAAGTAGATCCATGTCCCATATAGTTTAACTATTGCTTTTACTGTTACATTGCTCACCCAGATTTGCGGGGTGGTTGTACTACCGGAGCGAAATATTCATTCATGTTCCAATGTGGAATATGAAATCCTTACTAACACTTAAGTGAAATTCTTACTTGATACTTATATTTTTTTTGTAATTCCTGTTGAAACTCTGTAGTTTCTGGTTCATCTGGTTCATCATATCTAAGCGTTAAAGCAATTAATTTATCCTTTTGGGGTCATGCTGTGCCTGGAACCCACAGCTGAGTTTTTTCTGTAACACCACAAGACAGTATTAGTTCCCTTGTGACTGCTTTAAAAGCACATGGTCTGCCTGCTTACCAATAAAAAAATCCCTTTGAGATTGTTTTGCTTGTATATTCAGTGACTTAATGTAGACTCAGCTCTAAGGTTCTGTGAATTCCTCAAGATAAACAGAAATCTCTCTTAATGATGCAGCGTATATCAGATGTAGGGCATCTATAGAGCATCTATAGAATGGTGAGCTGGTGACATCTGAAAAAGCTGGCATTTGAACTGTTTGACATGTTGAACATGATTAAAGAGAGACATGAACATGCATGTGTTTTCTCAGACATCTCTTGTTCGCTTTATTTTTCATCAAATCCGCGTGGTAATATGAAGAACTATATCTCCAGGAAATTAGTGACAGCTCTAATAGTCGATGTTATGCTATCACCCAAAGACATTATTTGAGGTTCTGGTTTCTCTGTATTGGTGCTCTACAAGCAGAATGGACTGAATTCTAGTTTATAACTCTTTTTTTGTATTAAAAGGAAGGGTGGCTGCATTTAAGCATTCAGGAATGTGAGCATGGGTTGCTTTAATAAAGGCATGTTCTGTTGCTTTGTTACAGCTTTCAACTGACTCTGCCAGCAGTAGAGGAAGAAGGCAGGAGGCAGACAGGCAAGAAGCAGTGTTGCAATTCCTCATTTACCAATCATTCTAATAAATACTCTAAAATGCTATGTATTCAGAAATTAATATGGTATATGGCTGTTGAGTTACTTATGCCATATTTTCTGTGTAGTGAAAGCATATGTTCTCAATTTGAAGAGATCTTGAATTATCTTTTTTTCTATACCTCTGAAATTTGTGCATGAAATCTTGCCCTCTTGCTCAATTCTAGGTAACTCAATTTTAGGCCTAGCTTATTTCCTTGTGATTTGGCTGGAAATGGCTGTTGGAAAGTACTCGCACTGTTGACTTTTCATTACAAGCTTTGTTTTGGTGTTCAAAGGGCCTGATGGTTGTGCAATGGTATGAAAATGGAGTAAATTTGGAGTAAAATTTATATAAGTGAATCTAGCCTTAAGCCCCAAGTAAATTCATTCTGTGTTCCTCTATTTTATGATAAATCAGCTCTTCAACGCGTTAGTCATGAAACTCTGATCGATATTGTCATAAGCTGAAGTGGTGTTTGCTGTTTTTCCAGATCAGTAAAGCCGATTAAAAAAAAAGCTGATACAGTCATTTCAGATCCATTGCCAGTTTTGGTTCGTTGGTCACAAAGGTGAGCAAATGTGATGGGCTGGCAGGAGAGAATAAGTTCTTACAAAGGCACATTTTTCCTGCACATAAAAGTAGAACAGTCTGCCACCCTACAAAGAAGAAACCCAACCCAATGCCAGAACAAAACAATGAAGGGTTCCATGTGCCAGTAACTGTCATTTCAGTGGGCAGACATGCAGTTTCTAAGAATAACAGCTTTTATGTTAACACTTTCAAACTTGAACGTGGTCAAAATCTTGATGCAAATCAAAGCACAGTGGCTTGCAAAAGCCGCTTGCCTTTTTTCACACATACATTTTCTTCGATGTGAGAATTTTTATTATATTATATATGAGTTAGTTAAGTAGTAAATTATTCTATTTCAGGAATAATCTCATTTTCTAATCACATGACCAGTTCTACATTTTGAGCCCTAAATTGTCTCAGTGGATACATAGGATATTGAGTGATAGCCTTCCAGACACCTAAAAGACCTATGAAACACTTTATAGACACAAATTTACAAGTATAACTGACAAAAATGTAAGTATCCAGAATATTCGTCTCATTTGCAAATTGTTACTTACATATAAACCACAGCTTATATCATGCTAGTGGGAAAATATACCTTGTCACAGGCCAATTTTGGTATTTGTATCAGTAATTAGTTAATACTTCCTCAGAAAAATGCCTGCCCTCAGACTTGTATTAAAAAGTATAAGGGGTTTTAATACGTATTTGCGAGTCATAAGGTGTCTCTTTCTTGATCAAGCCCTAATGTTGACTTTTATGGACTGAGCTGTTTCTAAGCTCTTCCTACCTGCTGCTGTCACAGGGTTCTTTGTGACTGGGCAGGGCAGTACAGTCCATGGTACCCAACCATGAGATAATATCAGCACTGACAGTACTGAACACTGTGTCTATTTTCATTTGTCTTTCATAGTCTCTGGTCAAGCTGCGGTCTTTGACAATGTTTTTTTGGTCTCTGTCTCTGTAATGTGCTATGAGAGTTGAAAAATCAATGGAAAAAAGCATTAATTACTGATAATTGCTTCACAGAACTTTCTGTATTTCATTTCCTGCCTTAATGTATTCATGCCCCAGTGTGCACTGGTCCCTCAATACCCTTAGTAAAACCATGGTCCATGCAAATCAAGAGATAGTTTCCATGGTTTTAATAGGATCATGCATTCATTTTGCTCAGAGGAGTTTTCATAATCACACCCTAAAGTAAGAGATACAGAGCTGTGCAAGCCTCTAGTGACTTCAGTTCAGTGGCTTTTCCCTCCCCTTTCTTTACTTTTTATTTCTGTACTTCTAAAAAGGGAAATCTGGCATGTGACTTTACACAATCTGTCATGTAGGGCTTATAGCTTCCCTCAAGCATTCTTTTTTTAGCACGATATAGGTATATACACTCGCATACAGTATGATGTACCAGTATTTTCTTTCTTCTGTTATTCTGTATTGCAGAAATAGAATGTGCCAGGCATATGTTCTTTTGGTAACTTCAGCACAGGGTCTCTTTTTAATGAGCAATATCAACATAAAACCCCTACTTTTTAGTTCCCTGAGAAACTCTTTTCTGAATTTCTTCTGCTGGTAGTTTTTTAATCTTTTATCTTGTACGTGTATGTTCCTTGGGGATGGGCCCAATTTTGTCTTGTTCTGTTTTTTTTTACAAGTAGAGTGTAACAAGCACACTGATCCAAATTGCTATGGACACCCACAAAAGCAGCAATAACCCTATTACATGACTTGTAAAGGGGTTATGTTGTCAGAATATGAACACTGCCTTGAGATGGAAGGTTATCCCATACTTTATTTCCTTTTTTCCTGCCCACAAATATCTTTTCTACACTTGAAATTCCTGTTACAGGCCATAAACCATACAGCATTCCCTACAAGGTTTCACTGTTGCCAGTTAGACTCCACAGAATTTGCCTGAGACATTTACAATGTCTTAGGAAAGAAATGAAAAATGTGCATGAGAGATACTGATGTACTTTTTCTTTTCTTGTTGTAGTTTTATCTGGCAAATAGAATGAAGCACTAGCTGAATTGATGCATTTTTGTGCAATAGAAAAGACATAACAAGGAGAAACATTTGAAGAAAAATGAGCTATTAAGTCTGATGAGCAACTTTATTGTATGTGTTTATTTCATAAATATCCATTTTTGATTTGAAAGGGAAAACCATGGTGGTGGTTCCCATTTTTCATTTCAGGAAGAAATGATTCTCTCTGGTTTTCATACCAATATGGTTCAGGAGCTCTGAGAACTTTGCATTTGCAAGTATGGATTTGGAGGTGTTTCTGTACTCCACTTGATCAGAAGCACTGAGTATTTTGCAGTCTGTATTTTAAATAAATGATCATTTTTTAAAAAGTTCAGTGTAACTTCCCAGGAGCTTTGGTGCTGGCAGCTAGCATGCATCTTTCTTGAGAGATTATTCTATGTAAAACTGTTTATTTTTCAGACAACAGATCCATAAGGATACATAAGTGTTATTCTTCAAGTTCTGAATGCATTTTGAAGAACTGTGACTGGTAAGGGAAGGTCTTTTATCTTTCCATGTCCTACATCAATTTGATTAAATACTGTTCACATTTGCTTTTTGAGTCCTTAAAGTCTGTGAGGATGCCCACTTTGGTCTTGACTTACGTAGCATTTGGAAAACTGACCTATGCATATTCAAACTCGAAGATTTTTTAAATATTACGTAATTTTCATCACACTTACCTTATATACATGAAAAAACTTTGTCTTCGGAAGAAAAGCCTGCCTAAAAGGTACATGCAACTTGTAATTCAAATCAAGACCAGCTGATGGTCTAAAAATAGATATTTTGTCAGTTTAATTTTAGCCATAATTTTAGTTCACTTGAATCATGATTCATTAGGAAAAAAGCTGTTTACTTTGGAAAATAAAGATAGCAATTAACTAATGCAAAGGGGTTAGTAAATCATAAATGCACTTACAGTGTTTACAAAGCCTACCTTTATCGGCTGTGTAACTGTAGAATGCACTTATTTGTATCAGCCTGCTTGGCTTACCTCTGATGTTGTCTCCATGAATAGTTTTTATTTCTCATGATTGTAACCCAAGACTGCCATCAGACAATGTCTTAGGTCTCGTTTCTCTTCAGCCATGCTGAACTGTTTTTGTTGCTGATGGGGCTGTGTTTCCCACAGCAGTATCCCACAGGGGTTCAGGGCACCTTGTGAGTTTGCCAGCCAAGGCAGCAAGATGACAGGTGTAAAATGTCTGCATGGAAACTATGAAACCAAGCACTTAACTTTAGTGTTGCATTTTAGCTCTTACTGCATAAACATTTTTAAGTGGTATCAGTGCTATATATATTGGGAACTTCTATGCATGTTTTTGTTGTTTGTGCTGTGGCATCGTGTTCTGTATTTTGGTATTCTCTCAACTGGATCGTTTTGCAAGCCTTGCAAATTCTATTAATTTATGTCTATACAAAGAAATAAATATTTTATAATGAGGGTGATTTTCCAGAGTAAGGTATGCAGCTGGCAAGTAACTGTTATACTTTTCATACACATAGTGGGTACCTAATAGGTCTGGATGTTTAGTCTTCTTGTGGATACGCTAAATAATTAATGGATAAAAAGTGGGTCTGTGGTAGTACAGCTCATTATCATCTCTCTCAGGTATGCATTTCTCGTGAATAAACACCTATATTGTGAAAGAGTCCACAGTTACAACAGACAGAGGTAAGAGATGCCGCCTTCTGAATGGGCCTCTTCAATTTTAATGACTTGGAGGTCATCAACCTGCAAGCACACAGGTGGTTGTTGTGACAAGCCACATTGAATTCATGTCCCAAAATACAAAAAGACCTTTTATAGGTTTTGTATTCCCTTTTAAAAATCCTTTTAATTTTATTTCCCTGACTATAAGAGGCAATAAGTGAAGTCTGTAAATACTTTGTTAAAGGAGGTGTTAACGCTCACAGCTTACCAATTTAAGGTCACCAGTATGACACAGAAGTCTGTAGGCTACAAAGCCTGGCCAGAATTAGTGTTAGAAAAGTCATTATTATAAAAATATGTATTTTCATTTTGGAAGGATTCACTTATGACGTGATTCAAGACAGATGATGACTGGTAGATTACTGATCGATAACCAAGGCAGATGATTGCCCTGACACAGGGTGGATGGACTGGGGCAACCCCAAGCAAAATACAGGCTGGGCAGATCAAGATCAAAAGCAGCCATGAGGAGGAAGACTTAGGGTTGTTGGTTGACAAGAAGCTCAACATGACCTGGCAATGTGCACTGACAGCCCAGAAAGCCAAGCATGTCCTGGGCTGCATGAAAATCAGTGTGGCCAGCAGGGCGAGGGAGGGGATTCTTCTCCCTTCTCTGTTCTGCTCCGGTGAGACCTCGCCTGGAGCGCTGTGTTGAGCTCTGGGACACCCAGCATGAAAAGGGCACAGAGCTGCTGGATCCAGTCCAGAGGAGGCCACCAAGATGCTCAGAGGGCTGGAGCACCTCTGCTGTGAAGACAGGCTGAGGATTGGGGTTCTTCAGCCTGGAGAAAAGAAGGCTCTGGAGGGACCTCCCAGCAGCTTTCCAGTGCCTAAAGAGGCTACAGAAGAGCTGGAGAGGGACTTTTCACAAGAGCATGGAGAAATAGGACAAGAGGGAGTGGCTTTAAACTGACAAGAGGGCAGCATTGGATTGGATATTAGGAAGAAATTCTTTACTGTGGGAGTGGTGAGGCCCTGGAACAGGTTGCCCAGAGAAGTTGTGGATGCCCCATCCCTGGAAATATTCAAGGCCTGGTTGGATGGGGCCCTGAGCAACCTGGTCTGGTGGAAAGTGTCCCTGCCCATGATCTTTAAGGTCCCTTCCAACCTAAATCACTTCATGATTCCATGACTCAATTCAAATTGAAGAAAAAGTTTATCTTGCTCTAAGACTACTGTTGTGAAGGATGGGAGTATCTCCTGTTCAGCCTATTTTTCTTTTCATTTTTTGGAGATTACTCCCCATAGGTGTAAAAATCATTCTACTCATCAGAATTTGTTTAGCTAAATGAAAATGCCTTTGAATAAGATGCCAACAACACATTAAATCCATATGCCATTGATCCATACATACGTGTTGTTGTTGTTGTTTGTATATGTTCTAAAATTAGAAGTTACTTGTACTTGAACCTTTTATTAGAGTATTTCTGAAACAGACTTTCTCAGTTTTTAGTAGCCTGAGGCTGTTTAAGAGCAAATAAGGTAATATCATTTGCATTGTACATTGTTTGCTGGAAAAAAACTAGTCTTGACATTTTGCTTGTCCTAAATTAGATTTTTAAAAAATTAGAATAAGAATGCTTTGGGAGTATGTAAAATATGGTATTTTCTATTTAAAACAACAATAAAAATATCATATTAATAGTAACAACAATAATGGAAATTCAAGTTCAATGTTTGACACATATATTTTTATACTCTAGCCTCCAAATGCTGAACTAATTTTCTTCCCAAACTCTCTGCATACTTCTGCTGGAATAAATTCTATCTAGCTCATCATTCAGCTGAGTCACTTTAAGAGTGATTTTTTTAGTTGCTTTCATTCTTTTCCATAGCATTTATTTACTGAAATGCTTACACCTTACTTGACACATAAATCAAAAGTAAAACCCACACATTTTGATATTCGGCTGGAAGTAAGAAGAATAGAAATGTTTTCTATCAAAAGAAAGAGATAATACTTCTTTCTTATCAATAAATCATATCTTATTTATTACTCTGACTAATTGGAGGATGCACTCAAAGGAAAACAAGAGAAATATTTGTGGAAGAATAAATATTTGAGAAAGGAAATTCTTTCAGAGGAAGGGACATTCAGGAAAGAAGAGTTTCTGTGAGTTTTCCCATCAATTTCTCCACTTCAAGTATTTCCACCTGGGGCTGTAGACCTTACAGTGAAGCCCATACATACTATTTACTTCCCCTGGTTATGTGGGTCCATGTTTATTTCTTTATGGGAAGAGAAATATTTTGGCTAAGGGCATGTTGATGGAAGCAAGAATGGATTAAAGGGGTTAAAGAAAAAAGGTGTTTTACCACTGAGACATTTTAGTAGTCTAATAAAAAGTTGTCAAGGATAAACCTTTTTTCAGATCGCAACATATGTTGGACGAAAAGGTGTCACATATGAACATTTGATCTTCAGCAGAAAAAAAGCTCAAGAAGAAACTAAAGAACAGAAACCAAAGAACAGAAACCTTTAATAACATTACTAGCTATGTGGTTTTTTTAAATATGAGTCTTATATTTGAGGGTTTTTTTTTCTATTTTCTTTTCGCCCCAAGCTCTGAGACTAGGCTTTTTAATCCGGTGGCTCCAACAGTTAGTAAAAATTCCTGAGGGAGATTTTCCCTAGAACATAATGCAACCAGAAACAACTGCAGAGCTGCAGGCAGCTCCTTCAAAAACAAGACAGCATTTGTTAGTCAGCTGGAATTCAACGTGAGAAGCCTCTAGGGCAGTGTCACTTAGTCAGTCGTGAGGAGATGTAGATTTCAGTGGTGTTGGCACACCTGCTAAGTGCAGAACAGTGCATCTCTGGTAGAAAGATCCAGGAATATACATAAACTGACTATTTCTTTCCCTTGTTTTTTGCCCTGAAGACATAATCCACATTCAAGATATTGTCAGATTTCTAAAGAAGGAAGAATTTTTAACCTGATACTGTGTGATCTGAATGTAGTGCCTATAAAAACATCTGTGAAATGCAGTCCAGCTAAACGGCACTTTTGAGTCAGACAGCTACTGCTTGCTGTCTGTGAGACCAGAACGCCCTACGTGCATAGAGGAAAGATGCATTAAGAAAAATCTTTTCTTCAAGTAGCACGATGTCATTATTGTGCCTCAGGAGAATGGCGTCTAGGAGGCAGCAGGCAGCTTGTGAATAAAGTATCCTGGAAGTTTCTGCGCAGGGGTCCCACACCTCTCTGTGTCACCTACTCATGCTCTTCCTTGTTTACAAAAGATTGTACTGCTGCTGATCCTGTTTGAAAACACAGCATGATGTACTATGGACTTGCTGTTTAAACTGAGATACTACCTTTGAATGAAGAGCAGAGAGGATTTAATTTATTTACATGTATCAGAATGTGAGGGTGATCCTCCATCAATATTTTGCTCAACCAGTTTAGTATATCTAAATGCAAAACCCCAGTGGATTTAGTGCCTAACAGTGTTTTGTTTAAGTGTTATCAGACTTTACTATTTCTGCAAATAGTGATTGATTTGATGTGCAATTGTATGGTGCAAATATTTTAATCTGAAATTTACATACAGTTAGTGATATTTCATTTTGAAGTGTTTTCTACAGAGCTGTTCACAAAGAAGACCTGTATCTTTTCTATTTGCAAAAAGTTGAACAGAAGTGCAATGAGAAAAGGGTAGTAATAATTACAAGTACTGTCTCACATTTCCCAAGACCAAATGTAGAGGGGGAAAAAGGCTAACGAGAAAGTGTGCTGTTTTGATGGGCCACATCACTTTTCTTCTCAGCTGCATGATTCAGGATAAGTACCAGTAGTGCCATTCTTCTGCAATATTCTAGGTATTCATGACATCCAGCAGAGCTATGGAGGAACTCTGTCTAACAAGACAGAATCCCTTCTTGCAAACTGATTAACCCAAACTTCTTGTATCATTGATCCTTGTTCCAAGATCGCTGTTTCTCAGATACTGTTGCCAAATCGTGGCTGCATCTCAGTTGCTGCTCTCTGCAAATTGATAATGTTTTGGGGTTTGTGTCTGAATTCCTTCCAAAGGTGTAGTTGAAACCAGGAAAGCTTGCTCTGTTATCAGCATTAAGCTGAACCACATGGCCAACTCGAGTATATTGTTAGTCTGCCAATTGATGTGGACAAGAACAAATTCCTGCATAAGCACATTGACTGCAATGTGATTTCCTCAAGTTGCTTACTAACAATATAAAAACAAGTACAGCATGAAAGTGTGCTATTAAAACTGCCAAGTGGAAGCATACTACTGACTTTCAAGCACTACATGCATTCTGCCCTAGAGGCATGCTTCTCTTAATTCAAGAGACCAGCATTAAATGCTGCCAAAAAGACTTTTTGTAACCAGTAATTATTTCTGACTTTATTTTAGGCAGCTTTGTATGGGCTTCTTAACTCTGCTAGTTCTATCATTATGTATTTCAGGATATTTTAGCTTTTGTATATTTGCTTTTCAATTACTGTTTTAGATGCAAAGCTCTCACTATAGTATGCCTATGAAATACAAAGTACTGAGCATGAAGTTTAGATGGTGGGTTTTTTTTTTGTCTTAGTGTTTGTTGGGGTTTTTTCCCCTCCTGATTTTAGTTCTTTTTGTTTCTAATACAAGAAGTTCTAGTACAGTTCTGGTCACCCAATTTTGATTCAGAACCACTTTTCTAAAGTCTCAAGAATGATTAGAAGTCTAGAAAACATCACCAGCAAAGATTTAACAAAGCAGTTACTTCAAAAAAGAACGACTATGAACAAAAATTATTTGGCATTCTGAACTGCATTTTTTGTGAAGCTGTGGAAATAAATTTCTTCCTCTCCCCAGTCGAGTGCATCTGAAGTGCTAGTAATAGCTGTTACTGGATCTGTCAAGGCCTTTGGGAAAAGACTAAACATGTCTAATTTCAGAAATTTATAATATGATCTAGTTAGAATTTCCCTTGCTTCTTAAATATTCCACCAAGTTATTCCTCAAATGTATTCGCCTCGTAAAAATGGCTATGAAAGCCATTCTAGACAGCACAGCATTCTAGACTTGCCTCTGAATGGTCGGAATGGTGATTTTTCAAACTGATTAGAGCTCAGTAAATAAATAATCACTGATGTAGGATGTGGGAGCTCTGCATAAAAATTTCCATCCAGGGGCATTTCACTCCATCATACCCTCAGCACACAGCACAGTGGTCAGTTGTTCTGTGAGAACGGAATGATTTTGCAGCCAGTGGAGGAAAGACTGATGGGATTAATGCTGTACTGTGGACATGTGTGGTTATGTTATGGTTATATACTGCAGTACAAGGGCACTAGATACCACTGTGATTTCTCTGCTAAATAAAGGGAAGCATGCAATAGAACAATTTCATTAAAAATTGGCCCAAGAAACACCTCCTTAAAACTGTGACACATAATACAGTGTCCAGAGATGTATTTTGGAGAGGTAATAAAACTTTTCCTTTCCTGACAAGAGTGCATTTTTCTTCAGGAGCATGATTCTGTTAAATTCAGCAGTATCAGCCTTTGCCCTTTTGATTTAAGAATTAAGTCGCATCATCGGAACTGCATTAATTAAGTTGCATTTTCAGAACTGTAGAACCATGAACAGGAAGGTTGACAAAACTATAAGAATTCAAGTCTCTGTAAACATTTAATAATAATAATTTAGTAGTCCAGTCTCGTTATAACATAGAGATGCAATTCTTTGCTGTACTTCCTCCACTATTGAAACCCACTCATTGTTCCTCTTACTCAGCGGGAGTCTTACAGCAGTCATACTCTTGGATGCTGTAATGGCAGCATTCATCCAACTGAGCTTACTATTGAGAATGTCACCAACTCTTATATGTGCAAGTCTTTCCTGGCCTCCTTTGTCTCCTCTTGCCTAAAATAGCATTAGTTAATGAAGCCTATGAACAAATTTAGCTGCCATGTTGTAAGTAAAACATTAAAAAAATCAAACAATGCCGTCAAGAGCAAAAAGCCTGACCTGGTGTAAATCAGAGTAATCTTACTTAAATCAGTAAGTGTCCTTTCAAATTGGTTCATTTCTGCTAATTGAAGTATATGTGTGAATTTTAGGGTACCAGCAAATCTCTACAAGAGTGAAAATAATCTTAAAAGAAATACGAAGATTCACTCTTGAACCAGTGACTGGCTAGAGCATAGAGACGTAATATGGATGTGGTGGCTGAGTTGATTACATATATACATTCATTCTACAATACATTCAAAACATTGAGTACAATCCATTCAATACATTCTATAAAACATTGTACAATACATTCTAATTTTAGTAAAATATTTTTCTCATGCTAAGTATTGCAATAGAGTACTGATTAGTAAATGGGTAATTTGTATGCTTGACACTGAATCTAGTGGTTATAAACTAGGAACTATTGCTAAAATATATAGCTCTGCTCTGATTTGTCTGTCTAGCATGAGCAGTGATTGCTTTTTTGTTTTATACTGCGATTTTTGTCTCTTTCAGAGGATGTCCCACCAACTTACTTGGACTGGTATAATTTATTTTCACTGGTAATGTATAGTCAGAATATTTTAACAGCATTACTAATGCTATTAAAAAATCATTTTGGGTTCATGTGGAGCTTTCTGAACTGGTAATTTTATTTTTTTTTCTGTACTGCATTTTCTACACCTCATACTATAACCACATCAGGTTGAAAGGTATGAAAGTAAAAGCTATTATGGTCAAGAGGTATAAAAATTCCTTTATCTCCCTAGGGTTTGAAATATCTGTTGGCAGAAGAAGCTGTGCATTTCTGTTTGGATCAGGTTCTAAGAAAATATAATTAGCATACACAGCCAAAAATCCCTAAGAGAAACATATTTTAAATTCTGAAAACACAAAATAAGATTCAGTCTTGTTTCTTAAATGCGTATTAAGATACATCTTCTGTCAAGTCCACTTTTCCCTGAAACTTCTGTGCCTCAAGGGACTTGGCTTGGCTTCTGTCTCATTGCAGTGCCTTCATCATTTGATGAATGCACCCCAACACAGAGCGTGGTCACCTGAAGTTGTACTGCAGTAGCAGAGCCATTTTATACATTTGGGGCAGTAAATGTAGAGGCTGTTTGAGCAAGCAAATATGTGTGTTTAGACAGAGTTAAAAGTGGCCAATATTGGGCCTTCAAGAGAATACACTCAAAGAGAATTAATGCACACAAATATTATGAATTCTAATTCAGGCAAAATACTATCTGTTTAGGGTGACAGTAGCTCTTATGCTTCCTACTAGACTTCAGTGTACTCTGAGAAGTTTGCTTTTACTATTTTAAAGTGTTGCTTTCTCTGAAGGTTAGGGATTGGCACGTTGTAGGAAAGGCACAAACTGCATTCCAGTCTCTCTGCACAATATTAAGGTGGTTGCCTAAGCCTTTTATGTCACTGACTCAAATTTTCAGCTGAGGCAAGGGAATGAAGATGCTAAAAAATGAAGGAGAAAAGAGATTTAAAGAGTAACAGTGCAACATGTAAAGTTGTGGGTGTTAAGGTTAGATAAATATAAGAATGTGAATAGACAGGATCGATCCTTGTTTCTGAATGCTTCTTTTGGGTAAGTGGATACATTGCTGTACATGGTTTGATTTAAGCAAAAAGAGTAGAGATTGCTTAAGTTTTTTCAGTCCCCAGTTCAGTGACATGACCGTTGGCCATCTTGCTAAAGTGCTGAAAGATATGTGAAGAAAAATAGCATCAAGAAAGAGATGAGAACACTAGAACAGAGAGGAGAGGAAAAGATCCGAAAGCTTCTGAAATCAGAGAGAAAAGATCTGTTAACTTGGGATTGAAAGAAAAGAGGAGAACTCAAAATGCATCAGAACACGAAAAAGGAGGAAGAAGATGTAGAGTGTAGAAAAAGGAATAGAAAAATATAAAGAAGAGTTAATGAGGAGAAAGTAACCTAGCAAAATCGATAGGACTAGGAAAAAGTAACACTGTACATACAGAGAGGTGAGTGGCCAAGGGGACACAAAAAGGTAAAGAATGGTGCTGATATTTATTACTACCAGAAGTGAGTGTTGTTCCCCAGGAATCAAGGAATACCCCTGAATAAAAAGTAATGAACTGAAAAAACAAGTGTTAAGATTTTCACAGTTCTGCAGGAAATCAAATTTGGGGCTCATGAAGATGAAAAAAATCTTGAATGGTGAAACAAATTTCTGCAGTGCCTCTGCTTCTTCAGAGGTATCTGTTGCAAATATTGACTTAAACAGTCTCTTTAGGTTTGTGGGACATGATTACATTTCAGGATAAAACTAATATTGGTACTTGTGTTAAATAAAATAAAAAACAGAGTTGTCTTCTTGTGATCACATACTTGCTACATTTAGACTTTATGGTCAGGCTGCAATCAGGCTAAAATTCATTCCTCAGACTTGCACAGAGCTGTTCAGTTTATGGGGAACCTAAGCTACCCTCAAAAGCTGCAATTAGCCTTTTTTGGAAGCAGAATAACAGTCTGGATGCATTAATTTCTTGTTCTGATATGGCAGTTCTGGTTTTGTATTCAACAGGACTTAATTTGTTCCAACGTCATTCTTGCCTAGAGTTTGCTTTTTCCATTAAAGCTTGTGTGTAAATCTTTTGTGGTTGGAAAATAGCAAGTAACTTATGAAGAGTTTCCATGAGAAAAGATGTATGCTATGTTTATCTTGTCTTTGCCAGTGCATTAGTGAACAGCTTTTTGTCCTTTCCAGAAACCTTTCAGTAAGTGGAGTGTCAATGATTTCAATGCTGGCAATGTCTTATTAATGTCACACGATGTATCTTAGGCACAACACAGAGTAGTTGTCGCTTGCACAGGGTGAGCTTGCGACATTGTAATTTGTGAGGACAGGTTGAAAAATTACCAGATAATGTCTCCAAGGCTGTGATCTAACTGCTCTTCTCTAACCCTCCTCTCTGAAAAGATCGCCTTGCCAAAGCCCCTGCTGCTTGACATCACCTATACAGCCTTCAAGTGAGTTTATTTCCATTTATGTACAATTCCTGACAACTTATAAAATGGACATTCCTCTGTAAAGTTCTTTCTATTAGGATTTCAGTTTGGATCAAAAGCATGCTTTTGAATTAAATGTCATAATTTTTCCTACTTCCAATGCTTTGGTTCATGTTGTGGAGTGGTTTAAGTATGCACGAACAAGATTGTCTCAAATGAAGCTAAGCTGAAGGAAACACACAGGAACACACTTAATGCATTCCAGCTGCAGGTAATAATTCATCCAGTTTACTAGACCAAATCTTATTGAAGTAAAACCCTTTTAAACATATATAGTGTGGATACTGCCCCCCCAGCATCAAATGCTTCTCTGTGTGGATATATTTTTATTAGTCCTCATCACTTGCTAATTTAGATGTAAGCAGTTCAAAAGGAACAATTTTAAATATGGAAAAAAGACTAAAAGTTGATCCATGTGAAGCTGGGGATCTGATCCTCAACTGAATGAGAAACAGAAAAGACAGTGTTTGGCAAATATAAATATACTTCTGAGACAGATGGCTGCTGTGCAGGTTGAGTCCTTGCTGACGCTTGATCTTCTTTTACATCTGCTGTTGTGTGTGTTGAGTTTGGAGCTCTCCCTTGAAAATGCATTTCCTACAGGGGAAGGCAGGATCAAATTCTAAATCTGAAGGATTCATGAAAACATAAATATAATCTTTTTTATTATTATCATCTAGACCCTTTTATTCTGTTTTAACATACTACATGGCCTAGGTCCATAATCTGCTGAAATTAATAAAGAGGTGCTGCTTACGTGGTCCTAGGATAATACTCAAGAGCATTAAAAAATTAACAAACCAGAAACAAGAGAGAACCATCATAGCACTGGATAGTTCTGTGTTCAGTGGGGATCTCTGGTTGTGAGTTATTGAAATTCTCTTTGGATGGACTTGTCAGGAACCGTTAGTCACTCCAGCATTTCATTTTCCACTACTTGCTGATTTTCAATTTCTTTTTCATCTTCTGCTATGGGAGAGGCAGGTTGCATAATGACATCTGCACTGTACATGCTGCTTGTCAGAGGTATTTGTTTCTACCTCAAGTTTGCACTTTTCTTCTTGTTCAGTTGTACATGCCTAACACTTAAATACAAAACTATATTGATTTATAGGGAATTTTTTAGACTTTAGGTGCAAGGAATTGCAATTTTTCAGAAGTAGGTTCATGACTGGTGGCAAGAACTAAGTTTCAGAATTCCTTCGCCTTTTGAAAATTCAGTTTCAATAAAACCCTGTTGGTTTAAGGAATTATGTGCCTCCAATAAAGGCATGAGGTTTGAGTTTATAAGTGCTGGACGTCAACAGACGGATTGTTATAAAAGCCATTGCAAGTTCTTAGTAAATTTCAAACCAAATCATTATATTCTTACTGCATTATTAAGTATAAATTGTACAATACTCTTGAAAAATCTGTATATAGGCAATGAAAAACATGAGAAGATATGAGAGTTTTCTCTGAGATGGGTTTTTTTTGTGTTGTCTAATATGCATCTGTGTAGACAGTATTAAAATAACACAAAGCTGGAATCAAATATCAGTTATTTAACGGGCATTAAGATGAATCAAAAAGCCCAGGATTAAATTTTCAACTCCCAAATCTGTATGGGAAATCTAAGATGATGCATATACCCATTCTAGAAAAGATTCTCAGTGAATTACTGGAAAAATCTTGACTGCATTGTGCGAAAAATAATGATTATGTGTACTATGCAATGCTCTCCGGTCTAATTTATTCATGTTTATTCATTATTTTTAAAATTTAAATCTGAACTAAATAATAATTTAAATAATGAATTTATTCCTGAAGGAAGGCAAAGAGCTCTGTGGAAAACTTTTCCCCTCTGGACTCTGCAGTATGTAAGCAGCTGTCAGAGCACAGAATTCAGATTCTCCCCCATCTCAAGGACTAAAGAGATGCACAGTCATTTTTACCTGAGCAAAGTAATGATAATCCATAGTCAGGTACTGATCACTGTGTGGGGTGTTTTAAAGTGCTCTGGAGCATTTTTCAAAATTTGCTGCTGTGAGAAAAAGTAAGTATATATATATTGATGTGCTGTTTTGGGTTTCAGCTGGAGCTAGAACTGATGATTTGGCCTGGGATTTTTAAGGAAAAACAAACAAGATTTTATACCAATGCCTGCTGAACAAATCTGAAGCTGACATTATTCTTCAATAAAAGAAGCTAAAAAATTAATTTATAGTTGCTCTTTTATCCAAGAGAAACATGTGATGGGTAATTAAAATTAATTCAGACACCCAGCGATTATTCTTCCAATATGGCCATGCTGTTCTGAAACCTGGGTGACAGAAAATCTGACCCTATTTGATAAAAATAATATTGGCCTATTTAAACATTTTTTTTCTTCTTCTAGAGGAAAAAGGATTATTTAATGTATCAACAATTTTCTTGGAGTATACTGTAGCTAGACAATTTGGTTGTTGTGTTTTGGGTTTTTTTAATATTAATCAGCTTTCTGATACAGCATGTTTGTTATTATAGAGATTTGGTTTAGTTTAAGAAATAATCCTGCAGAAACAGACTAATCGTTGACTACACTGTTTCAACTCTTCATATACAAGTTATTGAATATTCATTAATTTTTTTTTATTTGAATTTTTTTTTAAAAAAGGCTGATATGCAAAAATACTGAAAAACCAATTCTGCTTCTGGGGCACTGCAAACAGATAGCTTTGGAGGGGGTGTATAACTGTGTTTAGAAGGGGCATATCTGTCACAGTTTATTTGTAAAATAGGACTGGCTAGACCTTGTCTTTCTTGTCCATTTAGGCTTCAGAATCCAAGTCAATCCCACCTATCTTTAAGGTCTAAATTGGAAGCTTAGTCTAAACTGAGAGTTTAATCTCTTCTGGATGGTGATTCTCTCCATCTGATGTCCTCTGAGGACTAGTCTAGCTCTTGAGGGAATGTCAGCATCTGATACATGCATGATAATTATGTAAATTGTAAGTGTAAGAAGGTGAGCAAGGCATCTAGGCTCCTGGTTTTAAGGGAATAGATAAAACGACCACAAAATACTTTTTGGATTTTATAGGCTTCAATGTCAACAAACGAGTCTGGCATGAAGAAAAGAAGAATGTGAAGGATGAGTTGGAAACACCTTGAAAAATAGAAGGCTAGGACAAGAAACCCACTTGTTGTTTTAAACATAGCCACTAATGACTGAGACCAAAAGCTGGGTAACCCAGAAAGACAAGACCTAAGCCATATAAAATGCTTAACAAAAAGCATTTCTGTTAAAGCGATGGCAGCATGGCTCATTCAGACCTTGTGACATTGTACCGCAGACTCCACAGCCTTGTTCTGGTGTTCCATTTTTTGCCATGATGATAAGACAATGTGCCCTCTGAGGAGTTGTGTTGACACAGATTTACTGTGACTTTGGGAGCAGCCTACACAGATTTGTATTGATGACATTGCGAAACTCTTCTCACATGGTGCTTCCGTTCCCCCAAAAAATCTGGCATTCAGCAGAAGTTTATTATGAGATCACAAATGCCTAAGGTTGAATCCCACATGTTTTGGAGTTCTACAGCAACTCTCAGCCAGTCAGCTTCCATTTGGGCCATTTTTACTACAGGAA
Organism: Melanocharis versteri; assembly: GCA_013397845.1. Lineage (NCBI taxonomy): Eukaryota > Metazoa > Chordata > Aves > Passeriformes > Melanocharitidae > Melanocharis > Melanocharis versteri. Next base: position 51,035 of record VZTG01009761.1, on the reverse strand, counting down.
AAGCATGGCATGATTTACGTGCAAAGGGCCTGTTTCCCCTTGGTCAATTTAGGGGCATAGGGATTTACACTGGCTTGATCCAGTAGGGTCCACAGCAGTGGAAGAAGATTCTTGCTGCAAAGTTGTTTGTATTATCTCCCTCCCTCTTGTATTTGGAAAGGGAGGGACAGCTATAATACAATCTTCTCTAGAGATGCTCTGGACAAGCAATGATATAAGGTCACGCTGCATTGAATTCTACATCTGGACAGCTAAAATCTGCCACTGAGACCTTGCTGGGAGGATGATCACATACAGAGAGTCTTCAGCAGTGTTGTATCACTGTGTCCTTTTCTCACTTACTTTGTCTTTCCATCCAAAAGGTTTTACTAAGTGAGTGGTGCAGGCAGAATTTCAATTACTCATCAGCAGTGGGGCAACTGCGGTCATCCCAGCACATGAAAAAAGTAGTCAGCTTTCATATTTATAGTGAAAGTGCCTTTTTTTATTTTTTTTTTTCCCTGAATGACTCACTAAAAGTGGAGGCTGGCTGTAACAAAAATACATATGGTTCCCATGGCTCATTCAGGCAAAAGTGTGAATTAATTTTACTAAAAATGTTGTTTGGAACTATACTGTACTTCTAAACAACAGCTCTGTGAAATCCATTTTGCTGTCATGTGTAGGCAAAGCAGACAAGAGCAACTTCTGCTATGCTAGATGACAGAATAACCTTTCCCCTGAATTAGTTTCAGAAAGCTGGAATTAGCTTTATTGCCTAACATTCTTCTCACATTTACACTTTAAACCTTTGAAATTCTTTCTGACCAGATGACCTGCCTAGGGGATGAGGCTAGGCTGTGGATGTTGTGTCCCTGGACGTCAGCAAAGCCTTTGACACTTTCTCTCACGGCATTCTCCAGGTAAAGCTGGCAGCCCATGGCTTGGACAGGTGAACTCTTTGCTGGGTTCAGAACTGGCTGGACGGCCAGGCCCAGAGAATTGTGGTGAACGGTGCTGCATCCAGCTGGCATCCAGTAACCAGTGGTGGCCCCAGTCCTGTTTAATATCTTCATTGATGATCTGGATGATGGAATTGAGTCTGCTGTTAGCAAACTCATGGATGACACCACATTGGGTCAGTGTTGATCTGCTGCGGGGCAGGAAGGCCCTGCAGAGGGACCTGGACAGGCTGAATCAATGGGCCAAGGCCAATGGCACGAGGTTCAGCAAGACCCAAGTGCTGGGTCCTGTACTTTGGCCAAAATAACCCCCTGCAGCGCTACAGGCCGGGGCAGAGTGACTGGGAAGGGGCCCAGCAGAAAAGGATCTGGGGGTGCTGGTCAACAGCAACTGAACATGAGTCAGCATGGGCCCAGGTGGCCAAGAAGGCCAATGGCATCCTGGGGTTTATCCGAAACAGTATGGCCAGCAGGACCAGGACAGCGATTCTTCCCCTGCACCTCGAGTCCTGTGTCCAGTTCTGAGCCCCTTAATTCAGGAACATGGAGGTACTGGAGCGGGTCTAGAGAAGGGCAACAAAGCTCATGAAGGGCTGGAGTGCATGACTTATGAGGAGTGACTGAGGGAGCTGGGGCTGTTTAGCGTGGAGAAGAGGAGGCTCATGGCTGACCTGCATGCTCTCAGCACCTCCCTGAAAGGAGGTTGCAGCCAGCCGAGTGTCTGTCTCTTCGCCCAGGCAACCAACAATAGGACAAGAGGACACAGTCTTAAGATGTGCCAGGGAAGGTTCAGGTTGGACATCAGGAAGAATTTCTTCACAGAAGCGGTGATTGGGCATTGCAATGGGCTGCCCAGGGGCGTGGTAGAATCACTGTCCCTGCAGGTGTTTAAGGAAAGACTGGATGTGGCGCTCAGTGCCATGGTCTGGTTCACAAGGTGGTGTTTGGTCATAGATCTCAGAGGTCTTTTCCAGCCTAATTGATTCTGTGATTCTGTGACTCTGTAAATACAGAATTCATAAAACTGAGAAAGCCTATCTTCCCAGAATGTAAATTCAGAAAGTTCAAGGTTTATTTCTGTAACTGCAGCACTTAGCATATTGCTAAAATGGGCAACCTTCTTCATGATTTTTCAATCTTTTCATCCTGATTTTTAAGGAAAAGAAATTTGTATCGATTATGTAATGCTGAAGGCTGCCTTTATGAACAATATTTTTTCGCTTTCTGTCTATCCTTTGTGATTAAAATGTCTTTTTTTAAAAAAAAATAGAAAGTAGAAAATGGTATTGATAGTGTTCTGCAGCTGTACTGTCCCTTTCATGTGCTAATCCAAAGATATTTTACAAATGTAGATATGTTGCACCCTTCAGCTGTAAGAAGGTATCATTTTACAGAAAAGGAGAATGAAATAAGATGCTTCCACCACTGGAACCCCTCATTTTTCATTTTAAAGAGAGACGAATATTCTTACCTGTTGTTTATTCATGTCATCCATTTCATGGGAGAATAAAGTTGCTAAGTGCTAAAAGCAGTTCAGTTAGTCTAAGAATACTTAAAAATGTGTGCTGCTAGGATACACAATGGTAGGTGCACGTTCATTTCACAAATCATTCAGCACTCCCCATTTCTTAGACTTTAATAACAGTATGTTTTATTTGAGTAGCAAAAAAGTGATACTGAAGGGAAAGTGTAAAATGTTAATTGGTCTTCTGACAGATGACTTATACATGTATTGGAACATAGCTAAGGGCATGTAATGGCCAATATTCCTCCTGGTCTCTAAGGATGAAAATCAGGTGACAATTCATCTCACTCTTATGATGGCATCTCACTAAAGCATTTTCAGAAAAATAACTTGGAGTGAAGGAATTGATTGCATAATTGGATATTGTGAAACACTGTTGAGAATTTCCTAAATTTAGTTATACAGACATGGAAAATAATTAAAAAATGAGATAAGTAAAAAGTTGCTTATCTGAGTCATTAGCAGTGTTCTGTAAGCTAGTTTTCAGCAATAAGACTACATTGTTGGGTAAATTAATGTCTGTTTCATATTGATGAAGTTAATATTTTTAAAGTTCTTTGTACAGAGAATGTTGGTTTTCCAAGGAAATACATATCTGAGATGATGGTAGATGTGAGTTTCAGGCTTAATAGATCTCAGTGCTCTGTTGGAAAGAATTTTATGCTGATTGAGTGGGTGNAATTCATCTCACTCTTATGATGGCATCTCACTAAAGCATTTTCAGAAAAATAACTTGGAGTGAAGGAATTGATTGCGTAATTAGATATTGTGAAACACTGTCGAGAATTTCCTAAACTTAGTTATACAGACATGGGTAAAATTTAAAAAATGAGATAAGCAAAAAGTTGCTTATCTGAGTCATTAGCAGTGTTCTGTAAGCTAGTTTTCAGCAATAAGACTACATTGTTGGGTAAATTAATGTCTGTTTCATATTGATGAAGTTAATATTTTTAAAGTTCTTTGTACAGAGAATGTTGGTTTTCAAAGGAAATACATATCTGAGATGATGGTAGATGTGAGTTTCAGGCTTAATAGATCTCAGTGCTCTGTTGGAAAGAATTTTATGCTGATTGAGTGGGTGTATACATTTGTAGTAAGCAAAAAAAAAAAAATTCCTTGTAGTTCATCAGCTGAGTGTAATGAAGTAACTGAAAGCAAATGAGCTCATGCTGTAGACAGTTAGTTTTTCTGGCAGTCACTGTCCTCACTTAAACCCTTGGGTGTTACTAACCTTTCTGGATGGATGTGCATATATCAAGTGGGAATGTTTTAAAGTGACCTTTATGGAAGATAGAACAGGAGCATTGTAAAAGAATGTGGTTTTTCATCTGTGTACTAGCATGCACAAAATACTTGTCTGGGAAGGATGCTGGGACAATTTAATAAATTCTGCCGACCCGATACTCTGTGATGCAGTTATAGGAACAAGGAGATGAGAATGGAACTTCATGATATCTATTAACCATTGGGACCATGGTCCTCAGTGGAACTTTTTTTTCCAGCTCCAGTGGCCATGAGCTGGTGCTAACTTAGGAGCAGGTAAGAGGAAGTACCTTTTGTTTTGCTGCAGACTCGAATTAAATGACTGAAATCTTGCCTGTTGCTCACACCTCCAAATGAAAAGAAACAAGGAAAAGTATCTGGCATATTGTTTTATGAACTCTGCCACATTTCCTGTCCTAACCACAGTTGGTGACCAGCTGTTATTGTGTGGATCAGACAAACATGACCAAAGCACTTTTCAAAATAAATGAAGCAGTAGAAGCAGTAGAACCAGCAACCAGTTTAGCATGAAACCGTGACTCAGAAGCAGCAGAATGGCATCTGTTACACTCTCTGGGGACACAGCTCCTTGAAGATCTTTCTCTCCCTGCTGTGTATTTGATGGGAGAAAGGAATGACACAAAAGAAATGTCTTCACCCTCCTTACTCCACACAGGCTGTGTTTATTTAAATAGGAAAAAAAATGCAAGGCAACATGTGTCTAGTCACTCCTTGTTGAAAACTTGTATTGTCTTCTCAGCCGTGGAAGAGACGTCATTTTTAATATCACACATCTCAAAGCCACTCATCAGCTTCACAGTCAGTTTGAGGTAAGATGCAGAATATATCAGAGTTGAAAGGTAGATAAATTTTGTAGTTAGCAAGACTGACATTAAAAGTTCTGCTAGCATTTAAGAACAACAGCAAAAAAAGCCTCTGGTTCTAAATGATGAGTGTCATGGTATCAGTTTAATTTCACATAAAAGTTTAATCAGTCAATTCTTTTGTACCAGGGCTGGTGGGTATCTAAGTTTGAAAACAACTTTTCCTGGTATAATTGGGCATGTTTTCCTTTCAATTTTGAGAGTTGGAAATTGATATGCTACAGCAAGTCTGTGATACGCCAATATAAAATTCACCATGAAGATGTAGTCTGATGGTAGTTTGCAGATAACCAGAACCTGATGTAAAATGACAATGAAGAGCAATTTTTTACTTCTTTGCTGTAGTGAACAAATATATTTTCAGTAACCTATGGAAGTCTTAGAGGGACTGAAGCATTTTAATTTTCTGTCTAGGTGACTTCTTGCAGTTTTTAAAATGTTACCAAAAAGTTCATTCATTCCTTGGTTCTTTAGTTTCTCCTTTGCAGAAATTGATTAAAATGTTATTTTAAAATATTGAAGAGGGAGCTGCCACACTTTCTAGTTACCACTGCGAGCAATTTAAAGTTAATGGGTTCTGTGTGATCTTTCTTAGATTTCCTGCTAATTAGAGGTGAAGCAGTGTTGTGAATACAACCAGTGTAAATGGCATGCCATAATGTACACCTTTGAAAGTGCTCTGAAGGTGCATTTGGTTTGGTTCATTGAAAAAAGAAAAGATTTTTTTGAATGTGTACTCAAACTGCAATTTTTTCAAAGGAATGGGAACAGAAGAGAGCATATTTTTAAAAGGCTCTGCAACACAACTTCACAAAAAATAGGTCAGATGTCTGCTCCTTGAATTCTGTCTTGCTCCACAAGTCGAAAGTACTTTGGATTCAGTGTTTGTTTATCTGTTTATGGCGAATCTGGCAAGCTGTAGTGAGACTGCTGGAAGGAAGGCCAACAGAGAATGTGAAGACAATTTGCCATTCATAAAATTGTTTGATATAGGATAGTGTTCTAGGAGCCTGTAAAGCTTTCCTGAAATGCACCTTGGACTTTTATTTCTTGCCTATAGAGCATTATAGGACTACAAGGTCTTGTACATTTATCTGAGAGACCAGTCAGACTGACAAGATGTTGTTCTGCAAATCATGCTGATGAAGAAATATTCCATTATTTCTCAGTAACAATTGAAATCCCTCCTTTTTCTTTGTTTTTCCTCATCATAGGTCATACTCTTTATTTGTCATAAAGGTCTTTAATGCTTTTAAATACAGTGCATTTGCTAAGCTCATCTAAGAAAAGCGATTAATGCCTGTGTTCTGCAAGTAATGAAAACAGCCAAATATATTTTCATTTGTTGATGCATTGTTCTGTTTGCACTATGTCACTCAAACAATGCAGGAATGACTCGGATACTAGGTTTAGCATTAAAGCTGAAGATGGTAGGAGCAATAACTTTAATGCAATCAATATTTTATACATCTTCTATTGCCATCTCACAGTTAGCTTGCAAACACTAAGACCTGTGAGGACTACTTAAATTTTACCAAAGGAAAGGGAATCCTTTCAAGGTAATATTCTGATATAACCAGAAGGAAAGGCGTGCAAAACCAGAGATACATGCAGTAACGGGTTCCTAGTTATTGTGTGGGGTTTAGGACAATCCTTCTATTGGTCTGTAAAATACTGAATCTAGAAAATAAATTGTATATACATATTCATGGGTGCCAGCTTCGAACTACATCCAATCATTATTAGTCCGCAATGCAGATATTTCTACTTTTTGAAGTAGTTTCTGAATATCTGAACATGGACTTCTGAATAGCTTTTGTGTAGTTCCACTAGAAGTGAAGATTTGGAGATGCAAATTGCATAAACGGATGAACAGAGTTTTTTTGGATTTTTTTATTTCTTTGTCCTGAAGTGTCTTGTGCAATTTGTTCTGTCTTGCTGTATATACATAATTGAAGTCTTTCACTGCCACTTTGATTTCTTTTTTTTCCTTTTTTCAGCTGTTTTGTGGGCATACAGATGCAACAGTCTTCTTTCATTTCACAGCCATTAGATCATGTGCAGTGTGGTCCCATCAGCTTTATTGCCTCTTTGGTCTGGGCTAAACATAGAAGGGCAATATTGATAGAAGAAGTAATAGCAATTTCTGCACCCCACCTCCCTTGATTAATTATGTGATAAGCTGTAGTGAGAAGTCTGAAGACCATTCTTCCTTGAAGCCTCTTGTGTTAAAAAAAGGTTATATCATTTGATGCTTAGAGCACTGAAGCATTGCTCAGTTTAGCTCTTTAGATAAACCAGCACTAATTTTGCCAGCCTGATCGTCATGTTTCCACAAGTTCTGTCATTTTTGCAAAACAAAATCAAAATTCTCGTAATGGGCAAAGCAAAATGTCATATTACAAGGTTGTAGCTGGGTCTATTTTAATTCACAAACCAAATCTTTTGTCCTTTTTTGTTGAAAGCTTTAGGAGAATATTACAGTATTCAAGACCAAGCAGCAGGATAACACCAAGCAAATACTGACCTCTCTTCTCTTGAGTAATGAGCAAAATTAATCTTTGCAGTCTTGTTCAACAGTGATTTATCATGACTGTGTATTATCTAAAACATTAGAAATATTCTTGCAATGTAGTTCTGATATAGGTCCAGAATTTCTTGGATCATAGGACATATTTTGATTCTGGAAATTCAGTCATAGAGTTGTGATGATACTAATTTTTTTCTAAGATAATATTTGTGTGCTGCTTCAATTTTTTATAGTTTTAAAAGTGAAACAGAAAATCTCTTGCTAAAGAACTACATCTGAATTGTAAAGATACATAGTGGAAACTACCTCCTTGAGTCTGTGGATTCCTGAAATTTATTTCACTATGACATGGTTCTTTTAAGGTCTCAGTCTCTGGTGTTGTTCTAACATGTAATCTGCTTGTCTTTTATATAAAACCAACCCATGCACCCATCATTCCACTGTGCCTGAGTTTGAAATGTGCAATATTCTCTGCTTGACATGCTCTTAGGTAAGCAATTTTTTTCTGGAGTGTACCTGTAAATATTTCTTTCTTTTAGGTTCCTACATTCTTGTTTATTTTCTTTAAAGTTCTTTGGTACATTATAAAATGTGTACTAATGGAAACTGGAATCTTTTGAAGATATCAGTCAGACTGATTTTCCTGAATGTTAGACCACTCTTGCTACTGCTTCAGTCTACCCAAGGCATTTAGACAATTCCTTCCATTTCAGTTGTTACCTGGATCAAACCTGTAACTGTTCCCCACATCTATGGGTAACACTGCTCAGTTCAATCAGAATCATGGTGGGGATTAATGAGATTTGGCAATATTTGAGTATAAATTAAATGCACCGAAGAATAATATATATTTAATACCCTCAATGAGAAATGTAAAGCTGTCCTTACTGATGTCAGAAATACAAAATTTTAAATCTATCAAATTTAACAATAATTAAAGCATCTCATTTCACCAGTCTTTTATCTGTGATAGAGCACAAGAATACATCCACTAGCTTTCAGTGATGTGTTCTTCTAAGCACTGTTTCCTGTACTTTATGTAAATCCTTAAAAGAAAACCCCTCTGACAGTTCTGAATTAAGATTTCTGAGGGTAACTGTACCTTCTTCCAATCTTGTTCTGTATTATGTAACCTAAAAAGAGAAAATTAGTTATTCTCTTGCATGGAGTCTGGATTGACAGTTCTTAAATTGGCCATATTGAAACTCTTGCCATATTGAAAATATTGTAAGTCCCATGCCCTGCAGTCTCATGATTTGTAGGATACCAGCAAGATTATTTTTAGTGAGGTTCCCTTTTCATGGACTTCAGTGAAAACTTGAAACTGTGGCCTAGAGCAGGTTAAAAAATATTTTAAAAAAGCACAAGCTTTTCCTATATTTAAGAACTCCCAAACATACAGAACATGATCCGTGGTAGAAGAGGCTTTGTTTGTGCCTTCTTCATGGATGAGATGGTGTTACGATCCAGTTCAAACCCAGAAAAGCAAAGAAATCTAAGTCTCTGCATAAACCAAAAGGAACTTCGAACGTTCAAAATATTCCCAAAAACGAGATTAAAACCAAACGAGATTAAATGTTGGTGCCAAAAAACTGATACATTTTTATTTAGTAGAAAAAGAGGCAGAGAGAAAGAAAGAAAGAGAAGAGAAAGAAAGAGATAGAAAAAGTAGTGTGCATGGGGGGTGGGAGGACAGAGAGAGAGTGACAGGAGTTAGGTAAAAGGATATCACCCATCCAAGGGTCCCAAAGATGTCTCGTTGCTCCCCTCCATCTGCTCTTGGTTGTGAGGGTCCCCTGCTGCCACCGCCACACGCCAAAAAGTATAAAATTCCATGGATTAAAATACGCTTTGGGCAGGTGGGAACGCCCCGTGCCTCTCTTGCAGGGGACCGGTGTGACACTGTCCCTTGCAGCACTGAGGGTCTGTTGCACCATGCTGCAGCGCTCAGGTGCAGGCTCTGGGGACCCCTTGGGTGCCCTTCGATGGGCCATGCCACCCCTCTGCTGGGGATAAGCTTTTCCCCCGGGTGAAGGGCCCCTCAGCTGGGCTGCTCTGCGCATCAGAGGATTTCCAACACACCCAAAGCCTCTTTCCCCCCACCCTTTGGTTCCAGGGTCTGTGCCATCCTGGCACCTGACAGCCTTGAGGCTGCAGCCTCCACCCTGGAGGTGTTAAACTTGTGCTTTGTGAATGCCCCCAGCCCTGAGTCCTTACTTCATCTTATCTCCATCAGCCAACGGTGTAAGGCCTCTCAGAGCCCCATTCAAGGTGTGGTGGTGTCCTCTGCAGCTTTTGCTATAATAGGCAGAAAAAGTCATTCATGAAAATGTTTAAGTCATAAACTAATCAGTCTCTGACAGATGGCACTGAATATCACCACCACTTCTGAACAGAGAAGTTCAGAGAGTCAGGGTTTTACTTGCCTTTGTGCAATGTCACATTAAAAAAGCCTTGCTGTTGGGCATTGCAGAGGTAATTTCAGCTACTACGCTGTTGTGCTTTGATGTGAGATACTCCTATCTCTATTGCTTCAATGAGATTGTTCCAGATGAAAGTCATGTGAAAACCTGGTCTGTCTCATGTGAGACCTCAAAGCAGAGATTCTGGATGAGCACAGACATCACAGTTCGAGCATTAAAATGTCTTGGTCTTAATGATTATTTAGAGCAGCTGGGTGAATACGCAAAAGGAAAAAAAAAGGGGGGAAAAAGCAAGGGAAATTAACTTGGTTTATCAGTTTCAAAAAATTACTGGTTTATTTTATTAGCTGGTTTTCTAGCAAATGTGTACTGATAGAGTGGTGGTCAACTGTCTTCTGTAAACCACATATTAGATGCTATGTTTCATATGGGATTGTCAATATGTGGGCTGTTAACAGAGAGGAAGTGTCAAATTTGTATGGTCATATTTGTATTATAAACACTTGTACTGCCAGTATGGTAATAGCACAGCAGAGAGATTTTATGCTCTTTCTGTAGCAAACTGACTGAGTTTAAACCAGTGAAAATTTACTGTAAAACTCACGGACAAGTTATGAACTAAGAACTATTGACCAGCTTTATTCTAGGAATAATTATAAATAAGAGTATGTTAGAGAAAATGATCATTGTATGGGGAATGCTTTTAAAATAGGCATCAAGTTTATAATTCATTGAGAGCCAGTATACAGTCTATAAGAAACAGAATGTTTAACATAGTAATGATAGTTATTATGTGTTGTACATGAAGAGGGAAGGTCATAGCTACACATTTCATGCTTACATTCAAGACAATTTACTCTTTGGAGCATGAGGCTGTTAGAATATATCTGATTCATTATAGTCCACTCCTATCCCTGAAGAAATATCCTCTGTGTGTACATTCTGTAGAGAACTAGTCTCTATTAGGGTTAACCCCTTAAATTATTAGATTTCTATATTTGCTGTCTGTTTTGGACACGATAACAATCCACATATTCTTGCTGTTCATGCTGGGCTGAATTTTTATTTGTACTCACACAGTTGATTGCAAGTAACGAATGCCAAAAGCATTTTATATGATTTCAGGTTTCTGCCAGCGGAGGCTGGCCTTGTTTAGTTCTCTGGAAAGGGCTGCAGGGTATAATTGAATGTTTGCAGACAGTTGAGTCAGAGTGCTGGAAAAACAGTCTAAGGAAAGTACAGAACACTGGAAAGTGAGGTCTTTCCTACAGGATTACACTGTCAATTATATTCACCTTTATTCCAGCATATCATTGTTAAACTAGATTATTCGCCTTTTTACTTATTTTTACAGGATGTGGGAAATTTTCTATCGTTTGTAGGCTGAGGGGTTTGTTAACTAATAAAGGAAAGCCTATCACCAAACACACTGGTCAGCCATTCTTTTCTTGAAGAAAAGATATTACTGAGCTATGTGTGATCTGCTCTTTTCTGATGATCACTGTACTCTCACTGCAGCAGTTGGGTTTGCAGGACACAAGAAAGTATCTGAATGATTTTTCTTCTTTATGTAGAACTGGAGTTGGACTCAGAGTTGTCCAGCAAAGTCATATTTGTCCAAATCTTGCCACAAATTATTCTCCTTTATTTCATCTCAAAATTGCCTTTTTCTTTTTCTTTTTTTTTCTTTTTCTTTTTCTTTTTCTTTTTCTTTTTCTTTTTCTTTTTCTTTTTCTTTTTCTTTTTCTTTTTCTTTTTCTTTTTCTTTTATGCCTATTTCCTCATTCAGTTTCTTCAAACGTCCTCTAGTCTTGCTTTCTTTAATTCTCCCCAGGTTAACAACTGTCCAACCTCCCTATTGAAAAAGTAAGATGATCATAATTAACGTGATGTGATGATACTGCCTTTACAGTATTAATTCTACTTGATCTTGTTATTTGCCCCCTTGTTTTCATGTCCAGTTTATTTTTTTGTCATTGTTAGTTCTTTGGATTGAGGGCTAGCTTCTTATTGTCTTTTGTTGCACAGGGTTATATACACAGTAATAATTCTCCAGTTGTGTTGCTCAAGAACAGTGTTAAAAATTAAGTAATATACATGATCAGGAGTAAGATGTTAGGGATAAATTACTGATAATCCTCAAGTAGTGACCTGCCAAATGGTAACTTGGAGGCATTTAGTACAATAGGGACAGTATATTGCAACAATTTCTAGATAGTTTTCTAGATAGTGCCCTGGTTTTTAGTGTGTTTCGGAACTGTCTGTTTGCTTACTGTTGAAAAATTGGTTTCTTTTTGCTGAAATAAGTATGCTCGCCTTCTTTATTAGAATGCTTTTTTTTTCTGGGATTTCTGAATCATTCTAGAAATAGGACTTGACTTCTCTGCTCTTGAGTAAAATTGAGGCTCAGATACATCTCATTTGAAGGCATTGCAGGAGTTGAGAAGTCTTTGTATCCCTGTGGAACAAATACATATATCAGAGTGCAGTGTTACTGGAATTAATTGGTTTTAACACAGAGCTAGAAAACTTCATATGGTGCTTGAGAGAGCTTTTCAACATTCTACAGATTCTTTTACTTCTGATAAAATTAGTGAGAGATACAGTTGCTGTTTCTGAAAAATCAGCCTATTTTTCGTGGGCATTTGTCATTTTAAACTTTAAAGAGAAGGTTGGTGGATTTACACACTTGGGCTTATTAAAATTGAATTGATTCCCCAACTTCCACTGGTTCCATCGAAATTCAAGCCTGAGAAAACAATCTTCAACCAGCAGAAGACAGAATGGAGCCAAATTTAGTCTGTACAAATTTACATCTGCATTTTCTTAAACATATTAGAAGAGATAACCATACGACTTGATATGTCTCACTGGACTAGCAGTGATGCCATAAAATCACATTTAGGAGAATGCTTTCTAGCTAAACAAACTGGTGCAGAACCCAACTATTCTTTCGGTTTTGATTGCAAAAGATTGTGTTAGTTGCCAGTTTGAATTTTCTAAAGATTTACTGTAAAATCACATTTTTATGCTTTCACCATTCAACGAAATGAAACTCCTGCCATTTGCTTTTCTAGCTCATGTTTACAAATACAAATCTTATTTAGAAATCAAAACTCTAGAAAGGTTCTTTCAGCTTTAAGCCCTGTTGAGAGGTAGATATATTAATTCCAGCTCAGGGCCACGATGATGTGGCTCTGTTGTTTTCGTGCTGGGGCTGGCTCATGTCCTGGCACATCTCAGCTGGGTGAAGTGCACATATAGCTGTCTGCACCCCTCCAGAAAGGCAAATCCCACATTAGTCCTATTTAGCACATTCATGAGACCTCTGTGAGATAACAAATAGGAGTCTATTTTTGTATTAGGAGAAAATACTTAAACCGATTCTTGAGTGTCAAGCCAAGCATAAAAGTGACTTTAAAAGTTTGAAAGTTACTTGCAGAGAATAAGAAACTGCTGTGCCGAACCTTTTGTTTTTACCTCACATAAAGCAAGACTATACTTTTCTCATGTATAACTTGCTATTTTGTGAGAGTAACTAACAGGAAAGACGAGTATTTCTAAGCAAATGTGCACTGATATGTTTCAAAGTTTTGGAAATATTCAGGAGATTTTTTTAAACATTCATTTTAAGTATGTTTATCGTACGGTACAGAGATGTCCCATTTTGAACCTATTTTCATGGATAATTAGTGGGAAAAGAACTAGGCTTCATAAAAGATTTGAGTTGGTTAAGGTTGCTGGTTGTTCGTCACTACTGTTTTCCTGTATATCCAGGAGTTTCAGAAGTATAGGTTGCTGATGGATATTCATTTCTTGACATAATATTTCCCTTTGTTAAACTAAAAATAGCAAGCATTAAAATTCACCAGTCATTTCTAGAAATAGTGAGGGTGCTTCATTTGTTGCATAGTGTTCCCAACATTAATGCCATTTAATGTGTGTATCCACAGAAGTCCACGATTCTGTGAAATTCATAAAGAATGAGACTCACTGGAATCAGTGAAATGATGTGTGACCTCCTATTTCCCATGATTCAACACAATAATTCCTTCGTGAAGGGAAATAAAAAAATGAAATCAAGACTAAAAATAGATTGTTACCTGTTCTCCCTGTGTTCTGAGGTGGTCCCTGAACAGCAGCTGATATCAGATATCCTCTCACAACAGCCTCTAACGGGAATGAAGCACAGGCAGCTTTCACTGAGGCTTTCTTCCCCCACATGACTGTTTTTGCTACACCCTTGACATGACCATTATATTCTGCAGCATTTCATATTGTCATGAAAGCTCATTCAGGCAGAAAATTTACCATTAGAGACACATGCCCTTGGTTTATTTTAGGAAAAAGTATAAATAGTTCTCGGTCTACATGTACAATTTTTGTCTAGAGGCCATTTTTATACTCAAGTTATAATAAAAACTCAAAACGGATCAGAAAATATGATGTCAGCTTGCTTTTACTCTCTTTCTGCTGTAGGATCTGTTGAAAATCAGGCATACCAACTTAACATTTCTTTTAAAGAGTGATAGTGAATTCAGGCTTTAGACAGTGAGCTGTGACCTATTGTCAGGTAGGATATGTGGAATACATTTTTTCCTATGTCTCCTTTCCTTTCCATTTTTGTTTTTCCTTCTTTTGCTCACCTTGGATGAACTAGAAAAAGATGTTTCTGTATGACATAATGCCCCAAAATGGGAAGAAGGGCATTTTTATTATTTAATTTGAATGTTTTACATTTCTGCCTTGTCCTCAAGACAACTTAAAACAAACGAAACATGACAATATGGCCTCATCTTCTGTCCCAGAAGACGCAGAATAAAAAGTAGGGAAGCTGTGAGTCATCCTTGAAATGGGAGTTTTCCTCTGAACATTCTTAGTGATAATCTGAAAAATTACTAATAATATAGTAATAATTAAATGTAAATTACTGATTCAATCATATATATGTAAGGTTGGAATGGACCAAGGGTTTGTGTGTAGATTCCTGCTCTCCCAGGGCAACAACAACCATAAATGTGTGTGTTTTACAGATTTTTGTGCCATATCTTCTTAAAGCCCTCCAATACTTAAAGCCTTCCTGTACGTGTTACAAGTCCTTATAACAATTCATTTATGTTTTATATCTTTCTTATGTGAAAGATACAAATTACAGAAAATGTATGTTTAATCTAATATTACTTGCTGCAATTTAGGTGCTTGATTTTTCTTCATTCCTTAATTATATCTAGAAAACAGTTTTTTAGCCTTCTTTTTCTAGCAGTCTTTCATATTTTTAAAATTGCTATTATGTCTTGTACTTTGTTTTTTTCTTCCCTAGATCAAACCACCACAATCTTTTCAGTCTTTACTCACAATTTGTGACTCCTGCACTTTTAATACTTTTAATCCTTTTTATCGTCCTTTGGATTGGATTTTCTCTAATTGATTAAGATGTCTGAAAGTCGTTTCCCATAGTCAGTTACAGAATTTAATTAGTACCCTTCCAGTGTCAACCAGAAGAAACAAATTCCTCTCTGAGCCTTATACAGAGAGATTCTCTTTTTCTTTTCATTATACAGTTTTCTTTTTTCTTAGTAGCCTGATTTGGTTGATGTGTCTTCAGATTAATTGCTTGAACCCCAGATTCTCTTCTGCAGACCTTAAAAGCCTCAGTAGTGTTTTTTTGTCTTACATTTATGCAGTTGATCAGTTTATTCCATGTGTGATACTTTGCTCTGGTCGTGTTTCCTCAGGGCACTTATTTAATCAAGATGATTTTGAGTTCTCACCATGGCCTTACAAGAACTAACAGGCTCTTCCAGCTTTATTTTTGTCTTCAAGTTTAATAGAAATTCCACTGACCTGCCTTATCTTAGATGAGCTGGCATAACCAAGAATTTTTTCCTTATTACTTAAATTTCATGCCAACTGGTGATCATCACTTATAAAAGGGCTCTAAATCAGTCAATAAACACCACAAATTTTTTTAAAGACTGCAGTAGCCATCTCTCACAACCTGGATATCTTACTCTTTCAAGCTGTCCTGAAGCATCTGTTTTGAATGCTTTGTTGGGTAGAATGAATCCTGTTCTTTAGATCAAATCATACACTTGAAACAGCACATTTGTACTGGCACCTTGATAGCAAAAAGAGGGAAGGCATTGATAGATATTTCAGTGGTCATGCACTGTAGGAATACTGGACTAAGGAGGAGTTTGAGAAACAGGCAGAGGAATGAGAAATATGTGTTTGTTTCATACAGTGGTAGGCTTCTCCCAGAACCTGGAGAACCACTGGCTGAACAGTATAGTTCCATCTAATGCAGCTTTTCTGGTGAAATGCTGTGATACTTGGTGAGTGAGACCATGGTTAATAGCACAGGTGAAGATTTATACTTTATTGTCTCCCCCCACCCCATGTTTCGTAGTAGGAAGAGATGATTTAGGGGATCTTATCAATGAATACAAATATCTTGAGGGCAGGCGTCAAGAGGGTGGAACCAAACTGTTTCTGGTGGTGCCCAGTGGCAGGACAAGGGGCAGTAGTCACAAAGCACAGAAAGTTCCATCTGAATATGAAGAAAAATTTATTTGCTTTGAAAGCGATGGAGCAGTGGAACAGGCTGCTCAGAGAGGTTGTGGAGTCTCCTTCTCTGGAGAAATTGAGAGCCTGGGCACGATCCTGTGCACCCTGCTCTAGGTGAGCCTGCTTTAGCAGGGGGTTAGACCAGGTGATTTCCAGAGGTCCCTTTCAACCCCAGCCATTCTGTGATTCTGTAGTATCACAGTAATAGCTGACTAGTCAAAGTGTTTCATAAATGCTGAGCGAAGCCACAGACATTGCTGTGATCGCCCCAACCTCGAATAAATAAAACAAGTGGATATAAACAAGTAGAGATCAAAATTCAAAGCTTATGACCTAAAATGTGAACCAGATGCTGATTAAATCAGTGCTCTTAAAATACTGGAAGTGTAGGAGCATGTAAGAGAAATATGAGTGCTAAATTTCGTAAATAAGCTCATCTTTGTGTGTTCTTTTAGAGTGGTTACAAGAAAGTTCAAGGACAAACCAGTAAAGCTGAGATAACAATGAAAGCAGCTGATTGTCAAGGGACCCTTTCAATAAAAATACAATGTGTATTTTATTGTGTGTTGTGATTTATTATTTCATCTTTAAGCCCTTGCCTTTCACTCCAGTATTTACTCCAGTCATCCTTTAATTTTCTTCTTTAATAGCATCACTCACCAGTGTCACTGTGTGTTCTCCCACAGGAACCTGAGATGGGGTGAGCTGTCAGGAAAGGACATGAAGTGGTGATTTATACTCTGGGTGTACAACAAGACTGTCGTCTTGTTGGTATTGATCATATTTTGTGGATGTCTCTCCTGGAGCACATCTGCTGCCCTAACTACTTGATTCTATGTGTTTCTTGAAAAAATATTGATCATGGTCTCTTGAATGTGCCTCTGATGTCTTTTTAAAGACAAAAGTAGAAGGGGGATCCCAAGATCATTCTTTAAACTGTTTGTGAAAACAGATGTACAACAGTTTTGGGAGACATACATAAGGCTTGCTGGCCAGGAAAAAAATTAATTTTCTTAGTACTACTTTCCCTTTTCCCTAAATCTACTAAAAGGTGTTTTTTAACCTGTTGCATGATTCTGATTGGATTTTCCTTGCCTGTAATTACTAAATGCCTGTTGACATCTGGGTTTCTAATGTCTGCTTGCCTCAGAATATTCCAGGGTGTTACATTAATTCTGTCATCTTATATGTGAAACAGCGAATCTCAAGTCTTATCTTCCATTTCATTAAATTCTTGATGTGATCTGCATGACATTATATAATCATGGAAATAGGTTCCAGGCCATTTTCTGAAAAAATGTCAACTGCACTATGAGCTCAAAAGCTTTTTCTTTAGCAGGGATGTGCTTGTAGGATATAGCGGAATGATTTACACAGAAAAGATTAAATAATCAGGTCTGGGAAAACGGTGTGCAGGTAAGCTTGAGCTTACATCTGCTTTCAGCCAGGACGTTGATGCTGTTCATGGTGTATCCTCAAATCCAGCAAGAGTCCACTGAATGACGTGCTGCTTTTTTGTAATGAAACACAATGAGAAGTAGCAGAACTACACTGTGTTCTTTGAAATAAAACTGTTACTTTTACACACATTTCTATTCTGAGAAAAAATAGTTTAGCTTTCTGAAAACACTGGGACCCCTAGGTAATATTAAGTTCTGTCATTTTCAACATAAGTAATTTGTCATAATATTCCCTGTTCTTAATTAGGTGGATAGTTGAGTGTTCACTTGTTCACTACTGGAACTATAAGTTACAAAGAGACAGAGATTTCATCACTGATAAGTTAAAAAGCTTGTCTACATTTGTTCATTTGCTAAATGAACAGAAAAAAAGCAATTACAACACCCTCCCCCCTCCCCCTTATAGAATGCATGCCTAGTTTATGGCTTGTTTCTTGTTCTCTCTTTTTTGCCTTTACATGTTTAACTTGTTCTCAGAATAGAATAAATTAATAGGACTTCTGTTATTTCAGTTTTTCTTTCCTAAAATCATAGCAATTCATAGTTTTTTTCGTATTTTGTGCTGTTACAATTCCTGGCTAATATGTAGCCTTTGATACGTGACTTGGTTTTGTAGTCTGAGCAGTATCTCTGGGCTTTCACTAGAGGACTTTGATGGAAGAGATAATACTTTTGAGGCCTTAGTGTGGATGCACATGGCTCCACTCTGCAATCATGGCTTATGCAGGATAAAGGACCAACAGTGTTGACCATTTCTGTAAAAATACCCTATTGGTTCCCCATTTCCTGAGGGTGTGTTAATCCCTCTGGGAATAAATACTTTAAAATTTGATGGTCTTGAAGAAACAGGCTTAATCTCAGTTCATTGCCCTATTACTTCTGTATTTAATGGAGAGAAATGGGCACTTCCAAAGAGCGATCTCACCTAATCTGAACACCTCCTGGAGGCGTCTATCCTTATCAGGAACCTGATAGCCCAGACCAGCAGAGAGGATGTCCAGCTAGGCAGAGGTCACCAGGCATTACCGCAGGAGTGGCAGTGATAATATTGTGTTGATGCAACTCCTCTTTCGTCCCCAAGAAATGGTGCCTCATCTGCAGCTGCAGAGTGAGGCCATTTTCCTGAAGCTAAAGAATACTCGTTTAGTGATTCCCCCGGATTCTGAAATTCTCAATTCTCTTGGTGATACTGGTGTCACTAACTCCTTTAATTTGACTTACCACTTGCTGCAGATACTCAATTAGACACATTTGTTTTTTCCACAGGAAAAGGAGGGCTGAGACCCTGTGTGTTAGTGAGTCTTTCTCACTTCTGCTGGTTGTAGAGGACAATCTATTGCAACTGCAGCTCTTGCTCGTCCTCCACCTTGAGGAGGGAGGTCAGTGCTGTGTAGGCATTACCAAAGTGTGCTGTGCGTGATGGTAGCTCCTGAAGCAAAACAGAAGGTGCTCTATTTTTAGACTGGTGAGCTGCTGCTCTTGGTCAGTTGCTGTAGTCCGTGAAGGATCCAGATGCAAGGCTCCCTAAAGGCAGCTGAATCTGGCTGTCAACACTTGCTCATATGTTCACGTTACTACATTTACCATTACAGTGTGTTTCGGAGAAAAAATGCTTAAAAAACATCAAGGGCGCAGTTTGTAAGTGTTTTTTTAGCAGAAGCCTAAGATGTCATGTATTGCACACTAGCATATAGTCAAGAGATGGTGAGTGCTCACAGGCTGTCTCACTGGCAGGAAGCTTCTATAAAATCTCACCTGTTAAAAATCAAGTTGTTATATTTAAAAGAAAGTGAAAGAAATTAGTGTTAAACTGTTTTTAAACTGATGTGTATATCATGTGTTTTATTAAAATAATTTTTAAAAAGGCTCAGTGTGATGGATGAATGGTCTTTATGTAGTGTCCAGAATTACTGGATGGAAAGTGACGCACTGACTCTGAGTTACCAACCTTCAGTACTGATTTAATAGTTATTTCTTCCAGTAATGTTCTTTATTGCTCGCCCTATCCAAAATTAAAGTAACATTCTCTGCCTTAAGGCCAAAAAAATTAGTGGAAAATATCCTAAATCCTATCTGTTCCTGGGGAGTCACACTAAATCTGACATTTTTAGCAGGTGGGTGTTGAAGAATGAATTACCCGTTCATGTCAGACACCATAGAAGGCCAAAGAGATGAGTCATCTGCTGCATGGGGCCTGATCTGCACATCCCTACTGTGGCTGCTACCTTCTCACCAGCTATCCCATTTCCAGCCTGTCCTGCACATCCCTACTGTGGCTGCTACCTTCTCACCAGCTATCCCATTTCCAGACTGTCCTGCACATCCCTACTGCAGCTGCTACCTTCTCACCAGCTATCCCATTTCCAGCCTGTCCTGCACTTCCCTACTGAGGCTGCTACCTTCTCACCAGCTATCCCATTTCCAGCCTGTCCTGCACATCCCTACTGTGGCTGCTACCTTCCACCAGCTATCCCATTTCCAGACTGTCCTGCACATCCCTACTGCAGCTGCTACCTTCTCACCAGCTATCCCATTTCCAGCCTGTCCTGCTGTTTACTCAAGAACAGATCTATCTCGTCATGTTCTCAACCCATCTTTTGTGATAATTTCTGAAAAACAGACTGGGAACCTTCATCTCAGGTTCGTTTCTATCCATGTCTTTTGACTTGCTAGTAGGTTTCTATTTCCTGAGGCCGTGTCTGATTGGAATGTGACCTTTGGTAAACTGGGAGTGATTTTTCAGTTCAGCCAACTGTTTCAACACCCTCATGTGAATCTCATCCAGCCCTGTGGATTTTTCATGGAGTTTCTAATCTGCTGCTCCCTCACTGTAAGCTGTCCTCCTTTGAAAAATGTGCTGATCCATCTGGAGGTGGACGTAGAGGCTCAATTTTCCTTTGAAGATCAACTAACTCACTGTGTCCTCTGTCATTTGTAACCGTATTGACTCCTCCATGCAGCAACTGACCTTCACTTTCCCCAACTTTCTTTTGCAACTGGCAAAGTCTTTCTAGTTCTTCTTTTTCCTCCTATTTAGAGTGCTTGAAAGGGATTTTTGATTCACCAAATCTCTTATTAAAAACTTTCTGTTTTCTTCTTCAGCGCTGAAATTTTCACTATCAACTTCAAATGAAAATATGTACTCATTCACTTGAAAAATGTTTTGGGGATTTTTTTTTTTGGCCATAGTATGTTGATTTTTTTTTCCTTAGTGCAAATGTCATGGATCAATTTGTTCAGATACATAGAATTAAAAAGAAAAAAAAATTCAAAAATCATTATTTTTATAAAGAAAAATTTCATTGTCTTTCATTAAAAGCTAACAAAATAACCATGAGCATTTCATAAAGCAATTAATCCTTCAAAAATTAATTCCTCTATCAAATTATTTTTTCATGATGATGTGCAAAATCTAGAACGCATGTTCTAGAATAAACAAGCATTATTAAATATGAAAATAAATAAACATATTTGTTTCTTATATTTCAGAATCAAACTTTTGGTAAGAGAGAGAGAGGGAGAGAGAACTAGAAAGTTGTTTAGAATTACAAACAAGCATTCTTTTTGTGTGTTTTTCCAGGAAAAAAGAGATGCTTGTATAATGGTTAATTCAGACAGCCTATTCATAAAACCCTTCATTGAAATTTGTTCCTTTTTATTTTTTTTTCTTTTTCCCTGAGAATATAGCTCAATGTTTGTTGATAAAACAGCTTGCTTCCCCCCAGATGGTAGTGCTGAAGCTACCCAAGAGCAGATGAGAAATTACACAAATGTAGGTCTACTTCTTTTTAGGGAAAAAAAATGGCACAAAACATATGCTGACTATTTGTTGCCCTAAACCCTGCTTCATCCACTCAGAGAATTAATGACTATGGCTTGAAAGTATAAATAATGAATTCAGTTTATTTGGAGGAGGAAGGATATCTTCACTGTGGGCTATTGGATTCTAAACAGTAGGTCTGAAAAGATATATGAATGCATAAATCTTAAGTTTTAAAAAATTTTAACCCAGAAAATTTCTGCTTTTTTCTGAGGAAATAAAAAATAAAAAACCAAGGTATATAAAAAAATAAAAATAATGGAGCACCCAGTGGAAAATTTGCGTTTAAAATGGTCTTGCTAGGGAAAGCACCTGGTTTGGTTTCTGTAAATTCTATCTATTTTTTCCTCTGTCACAGAGAAAGAAGCTTTTTTACGTTTCCTTATGCTTTCATGATGTCTATCTGCATGGTGAGTTTGCTGCTATAGATTAAATAGAATGAAGTTTACTACCACAAACATGAGTGTTTCCAGATTCAGAGAAAATGATGATGAAGTTGGACAGAAAGATGTGAATTTGATAACAGAAAGGTGTGAATTTAGCAGAAAAATGCATCTGCATTCCAAATGAATGGTAAATGCACTCAGAGAAGTATGTGCTTGGCAGAGGCAAGGGAAGGAAAACAGCAGTAACCACAACTGCTGTGTCTGTACTGAAAATTGGAGAGTTCTGTCACACCTCAGAACTACCAGAATCGATGAAATATGTTTATTGATATTCAAAATTTTAAAACATAATTTGTGTATAATCTACCTCTTTGATATATAAACACTGTGGGGCTTTTCTTGTCAGTAGATAAATATGTTTTGATCATTTTTATATCTCATCACTGAACATAGAGCTCCATTTAAGCATTCTACCACATTCTCATGTGCTCAAGAAAAACAAAAGTGATTCTATAAGCATCTAAAAAGTTTATAATGTTCATCAAAATAGTGATAAATCAGGGTTTGGAAAGAATCTAAAACTCAGTCTATCTCAAGTTTCTGTAGTACTTGAACTCTTTAATTTTATCATTGTGTATTTTGTGTAATTAGCAGTAGTATAAAACCAACAGCTTCCAGTTGTTTACTATTTCCTAACTGTTATTATGAATAAGATAGGGGCACATGCAAACTAGTCCTCATTTCAGAGAGCCCTTTAACCTGGGGGCAGATGTGAGGCTTGGCGTGCCGAGGACGATTTCTACAACATGACTTGATGGGGTGGTAGCAGATCTGAGAGATACAGCAGGCAGCAAGGTCACTGGGAAAAGTCTTAGGGTGATTCAGGTTGAACAGCTACTGAGATCCAGGTTAATTTAATGTCTGCTCACAGAAAGAATTAGTGCAGGATGTTTACACAGTACAAATTATAAATTGTCGGAAAAATAAGTCCCAAGAAGGGCTTTGATTCCCGCAAGCCCCATAGGGTCTGGAGTTTGGGATACAGCAGCACCCTTGTCCTGTAGCCTGGTGGGGCCCACGTCTCATCAGACAAGCCCCTGGCGTTCTGCCTGCTGCTGGCTTCCCAGTCTGCTTTTCCAAAGCGGATTTTGTCTGTCTGCCAAGTCAGCGGCACCTGGAACATCTTGGCCAGAAGCAGATCCTAGAAAAGCTGTGAAACATTCTAGACGTTTCAGCTGGCAAAAAGGACACCTTCCTGCAGATATGTTTCTTATCTCTACAGTGTTTAGGTCTAGGTGAAATTTAGATTTCGTTAGCTAGAATGTTTATTTCACTTTACTGGCCAATTAGAAAAAAAACACCAAATTCTCTTTAGCTTGTACCATTTGCTTGCTCACATTACTGCTACCTTGGAGTTCCAGAAGAAATGTAGTCAATATTGTAACTAATTTTTTTTAAATATACATTATCAGATATTTTAATCTTTATTGATAAAGAAAACCTTGCTTAGCTTTACATATTATGAAAAGGAAAGGTTCTACTGGGTCTCCATAACAGTAGAAGAAATGAGAAAATTAAATTTGCTAAAACTGGCTCTCATATGTACAGTTATTCCTCTTTTTTTTATTTGAGAGTCAAGTTTATACCATTATTTGTGCTTTCCACAGAAGTGATTAGAAACGCACACTAGACCAACGAAGCCGTAAGGTTAGGTTGTGTTGTTTAGATGTTCAGATCAGAGCAGTAACAAAAGTTTAAATTCACACTTTTGCACTGGGGAAGAACCACCAAGACTCAATATCAACTCCTCAAAATAAAAGCACTTATGATAGTGTTTCATTCTTCCTCCCATTCTCTTTCTGACAGTTTCCACAGGAGCTATTCTCAGAGGGTGACATCTCTGAGGTTCTTTTACAGGATAATTTAAGACCATTAACATAATTTTTCTTAGTCTGTAGCTCCAGCTGCTGCAATTTGTCTTCGAGATTCATGACTACTAAAATTCACCAAATTTAATTTAAAATGACGGAATATATTTCCATTTATTTAGCAGTGAGAAACAATCGCAATAAACACAGAGGAAAACTAAATGGAAGGAATGGATGGTGTAATCATGCATATGCCATTGCCAGCCTGATCTCCTCAGGCTGTCTGTGTGCTTTTCTGCTATATCAGTCGATCAAATATTACCGTATTGGAAAGGCTTCTTGGGATATGAAGCAATTCATTTTTAATGATATTTTTATGACTTTCACACATGCAGAGTGGGCCAGTGTGGCTCTACCAAGTTTTGTCAATTTTAATAAGTGCACATTCTTGCAGCAGGCCCTACCAGTCACAGCAGGAAGGTCTTTCAAGTTCAGCCCCCCAGCACCAAATTGCAGGCTCCCCTGGGATTCTGTTTTCCCTTTGCCTACACCACATAATATTCTCACTCTCACTTTGTAGTCAGTGAATATCACAGACTCTCAGACTAGATCCTGAATTCCATCAAAACCAGTGTACAGAGCTACTCAGGATTTATATCGGACTCTGCAAACAGAATATTATCTTTAATTTCAAGCAGTGCAGAGTACTTCAGGCTGCTTTTTTATCAAGTGACTGCTGAAAGGTTGTATGTTGCATTTTGCACTTGGAAGCCAAGTCAGAAGGTGCTGCACTTCCCTGTAGCACATATCTCAGTTTGGAACTCAGATGTGATAACCTGACTGTTTAAAAGAGATTGAATAAATATGGGTGCAGTATTTGAAGCCTGACTTCTAAATCCGGTTCTGTCAAATGTGTCTGTCCAATTTCTCATCTGCTTAACCTTGTTTGAAAAAGATGTGAAAATTAAGCCCATTTAACTCTAGACCAGAGACATCCTGCTATTCCCACTTTCACCCTTCCCACAAGCAACTGCAGTCCACTGTGCCAGGAAGCAGCTCCAGCTGAGGACCAAACTGTGAAATTCCCTTCTGTTGTAAATAGTTGAGGGGTTGATCTGGCTCCCTAAGCACCAGGGTGAGTTTCCTGAGCAGCACAACTGCCTGACTGCTGGAGTACAGGGGTTGGTGCGTGCTCTGGACACGGATTGACGTTATCTGTTCTCAGACTGTACACAGCCTACAAAATCTCTTGGAGGTTTTCTCCTCTGGTAGTCAGTATTAATGGGACAGCATATGAGGGTGGCCATGGTTTATAGTAGGGTTTTTTCATTATGAGTTTGCTTAGTAGCCATTTTGATGCTGACTGACTGCTCTGTGAGAAAAGCAGGGAGTCAGTTGTGGTCTTTCTTGCATCCAGGGTGCATCTATAAGTCATTCTCTTGACTGTATACTGAAACTGGCGACCCTGTCATGCTTAGGTTTTGACACTTTTTAGGTTTTTAACTTTTCTAATAAAAACTTCTAATAAAAGTCCATCAGCAAATTCCTTATCAGCTTTGTGAAGCATAATTAGTGAATAATATACACGAACTGCCTGGGTCAGAGTATGTATGGGTCAGTATGTGTGTCATACTGTCAGATTTGCTGGTGATTTCTGGAGAGTTCAGTTTGGATCAAATTTTGGTGCAATTTCACTTGGCAGGTGTAGGGTGTTTTGGGGTTTTGTACTGGTAGGTTGTTTTTGGTTTATTTTACCACCCAAAGTCTGAGACCACTTCCAGTTCATACATAGAATATTCTTGGTAATTGGCAGCTACCTATTTTTCAATAACATCATTCTCATAAAAGGTGAAACAGTTCTCCCTGAGTTTTGAGACCAAGCCTGAGAGGTGTTAACCTGGGAAGTGATAATGTAAAAATTCAGCAAAATTCTAGGCAACAGAAAACTGTTGTATGCACCACTGCCACCCTCAACAATTGTTCTGTAGAAACACACCTCAAATATAGTGAACAGCACCCTCTAAATGAAACATAGGGTGCCAGCTCGTTCATGTTAGGCATATTAATATTTCATTTTAAGAGTGAAGAGAGATTTGGGAGATTTTGAAGCATGGCTACAATTTGGCATCTTAAACTTGTACTCCAGATGAAGGAATGTGTTCCCTATTTCACGTGCACTGTGTACTCTGCTCTTAAAAATAATCCCTGTCTGCTAACTGAATAAAATAAGGCATCTTTCACCACTTAAAAATACCTGTATTTTACAGCAATCCATTCCTCAAATGTATTTAAGTGATTGAGGTTTAATAAATTTAAAATGTAATTAGATAGCACCTTTATCTTTACAAAACATAGTTTTATGAAAAAATCAAATTACTTTTAGAGTACTTTTCTGGAGTCTGTAGCTAAGGACAGAATTTATATGACTTCTAAGCTGCATCCTTGGTAGTCAGTGAAGCAAAGACATAATGATAGATGTTTTCCTGAACTGAAGTGAGAATCTGCAGTATGAATGTAGACCTCTGGGGTGAGTAATGTTAGATGCAACTAAAACATGTTAATGGAGATGAATTAATTTTGAAAAGATTGAGTAAGAGACAAACCTTACTGTTAAAAGAAAACAGCGTACAAGCAGTTACAGTAGGATCAATAGAATAATAGGATAGTTGCTCTTGATGCTGGAGTGAAATAATGCCAAATGAAATACTGGACTTGTCTTTGGAAAACTGTGTTTTGTTCTTGCATAGCAATGAGAAATTTGACAGAGAAAAATGTGACCACTGTCTTAGACTCTTATCCCTAATATGAAAGGCTGAATTTCTGCCTACACGTCAATATATTGAACAATATATATTTGATCAACACCAAGAAGAAGCATTTTAGATTCCTTCGATCTCCATCATGAGATTTTTTTCCTCCCTGACTCAGGCTTAGACCTTGCCTGCCTGCAGACTACAGCATTGACAGCAGCTGCTGATGCATAGGCAGCCTTATTCAGGGAACTGCTGCTAGAAAAAATGCCAGAATACACAAACAGGAAGCTCTGGCTGGGCAGACAGTTCCATATAGCTTGCAATCTTTCTGTGCACGATCAGAAGCTGTTGCTTCCTTTGGCTAGGTAGAAAAGTCATAAGTAGATGTTGAGGACTCAACAGGAAAAAGACGCTCCCACCATACTCTTGCAAAATTGTGATAAAATACGTTCAGAATTAAAATTTTACTATTACTTGTCCGTTGTGCGTACATCAAAATTAGGATATAGCTGTAACGGAAACCTTATTTTCTTAAATATTTTTATAGAAGCAAAAGAAGAAAAATAATATTTCTTGGATTCTTATTTCCTACGTCTCCTTTTTCTCTCTGTATTTGTGTGCCAGAGTTCAGTTTGTATTGGAACACGGCTGAATCCCTAATGGCCTCCACTATTTTTTTCCCTGAGACATTAAAAGAAGTGCTGCAAAGGTCAGACTGAGGAGCCTGAATTCTCCTTTCACTTGCTTTGGTTTTCCTCTAGCATTATTCCACTACCTTCTGTGTTTACTTTTGATATAAAATTCTGTATGAGGAAATTGAAACCATGCAACAGAATGCAAGAAGTGAGGCAGCACACTTTGGAACTCAGGCCTTCTCTGCAAATAGCTTCTGTTCCCAGACACTTCTATTTTTTCTTCTGTGTGCACTAAATTTCAGGTAGCTACTAATGTAGCCAAAATGCAAACACAACAGTGTATATTCATTTTTAATTATAACAAATGTTCTATTAAACAGATCACTGATAATGATAATTATATGGCTTACGGGGATTTAACAAGTGAGCCTAAATGCAGGTATGTCAGTAATCCTGTTATTCTGATTTTTCAGATATGACAACAAATACTGCATTGCAATGCAGCAGAATGTAGAATTATCTGTAGTATTAGAATTATCTCGGGTACTGCAAACAGTAGTTACCTGAGTGCAAGATGCCTTGGCTAATTTACCCAGCTGAGAAGTTAATCTGAGCTTTTCGAGTTTCTGCCTTTGCTTACCTTTATTTTGTATCAACAGTGTCCAAAGCATCTCCTGTGTTTCCATGAGCAGGGTGAAAACCTCCCTAACTTTTGTGTGGAGAAAACCAACTTTGCTTATGTCTCCTCTGCTCTACGCGAGGCATAGCCATTTTCTATAGTGATATTTAATATTCCCCTTTGCATTCTTTGACATTATCTAGCAATTCAGTCTGAGCACAAGAATCTAGGTGTTTAAAAGATGATCAAGTAATTAACACTCTGCTACTAGGATGCAGAAATATCCCCCCTTCACCACGAAAAAACCCAAATCAAAGCCCAAAAGCAATATGAAATGCAAACCTTAAAGAAGAGATATTAAGACATGAATTTAGAAGTCAGTGTTACAGTTACAAACAGACCTCAAGGTTTAATGGAATATGAACTCCATGCAATAATCCAGTGTGTACCCCCAGTGAGCAGGGATGCAGTTTAGGACAAAGCTCTCCCTGGACAGGAAGGGATACAGGTTCTTTAATTGCACCAGCCTCCATCCCTGTAACTGCATTCAGCAATTTGAAAGATTTGTAGTGAGAGAGGGCATGCAAAGAATAATTCTGGTAATATCCATTCCCATAAATTTAGAAAATCATATTTGAGCAGTATTTCTAAATGCATTCTACTTCGCAAAGGTTTTATAAGGAAAGGCAAGTTGGCTAATTTAATTTCTATACACAGGTGTGTGGAAACAGGCATTTTGGCTGTTTCCTTTTTTATTTAACGTTTATTAAATTTGTTTCTCATTTCCAATGATGGCAGTAAGTGAGTATTACACTGTTTATGCATTTGTATAAGAAGCTGGTTATTAATCATGCTTTGCCCATGTTGTTGAACATGGTAAAAGTCTTTTCCAAGAACAAACTTTTATTCTTCCTGCTTGTAGACTCATTTTTTAATAAAAGATTTCCCTAGTCAGCTTGTCTAGTTACCAAATGCTTTCTGAAGTTTGTTTGTGTCAGTAGAAGGGCTGGAGCTGTCACACATATGCCAAAAATGGGCAAGACAGAACATCTGGAGTGACTTAGTTGGAAAAAAATATTTATAAAATTAATTAGGAGAAGAACCCAAGCAAATAGGAAGAAGCCTTTGTGGCTGAAACAATACACAGTATTCTTTTAGGCTGCTGGAGGTCTTGTTCGCATAAATTTTTTTTTAACTCAAGAATTCAGGCCTTGCTATCAGTAATATCATGTTTGGGATGTAATAAATCCATGTTCACCGTCTCA
The DNA here is from genome assembly GCA_013397845.1 of Melanocharis versteri. Classification (NCBI taxonomy): domain Eukaryota; kingdom Metazoa; phylum Chordata; class Aves; order Passeriformes; family Melanocharitidae; genus Melanocharis; species Melanocharis versteri. Next base: position 22,096 of record VZTG01009761.1, on the reverse strand, counting down.
CTTTCCATTCAGCAGAGCAATAACTGCACTGGAATTGTCTGCCTTCAGATGATGTACTAAGTTCTGCTGGCACGATTCCAATATCTGGAAACATTACAGTTTTATTTTAGTATTAAAAAGTGTCAAACTCTCATTTTCTTTATTTATCTTTCCATCCTATTTTGTAGAACAGATTCACACTTCTCCTAAAAGATTGTGTTATCAGTTCAAATATGCTCCATGCTGATAAATATCAAACCAATCTGATGGTTTAAGTAAAAGTAAATTACCTGTTTAGTCTGGCAATAAGTAGTGATGACAAGGCTTAAATAGCTATGGACCTCTAAGTAAGCAGTTGCTCCCAAACAAGTGCTTCTGTAACTAGGTTAAAACATAAATAATCTGCTGTGTTTGCCTATGTTGGTCAGGAATAAGCTGACCAGTAATCTGTTTATAGAAAAATGCACATAAATCAAAGGAGATACACAAGCATAAATCTGGAACAACGTATATATGAATTGAGGTTTTATTCTATTTTTGAACCAAATAGAGGTTTTTCCTCCTGAAGTCATTATGATCATAACACAGACAATATATTTTCTCTTAAAAAGGCAATACTATCAATAATATTCAGAAAATATTTCTTGCTTCCCAGGAACACTCTCCCCCCTCCCCTTCCTTGTTTTTCCCACTGTTTATAGCTTAAAATAGATGAGAATATTACAGAAGATCTGTAGGCTTTTCTGGGTTATTTCCTTATCTGAAACCATTTCCTTTCAGTCTCAGAGCTGTTGGTACCCAGAGGAGTCAGATGTTTCTGCTCCTTGCTCTAGGACTGCAGCCTCAAAAGGCAGCTCTGACATCAGTGGTGAGTGTGTCCTTGGGGATAATTGAATTCCATCCATTACCTGGACCATACGCTGAATGTAAGAGGTGCTGATGGCTGGAGTAATTTTGGCTGCGGTAATACTCTCCTGGTATATTAAATGCATATTACAATAACACCTCATCCAAATTAGTGTAGAAATATCCTTATGGATATAGGACATTTCTAAACTAGCTGAGGTCGATAAAATGATGCTTGATTTCCATTTGAAGTTTATTATGTCTTAACAAGAGAACAAAACCTCTCATGCTTTAAGTAGACCCTGTTTTTTCCTTGCTTTTATATCAGTGCTTCACTATTTTTACTGCTGGATTTTTTTTTCAATGTCTTGCCTGAATCTTGCCATCTTGCAGTGCACGAAAGTATCCTGCTCACTCAGAACACAGAGAACAGAGTATTCTAAAATAGCAAAAAAGGGAAGCAGTAAACTCAGACTTTGAGGAGGGGAACGCATGCGACTAAGCAAGATAAATTAGTGAGTAGCAGATGACACCTGGGGTGAGATTTTGAGAGGAGAAGCTGACAAAATGTACTAGCCTGTAGGGAACTAGGTTACCCACCTGTCTCGTTGTAACTGGAATATCTCTTCTGCTTGTTTGCCATCCTTAGGGTTCTCTAAGATTCTCTATTTTCACTGTTTGCAGTAAGAAACTGCTTAATGCAGGCCTGATTCTAGGGGGAAAAAAACCCCTGGTGGTTGTAGTTTTCATGGCTAAGGAAAGAGAAATAACATGCTGCTGGCAGTCCTGCAATATGGTACCTGCTACAACACAAACAGAAGCAGAATTTTGTTACAGGTTGCAAATTTCTTTCTGTGCCCTTGAAAATCTTCACAGGAGTGCAAGCATTGCTCTTCATTTGCAAATCGTTAAAGTTGTTATCATTCTGGTGTTACCTTATCTTATCCTAATTTCCTTAGCTTGTAATAGCTGTGGCCTATTTACTTTTGAGGTCTAAATCATCTTGGTTTAGCAGAGGCATGGTTACCTGGGGCAGTTTCTATTCCCTCTAGAAGCATGCATTTATGATTATGATGTTTATAAGCCTCGAGCAAATGGTTGGAAGGACAACGCTCAACTCCAGATGGCCCAATTTTAAGCTAATGCTTTTTTTTTTTTTTAAGCAATTATTAATTTCTTATTTCCACAAAGTACATTTCTTACAACAAGTGAATTTTCTATTATTTTAACTTTTTACCGAGGTATTCTATGGGCTGCTTCACTCACTATGTCTCCTTTTAGAATGACTTCTAAAGACACTGAAATATATATCTCATTTACCTTCTGAAATACAGAGCTGGGTAAACTGTGAAGCCTTAATGCCTCTCACTTTTGAAAGCTAGAAGAACCATGCCAGGCTATTTGAAAATCAAAGTAATTATCAAAATGAAATTATCCAAAATCAAATGATCACAAATCAACTTGTATTTTGTCTGCTAAGTCATCATGGTTAGACAAACCTTCTTTTACTTATGGAATTCTGCCATTTTATGGATGGTGTAGTTAAAAACTAGAGGCTTCAACTTTTGAAGAGGTTGGTATTTTTTCTTCAGTTCACCTCGTTAATTTTAACGTTTCATTTGAATCTCAGCTTAGTTTTAGTCTATTTACACCACAGGGGTATTGAGAGCCAGTCACAACCCTTGCTGGCACAAGAGCACTTCTTGAAGACCTTGAAGAGGCAGCAGAAAGAGGACTGGAGAGCTCTGGTAGAGTCACCCACTGCCACCACGATCTCTGGGTCAGGGGCACAGTTACAAGCAGGAAGGCAGAAGTTCTGAATGTTTCCTGAGGTCCCTCTCTGAATATTCAGGGATGAGGGGAGCTGATTTAGTTTAAGGATGAGTTTTAATCTCTTGAAGTTCACTTTCAGCTTCTAACCTAATTTTAGTTTGAAGATTATTGTTAGTATTATGTTGTTACCTTTTTGAAATGTATTAACTCTTCATCTCTTCTCTCTGAGAAAGAATCCTTGAAAGTCTCCATCTGAAGGCCTATTTTGACATCTTTTTCAGCAGGTTTCTTCTGCAGCTGCATGTCATTTGTAATTGTTAAACTTGTCTGAAAGAGATATTTTCTGTGCAGTCCTAGTTAGCAGTTTTGTCTGCAATTGATATAGAATAGATCTCAGTTTGACCAGAGCTGAGTTTAAGGCCCTTTGGTTTTTTCATTGACTTCTCTTCTTATTCAGGGTAGTCTTGATGACTCAAGTTATTCTCTTCTTTATGAAACTCGGATTTGGACAATATGGCCTTGGAATGTTTAAAACTTCTTTCTTTTCACTGTTTGCTTTCTGAATGCCATGTTGTAGAATGGATCTGTCCTTTGCTAAAAAATTTAAGTTTATCAAAACATTTTGAGGGAAGGGTCACAGGGCATAGCTCAAAGAAGTCACCTGCTAAATGCCTTGAGGTGGAAAAACCCATCAATTTACTTTAAGCTCTCTTCTCTTACCACCTGCTTCAAATAGATGACACAATACATAAGAATTCAGTCAATGTTTTCAGTGAAAACGCTTGTAATGTTTTTGTGAAGACCATGCAGTGTTTCAGACCAGACTTTTAGTCATTTGAAACTCAGTGATTTTTCATGACTGTAGTGTTCACATTCATTATGCAGCTTCAGTAAAAAAATATAGTAGATAAGGAAGATATTTAGGAAGTGATAGAGGTTAAAGCAATGAATTTACTTCTAACTCTGTTCCAAACAGAAGATAAATCAGGCATAACCTTTTTGAACTCATTATTTCTCTTTTTTGTGTGCGTGAGAGATGCCATTTTTCCTGAGACAAGAATGAAGAAAAATTAAATATATTGGATATGTACCTGAATTAAGGGGTCTAAGTTGTTCATATGTTTACAGAGAATGAAAGCAAGAGGTTTGAAAACCTGTCCCTGGCAGCACAGCAATTTTGCACTGTCAGGAGACCCAGCATGTTCCTCCAAGGCATCCAGTTCTAGCCACTGTCACCGAAAGCTATCGGCCCGGATGGAGATATCCTCATTTTGAAATATTTCTTTATTTCTCTATGCAGAGGCGTGCATTACAAATTAATTGAACAGGCATGTTTATGCTAGCATTAGGCTCACTATGGAGTGCTGAGATGAGAAGGGACAGATATACTTATGTAAGCAGATGCAAGTTCAGCGTGCTGGCAAATGCTTTATTTTGGTACTTTGAGACCATCACTTTTTCTACAATCAAGACAAAAGTGGTGGGGCTGCTCACAGAAACAACTATGAATATAAGTAAATGAGATCNATTTTGAAATATTTCTTTATTTCTCTATGCAGAGGCGTGCATTACAAATTAATTGAACAGGCATGTTTATGCTAGCATTAGGCTCACTATGGAGTGCTGAGATGAGAAGGGACAGATATACTTATGTAAGCAGATGCAAGTTCAGTGTGCTGGCAAATGCCTTATTTTGGTACTTTGAGACAGCATCACTTTTCTTACAATCAAGACAAAAGCGGTGGGGCTGCTCACAGAAACAGCTATGAATATAAGTAAATGAGATACAATGTTGGCAAGTTTTTCTTGGAGATAGAAGGGAAAAGGAAAGCAAAAATAAAAATATTTTCATGTTTTTCTGACTGTATATGTGGGTGAAATACTATTAACTATCTTGTCTGCCTGTAGAGCAAGGAGCATAAACAATGGGATTTTTGGTGAAATTGCATTTTAGTGGTTGGCACACTTCTATCTGGTTAAATTCAATGCGTTCCAGGTATGGGTTTCCATGGTCAGTTAGGTTAGTATCCATGGTTTTATTTTAGGCATTTTCCTCAGTGAATATTTTGGCAACTCACCCTTTAGCATAAAAAGGTGTTTGAGTGAAGATGGCTTTTGTTTTGTTTTCCTCTGTGGAGCCTGATTCCATAGATAAACTCTGAGAACATCTGTTGTGAAGAGGCTTGCAGGTGAGACAGGTAAATGAAAGCTTGCTTTCTGAATCCCAAAGTAAATTTTCACCGGAGGAAAGTGTCCATGTCCTTTGGTCCTACCAAGCTGGGTACATAGGTAATGCTCCATAATCAAAAATAGAGATGCCTAGGAAGTTTTGATATTTCTAACTGGAGTTTGGTCAAAATCAAGTATTCAAACATTTGAAAACTTGTTTCCAATTCAAGTGTTAACTTGACATGGAGACCTGAATGGAGCCTTTAGAATTCACAGTTTGAACCTGGAATGCCTTACATGATCAAGAGATACTTAAAATTCAAGTTCTTCTGGAGTTCGAAGTCTGATAGTAAACATGTTACTTGGCTGTATCAATATCATGGCTTTACAGTCCAAAGCCATATCATGCTGCCATTTTAACATTTCACACTGTTCTTCAGTGGGCTGGACTCTTTAGAAGATGTACTGACACAAATATAAACAGTTAGAATTCTGCAGAGCTCCTACCACATGCAAATCTTTCCAATTACAGTGTTGTGCCAGTCTTTACCTCCCATTGTGATCTAAAATTATGCTTTCTTTTTCAGAAGAGTATTTATTTAATCTGCCAAGAATTTAGCCACCCTGATTGAATTCCTAGTGCTCTGGGCTCTTAGGAAGTGTTTGGGGCCAGTTCTCAGGTCTGAATGCACGAAGAACCACTGATGAAGGCTGGTAACAAAAATTCTTCTTCTACTGCTGGTTCTGGTTTTCTAAGTGTCTCGGTTTGGAGTTCTTATGGTCTGGTGTGAGTGAGTAGCTCTGTCTTCTCGTGTGATAATCTTTCCCTTGGGGATTTGAGAGCAATATTAATTTTTACGAATGTTTAGTGAAACATAATACTCCTGGGAGGATTATGCTGCCAGGTGCTGGATGATGCTGCGTCTCTAGAAGTGAAGCTGAAAACATCTTTAGCTCTCACATGTTTCAGATTCAAACTTTGGTTCTTGGTAATAGTCTAAGACATCAGAACTGGGTATCTTCAAAAAGTGGTTTCATCTGCTCAAAGTAAGTACCAGGCATTTGCTTATGGAATTTATTTATCTATTCAAAATTTTGGAAAAAGTATAAAAGAACCTGCAAATAGCCTATGTTTTCAAAAGAGACTGTAGTCCGTTAGTCAGAAACAGCTCCTTGCTGACTTGTTGAGATTTGGATGATGAACATGAGTGCCAGAATACATTCCATGTCTGCCCACTTTTCTCTATAGGCCTCCCGTGTCTGACACATCTGAATGACACCCGCAGGACAGGGATCCTGCAGTGGTTGTATCCTCTGTTTGAGACACCTTTTCTGGGGCTGTATTTATTCCCAATGCTATGGCACAAGGATATAGTGACTTTTCCACACTGTAGAAAATTCCTTTAAGGTGGCTTTCAAGGGGTGATTTTTCAAAATCTGAGTGACACTTAAATGGTGGATTTAAAGTACCTTTGGAAAAATATAAGTTAACTCAGCATAAGAAGTTTGTCTTTCACCACAAAGCCAGTGTGAGATTGCAAGGGAGAGTAAATGATTTGCAGATCTCCAGAGCATTTTAGAAACTGTTACTGCGTGGCTGTTCAACAACAGAGCAATTCCTGGAGGTCAGCACAAGCTGTCAGATCTGCTTGCAATTGCCCTGTGCCAGTTAGTCTCCTCTAATTGCAGACAGGACTTGTACACTATAGCAAAATCTCATACCCTGTTCTGATAGGAAGATAGAATCTATCAGAGCGTGGTTATTTATTTTCATATTTTTTATTGTTTGAATGCACACCAACCAAAAATTTGCACATAAAAGGATGCCTGTATTTTATATTATGACACATACATTATCATTTACTTGTGCAGTTCTTTCAGCTAAATTTAGAAAGACAGTTTTAGGTCATGAAGTCTAGAGAAACATTTCAAATACAGAAAAAGAATATGTACCATTAATATGCCATGTGTGAATTTATGTGGATAACATTTGAAATGGAGGTAGTTCATCATTCTCCATCCTAGCAGATTTTATTATAATGGATTCTGACTGGAATGTTACACGCACACATGCACAAATGCACAAACAGAGCACTTAACCTATTAAAAAAGGCTGGGCATGCTGTAGGGTTTAGGATGGATTTAGTAATTGAGTATTGATTTAAAGGACTTGGAATACAACTGTCCTAAATTTTTGGTTAGAACCAAACCTATGGCATCTATGTTGTACAAGCATCAGTTAGTATGTTCTCAGTCACTGTGACTGGAATATGACAGAATAGACTACAGGAGAATGACCTGAACTGAGAATGGGATCAGTGTTGAATTCCACGCTGGATTGACAGTGGAGTGAGAAATGTAGAGATCAAGGACTGTCGAGCGAAACATTCTGCACAGTAAGATCTGCAAGTAGAAAAACCATATAAATTACCTGAGAAAAGTCTGAGAGCTGTATCTTCACTAAAGATAAAGTTTCTTTTCATTTACAAGACGGATCCAATAATTTCACAAACCCGGCAGTACTAATTACCATATTTATATCTAGTTCAGAAAATTTATTCAGAAATAATTTCTCATTTTCTTTCATATCAATGTATTATTATAATTTTATTTAGGCTTGTCAGCACCCTCTCTTTATTGTGGAGAATATACACTATCTTTTACAAGTGTATAAAAATATAACTTTCTACGCCCATGGACACACACATATACATGTATGTATATACAAGTATACCCAGATACACTTAAAACCTTCATGTTTTTCATGAGGGAATTTTTCATTACCTTGTTATATCATCCTAAGACCTGAAGAGCCCTTTATGTCAGTTGTAAAGATGTCAAGTTCTATTAATAAAAGACTTGGACATGAGCACAGCTTGGAAAACACTTTTGTCTTTAGAAATAAAAATGGCATTCATCTTCTATGGTACAAAAAAAAGCCCAATCGAGGCATTTCCCAAAAACTTTTAGGAAAGAAGAAATTATTTCAATTATGTAATACCTGAATTTTATTAAATGAGCAAATTAAAATCAATAGAAAATAGTAGTAGGAAAAGATGTCTTCTAGGTTTCAAGTTCCAAAATTACTCTTTTTCTCATAGAAAGCTTTGGTACAGAAGACCTCTTGCCCTGTTGTGTATTCTCATCTGACTGTCATATATGTGGCCATAAGATGAATAGTACTGTCTTAGGGCAAATGTTTAGGGAAAAACTGGAGTAAAAATAACCTTCAGCTCACTTGCTCTGGCAAAATTTTAGGAAATATTTTCTGTGTTTTGCCTACTTTCAGAGCTTAAGTGAATTACATGGCTTTGAAATTTGTTTTTAAAAATGTACAAGCTCCAGAAAGCCAAGTATGGTAGAAGACAACTTTTTCCACACTTTCAATATCTAATAGTTCAAGGAAATGTCCCACATTCATATTCTTAGAACGTTAATGGTGAGTCATGAAGAAGAATCATACAAATGCATGCAGTAAGCTAATGGTTCCTTTATTCTAGTAAATTACAGTTCTCATGTGCATGACTCCCTTTCTGCCTGTCAGTCTGTTTACTCAACCTTTCAACTGTTTATATGTGATGAGTTTGAACTTATCAATTCGCATGACCCACCAAACCTCCTTGTCACTACCAATTATTAGTGTTTAGTACCACACTTAGACCTGTGTCTCTGTTTCCCCCTGCTGTTCTGCTGGGACATTGCTTGTTTTTCCAGTCCAAGCTTGGGAAGCCACGTTCAGCTCACTATAAAGCCAAATTGTGCTTTTCGCTTGTCTACAAGCATCTGCCAGAAGGTCTCCAAAACCATTAGAACACGCGGTTTATGGTGTGTCCACAATAGACAAAAACTTTGGGATGCAGAGGTATAAAAACCCTACAGCGGACAAAGGCAGCCTTTCGGGGTTGTACAGCCAGCAACGACCACAGCAGAGATGTCATGTCCCACCTGCTGGATGAAAATCTCTTTGACTGAAAGGTGAGGTGAGCTAAAAGGAAAGCCCCAGGAGGAAAGCAGTTTTTCCATCTGCTGCTTTTCCACCGAGGATATCCAGTGGGTTCGCAAAGCCCTGTAAGGGCAAGACAGGGTGGGATGGAAGGTGAAACGGAAGGGGGAAAGTTTCACTGGATTCCCTAGATCTGTTGCTGTGGAGGGAAAGTTTCAGGTTTTGATTCAGTGGAAAACAAAATTGTATCATCTGAGCAGAATAAAAATATCTAAAAATATCTCTTAGATTTATTTTCATTTATGAAACGTCTTCAGAGAAGGCAGAAACATTAACAATTACTTTAAGTAGGGTTTTTTTACAAACATAAAGCTTAGGTTGGGCTGGTTGCTGAGGTTTGCCCTACTCATGTCTTGACTCTTCCTCTCTTTAAAATATTTCTTTTTCATGAGTTTTGCTCTTGCTTTGGGAGGTTTCATATGTCACTCTCCAGTACCTCAGCACCCCTTAGCGCCTCAGTCAATGAGGGTCAGACCAGTGGGGAGTTGAAGCCAGACACTTTAACCCTAAGTCATCCACTCTGACTGGAAGTATCTGGTGTTAAAAAGGTGCTCTCATGTGGGGAGGGTGAGCTTTTGGTTGACGCTTCTGCGTCAGACTTTGAGCTATATCTTTAGCACCGGCCAACTAAGAAAGTGGAAAGCAACTCCAAATGATTGGTGAATGCTTTAAAGGTGTTTTTAGCAGCTGTTTTAGCGGGCCATGGCTGTGGCTGTGCAGCGTTAGCTCTTTCTGAAACATGGGGATGGATCCAGNCCAGAGCTCTTCAATAAAAGCACCTGCATATAATCATACCGTGAGTATGTGTTTCTACGCTAACAACCTGCTGGATGGATCACGGGCAGTCTGTGGGTGCCCTCGCTGGGACCCTCATCTGCCACATCCCTCCTGGCACGGCGCCGGTGCCTCCCTGATGGAGCAGAGAGTGCAGAGTAAGGGTGCAGAGCCCGAGACTGCTGCACGGCGAGGAGATCCCCCCGCACAGCAAAGCTCAGCGAAGTTTGCAATTACCACCAGCCGCAAATCTGCTCATACTTGTATCTTTTGGTAGGCAAGCAAACGCCTGTTGAAGTCGGAAATCTGGTCCTACTTTGTGCACATCAGATAACATTTACTTTCCTTTAAGTCACTCAAAGGACCCAGCTTTCTCCCCTAATTTAAAAGACTTAAGTGGAAGTTCTCATGTTGTGGTATTTCCACAAACTCTTTAGAAATATCCTATGGAAACAGAAGTACCTAATTTTAATATTAATTTAAACACTTTATAACACTGTGTTACATGATACCTAATAATGAACTTCAATATAATTTTCAAATCAATTCAGACATGAAAGGAATGTAATCTTAGCTAGTGTAGATTGTGGTAAAAATGCATTTAGATGTTATATCTTTGACAAGTCAGAAACTAACAGTTCTCTGAAACACAAGGAGCTGCTTCACCCATCTTTGACCAGCCTTTGCTAACTGCATTTTAATTTACAAAATGGCAAACATCTAGTTACACAGACTCCAAAATGTAGTTTCATTTGCTGCGTGGACACATTTACAGGGCACACAATTGGCACACCTGCTCATCTGAAGATTATGAAGCCACTGATTAGAAAACTAAAAGCCTCTGTGGTAACAAATATTTAACCTACGTGTGCATATTTGCAAGACAGAAATGTATTTTAATAACTGTGAGGGCAATACAATTAGGAAAGGCAAAAGAACAGTCTGGTTCTGCAGACTCCAGTTCAGGTAGTCCATTTTAAGCTGTTTGAAGGTGAGCTCCACGTTATTTAAAAATCTCGGTTTTTCCAAGTAAACAACAACAAATGTTAGATATTTTGAGCAGAAAGAACTGGCAACTGAAAAACAGGGAACAAAAGGCTTATTAAAGTAGATCTGAGGTTCTTTAGGAATATATGAATTTAAAAATGTGTGTCTTTCAAGCATTACAAATGAAAAAAACAAGTATATATATGTATACACAGACACACACATGCTTATATTTGTAGAAGTACAAATGTAAAGCAGAAAGAAGTAATGCAAAAGCACCTGATTTTATTGATGTTTGATGAAATCACAGCTGTTCTGGGAAGCAAGAAATGTATGAGTTGTTCCAAAGCTATATAAAAATAAGTGAAACCTATGGTACAGGTCATCTTAGGTTGCCTCAGGTATTTCACAAAAGCACAGGCAAATATAGGTGCTTATTTTGGCTTGGACACTCAGGACTCCCTCTCTGCAGCCAGGTTCTTTTACTTACTGAACACCACCAATTAAATTTGAGTATGAGATATAACCTAAGGTGATCAACTTTATTGAGATTGAGTTACCTCTAGGCAAAGAAAAAAGTGTAATGTTAGCTGTTCTAAGTAATCCAAATGTCAGAAATTGGTGTGCTTGCAAACTTTATATTCTCGTTAGAAGCAAGATGTAAAATCAATATGTTAGCTCATAAACTCTGTCTATAACCTGCTCGTGGGACTCATTGACAGACTTGACTTTGACCTTCCTCTTTCTGGATGTATTAGTATTTTCCCTCTTGTGCAGGAGACCAAGCTTTAGAAAGTATGTAGATATTGGCAATGATGGCTTTATGTCTTTAGTGCTTAAATAGAAAGCATTTAAGCTCATGAATTTTTAAATTCTATTAATAGATACGAACACTGGTATCCCACACATTTATAAATTAATAAGACACTGCAAAGGCTTAGGTTGCCTCGTGAAATCTAGTGAGGGTGAAATCTAATGCATGTCCTGAAATAGTTCTGACAGACGCAGTACCCATTTTCTTTTGGAATTGTTTAATGGAATTGTAATTCTTTTAGAGTTTCATTTAAATTTCATCTGTGCTGAACCAGGTGTTCTTCAAATCTTGTGAGGAAAGAGATTTCTTGCAGCTCTCCACCCTCCCTGGTATGTATACAGTACCGTGTATTTTCTTTTTTGAACTTACGCGTGTATATTTCAGAAAACATGATGCATCTAAAGTACATTAGTGTAAAATCCTAGCACAGCAACAGTACCACTTATGGTAAATGCTGTACAAATACTCAATAGGCATGATTCTGATTTCAATTCTCTACAATCACCTTAAAAAGAAGATAAAATGAGCAAGTGGGGCAATCAATAGCTGGGAGCAAATAGGAATTTTAAAACCTAAACAAACAAAGTTATGTATAACATTTTGCTAGAACAAACAGGATAAAAGCAAAGACTAATCAAACCTCCTTTAGGAGAGTTTTCTTGCCTTTTTAAAGATATCCAGACTCACTATATTTATTCTTGTCAGCTGTCTTGCTACTCAATTCCCCTGGCCTTCCTCTAGGCCTTAAAATTGGTGGTTTTACACTGTAGCTAATGTGAAAGAAAGAAGTCTGCTCTTAAAATATCCTTTCAGTTCTCTGCCTGTCTCTGCCCAAGTATCTCTAGAAATGGTAGTAAAAAGAAGTGCTTTTCCTGAAGGCTTTTTTGGGGCATCTTGTTTTCAAGACCTTTTAATGACATGAAATACCTAAGCAGTACATATTAAATAAAGACAAATAAGTGATGGAGGCTACTAAAGCTGGCTGATTGCTGTGCAACAAGCAGCCATGACTTTTTGCTGTGAAATATATACAGAAATACATCCCCAAGAGTAAAAATTTTCATTCAGTGAAATAAAGTAACCATAATCAAGGCAGATCTCTGCTGAGTTACATGTGCTATTTTACAGTGACTGGGACACACCAGCACATGGAGACTCCACTGGAATGAATGGCAATTTCATGGCAATTCATGCAAACATTACTCATGTCTTCTGGCAAGGTTATCTAAGGATAAAGCTATAGAAAGAAAGTATTTAAATGAGTTTTAATAAATTGCAGGTCTGTGCAGTATCCCCCTTGTTTACAACTGCTTTCGTACATGAAATACATTAAAATGGGGTATTTTTTGCATTTAGTACATGAATTAGGAAACAATTACATTACACAGTAATAAGGTAAAGGACTACTGACTTGAGATACTAAATCATTTATTATACAATAATATCCTTGAAGGAATGAGCAGATGTTTAAATGTACTAAAATGCAAAGAAAAATTTCCGTATTCCTGAAGTCCATAGGCATTTTTGATTGAGGGGGATAGCTATTAGATTACTCGGTGTGAATGGTCCCAATAAAACTTTTCTGTAACACTGATTTATTTTATTAATCTGTATGGTAGACTTTGGACACTGAAAATCACAAATTGCATAGGACCATCAATTTACAGTCAGACTGGCACTGAAAGATTGTGCATAATTGAAGATCCAATAATTCAAATTTGATATTTTCCCCACGAAGCAATTTCAAGGAGAATAGAAATCACAGGTTCCTTTGCATGTTTGTTATCTCATAGAAGTTTTAATGAAAAATTTCTTCCTCCTTTGTTTCTGAAAACACTTATGTGGTGGTATAATCAATCCTGCTGACTCCTGGCTTCTTTGCATAAGAGAAGACAACAATAAAATGTCAAAATAGCTGTTGTGCTACAGGAGAACTTGCTTTGCCTACTGGTTACTAAAAATAGCACCTTCCTATCTTTGTGAGTGACAAACACTTGAGAACTTAGAGCTGTTCAAGGACTTCTTAATCAGCAAGAAACATTCTTAAACACAGGTAATAGGGCAAATCTTGTGGAAAAAATTTCATGCAAATGTTAGTTTTGGTAGAACACTTTCTCCTTGGACCTCTTAGAACTATCCATGAGATATTTGCTGTGAATGAATGAAGAAAAAAGGAAGTAGGAGAGACATTTCAGAGATTGTATTAGACCTGGCAAAAGGTGTGCTGTATATTTGATAAGATTATCTAAGCTCCAGAACAAAAAACTTCCAATGTGCTGAGTTCTGAGCAGAAATTATGATAAAAAAAAACTTTTGATTTTTTTTGTTTGTTTGTTTTTGTTTTTTTGGTTTTTTGTTTCAGGAGATGAGCAAGTCTGAGGGATCTTAATACCTCTACAGACAAAGACAAAAAACAATGTTATGGCAAATATGACTCTTAGCAAGATCTACAACAGTCTTATTTAAACTAAACGTTGTATATGAAACATTCATGACTGACAGAAAAACTACTGCTAGGATGGACTAAATAAATATTGCTGTCATGTTTAGACAGTTCTTGACAGTTTTCCCTTTTTTTTCTTACTGGTTCCATTTTCAGAAGAAAACTGAGAAAAAATGTTTAATACTTTCCAATCTATTTTATCTGCCAATCTTAGGATTGTTTTATAACCATAAAAATGCTTCTAAGAATACCATTCTTCACCAGATTAAGACACTTTGTGTTGTATTATTCACAAGTGATTTCAGCAGAAGGTGTAATGAAACTGTGGTAGGTGTATATGGGATTATTTTACCTTCTTGCAACAATTTATATGACACTCTTGGAAGTTTGAAGCTGAAATATTAAAGCACCTTTCTTCTGGCAGAGAAGTTAAAATATTTTATTATGAAATTGAAGAAAACTAAGACACTGGTTTGCTTCTTTTTTGTCCTCCTCTTGCCACTTCTTCCTGTATTTTTCCATTGTGAAATAATAACACAATATATAATGATATATAATTAATAAATAATAATATGTATATAACTACAACAAAAAAATAATAGTAGTAATTATAAACCAAATAAAATCATTGCACCACCTTGTTCACTGCTAGTACATAAATCAAAGGGGGGCAGGTCATTGACAAATTAATCTTGCCCCAAGCCATGCAAAATAGCAGTTACAGGAACCATTCTTATTTGGAGAGTTTATTTAGGATTCTGGCTTCACCTGACATACCTGTGTTCTCTGTGGACAGAAAAATGCATCTCTGTCAAATTTGGCATCTTGTTTTCTGATCTAGGAAATAAGTCATAAAGTGCATACTTCTATTTCCTGATCCATATTTCCACACAGTACCTCTCTGTCTTGAGTATTCTGACTTCACCAGCAACACAACTTTCAGGAGGAACACCAGTTTGGTTTAGAACAATCATTTGTAGAAATTTGCCCTTCTTTCATATCCCTTGATATTGACTCTTTAACCAAAACTGCTTTGCTCTAGGCAAGGAAAATTGTTAACATCTGGCAGTACTCGAATTCAGTGAGAATTTTGGATCTCCATTCAGAGAGGGCTTCTCTTCAAGTAAATCCATATATCTCTTATTCTAATGATCAAGTGGGCCCGAATACAAGTTAAAGGACTTTGTGGGGTTTTCTTGGTACTAAACACCCCCTACCACATGCCCATCCTCGTTTCCACGCTCCTGTGCAGAAAGGCTAGAAAGTGTTGGCATAGGATGAGATAGAATTCCAATAATGATCACCCTATTTGAGAAGAACCAGCCCTCAGACACCTTCTCATAGCAGCACAAGTCGTAGAATCACAGAATCCCTAAATCCCAGAATCATAGAATCACAGAATCCCAAAATCCCAGAATCACAAAATCCCAGAATCACAAAATCCCAGAATCACAGAATCACAGAATGCTTGGGATTGGAAGGGACCTCAAAAGTCATCTTGTTCCAACCCTCCTGACATGGGCAGGGAGCCTTCCATGAGACCAGGCTACTCAGATGCCCATCCAGCTTGATCTTGAACGCCTCCAGGGATGAGGACTCCACAAATCTCTCTGGGATAAAGATATTTTTGAACTTTTCTGGTGGCCATGACGAGAGGCAGAAGTCACAGTAGAAGTATATGACTCCAAAGATACCTGATAGGACCAGAAAAGCTTTGCATTTGCTGTCTGGGCGTCTGCCATAGGATGGTGGCAATGACTGATGCTGCCATTTTGTTCAGATCTCACTCTTTAATTTCACTCAGGCTGCCTAGACCAGTCTATTGTTTTGGGAATAGCTAGGACAAGTAGTTAATTAAAGCACGCCTGTCTTTGAGAAAGAAAGGAAAACAAAATTGGTTAATGAGACCAGTTCCTTGGTCCTTCAGCAGTAGCAAAGTCACATTACGGTGATTAAGACTGGAAAATGAGAAGTGTGATAAGATGCTAAGGAGGTGGTAATATATGAGTTTCAAATAGCAAGCAGGTTATGTCTGAGCTGTATTAAAGAAGGCCACCTGTAGAAATGGCAAAGTATAATGTGTGTTAGGGAACAATAGCATTAATTTTGCAGGAGAATGGGAAAGATGAAAACTCCAGGTGATGAAAGTGAACAGAGGTGCCCACTTACGTCAGGCATTGTACACAAGAATTAAAATGATAAATACCAAGATCTGAATTTTTCAAGTTATTGCTTACATTTTTTTTTCTCTGCTGTCACAACAGGCAGTTTTAATACCTCAGAAGCAGCTTGTATATAGCTCTGACATTTATCTTTCTACACATCACAAGAATGTCAGTAGAAAACCTGGTGGAATATATTAATTGACTAATGACTCTACTGCACACACATCAAATATGTATTTTTCTTTATTTTTTGAGTAGGAGAGTTAGTTTTATCTCTTTCTGAATCCTTTATTTCTAGTTATCACACAGCACTGGACAACAAGATGGTCTTCATTTCTCCATGGCACAACTCAGCTTTCTACCATAGTTACTCGAATATCCTCTCTCTTCTTCTCTCTTCATTCATATATTGTATTAATCAGGTATTCCCTACTAGTTTCCATCCTGAGCCTTGTGGCAAACTGGCCTAACAAACCTTCAACATTGCAATTACATGTTGCTGATCTTCTATCCTCCTTATCCTGGGAACTCCTTTGCAAGGCCCACTGAAAGACCTTTGACTCTTCTATCTGTTACCACTACCAATATTTTTTTCTTTTTAATTTGAGGTAACCCTCACATAACGTTTGTGATATTTTTGAAAGCATCTATAATGCAAAATCTGGTTAAAATGAGACTACAAGTTTGCTGAAATGACCCAGATTATTTAGAGTGTTTTTGCTGCTTTTCAGGAATTTTTGTTCTGGTTTCTGTTCTGACAGCTTTGCGGGTGGCCCAGTTACAGGTTGCAGAGTTGTCTGCAAGCTACAGGCTGTCTGTCCATCCCAGTAAATGCTGAGAGCATTTCCATCAGGAAGGCCTAAAAAGAGAAATGGGTGTGGTTTTATTTTAAACACTCAGGTAAAGAACTGTAGTGTGATGTGTTAATTGGCTTAGATCCTCATTCTGACCCAGTAATACCGTTTAAACAAAAACAGTGTCCCCGAAAACTTGGTTGTGTAAGGTTTGTTTTCATCTTGTGCGTGACCATTAGTCTAATTTTTATATAGATATATATCTGTCTAAAATGTGTTGTGAAAGAGAAAGTAGCCAATCTCTAAGATCCCCTCTAAATGTGTACCTTTCTCTGAGGCATAAATGGTACACAAGTAGGCATATTCTGAGTCTGATTGAAGACTCATTTTGGTCCATGGAAAGAATAACTATGCTTTTTTCATCAGTGCATAATGAGGGGGAAACAATGCTCTTTGGAATCACAGTGTAGAACCTTGTGCTGGCTGTACCCTTCCATTTCCAGCTTCATTAGCAGTGTGTATGAAACTATATTCTTATTTCCCAGTTTTTCATTGTATTGTAGTTTCCAGAAGTTCTGCGAGATGTGAAAATTCCACAGGAAGTGAAAATTAAATTCATGACATTGAATAATGTGAATAGGAGTGAATAGCAGTGAACTTGCAGAGCTATTGCTCTGGAAGAAATGGTGATTTTCTTGGGTATCTTTCTGTAAATGTTATCCTGCTTGCTTTCTTGAACCATCCCAGCCATAGCATAGGCCATGATTTTCTTTTTTTATTTACACTGCATGTCTGATGATTCAGAAGTATCCATATCTCAGATTTCTTCTTTATATGGACACAGGTACTTCCACAAAGCCATAATTCAGTGCTGAAAGGATGAAATCCATGTGTTGATAGGTAGGGGTAGCTAACCTGTGTTCAGTGCAGGGTTTGAGGGAGCAGGAAGATGTGATTTTTGTCCGTTCTCATGCGACCTTGGTTCTGAGGCCAAGCTTGAGGGCTGGGAGGTCTCTTGCACTCAGAACTGGGCTCCACTGCTCACATCCTCCCACGCTTAATGACAATGGCACCGCAGTCCATAATCTCATATAACCATCTAAAATGCCTTTATTGCAGTTTACAATCCTACAATGGGCTGAAAATGATACTGAGTTTCAGTCTCACGTGTTCCTGTTGTGGTGCTATGGGAGAATGTCAATATCCTTGTGTATTCCTCAAGTTCATCCTCTGGCATTACAAAAGTTGTTCTCATCAGTAACTGGCAGTGACTCCAAAGGGCAATTTTACCCCCTAAATGTGAGGATGGAGATGAAACTGGACAGTAGGTCTGACTCACAAGGTGATTCTTCCTGTCAGGAGAAGTTTTCTGTGAGACCAGAGTCAGCACATTGGAGAAGAGCAATCTTGTTTGCTGGTAGATTGTGTTTTTAGTTATCATGACTTAGGTACATAGAATGAGGTTTGCATCTATCAGAACTAGGCTTGCTTTCCCTAGTCTGGTCTTTAGACATTGCAATGTACCCTTTTAACCCAGCCACTCTTGGAACAGCTTTCTCTGCTGTACAATTTTACATGTAGTTACATCGTTTCATGCCATTTAGTGTTTTTCCTCAACATAAAGTTAATTTAAAAAAAAATAATATTTTAAATTATGTGGGTGCTGCATTTGGTGCTGAAACGCATTTCTTGGTAATAAAGTGATTTTAAATAGCCTGTCTCTTTATATCAGCTCCTTCACGATTCCTGTGGCAAGTTTATAGTCGTGGGCAGCATCAGAAATCTCCTGTGAAGAGCAAGTGAAAATCGGTTCCGCCGCAGAAATCTGGACAACTAATTCATTCACAGCTCTGACCATGCAGTGACCAGCATAAAGAGCTGTTTCAAAACTTTGTTTCCTTAGTCATATTTTTTAAACATAATAATCTTGTATTTTATTGAATGCAATAAATTTTCACATTTTCCAAGTTGCAGGTTAGGACATATTATTTTCTCCCATATGTTTAAGAGTTCTCCTGTAATAATTGCCTTTTAAAAAAATAGCAAATAATTTGTTGTAATAGTTTATACTTTGAATGTTTTAACGGTAAATTTCAGAAATCACTGCAAGTGTTTTCTCTGTTACAGCAGGACTTACTGAATGGGATCTGTGCAAATTTTCAGTAGGGCCCACAACTTTCAGGCACTTGAATTTTTTCAGTGTTGTTTGATGTCTAAATTACTTGAGGAAGAATGCACCAGTAGGAGATGTTTTAGAGGACCGTTGTTACTGAAATTTGCATACTCTTTTTCATAAAGTTTTCTGTGTTTTTATAATTTAAAAAAAAGTTTCTTATACTTGAGTAAAGATTAGAAAAACAATACTGAAAAACAATTATTGATACAGAAGTGGATTGGGTATGACTTTAAATAAAAAGGAAAAAGTGACGTATCTTGATAGTTAAAATCAGGTGTGGGAGTGTTTACAACATGGGCTGAAAGTGAGTCAAAATCACAAGTCAAAATCAATTGAGGATATGTGGTTTGATTTGTAGACATTTTTTACAGCCCAACCTGAGTGTTCAGATATCATGAGTCAATTAGTGATGTGTAATTAATTAGACAATTGAAGAGCACACATGATTTGGCTCCTATGCCAGTGGTATGCTCAAAACAGTGAGTTTCTGTGAAAGAGCTGGGAAGAATAAATCCTTTTGTATTCCACCAAGTGTCGACAGCCAGCTGGTTATTGGCCAACAAAACCTGGAAGGCAACTATAACAAATGTATGGTTCACATACTTCCCAAGGAATTTTACAATATTATTAGTTTTATTTCCAAGTAGTTAATAATTTAGGCCTGACACACAGTATTCAGCCCTAAATATACTCACAAATATTGTTATCATAGATGAAAGTCACTTTCAAGAGAGCAGCAGGTTTCTGAGTTCATTCTGAGAAGACAAGAGACCAGTGCAATATCATTCCTCCACTAGAAGACAGACCAAAAATCAAGTCTTCTAGATAAAACAATAGACATTTCTCTTTTTTTTTTTAGTTGAGTATCTAAAGATTGACCTTTTGATTGTGTGAGAGTAAAACAAATGTTAATTCTATATCTTGGTTGTTTCATTACATAAAGCTGTGGAACTTCTTGAATATTTCAAGTAGATCTCTCTTCATATATGTGTTGCATTTACTTGTATCCTGTATGAATGGTATTCCCATTTCTACAGTACTTGTGGTCAAAGGGCAAAGATGAGTATCTATATATATATATTAGGCTTTGTTGTTATTTGGCAGAAATTATAACAAGAGTATAGTACAATTACTGTCATACCAAATCAAAAGGATTAAGAGTGTTGATTCCCAAGCTGATATTTACAGATTGGCCAATATAACTGGTGACACAAAATGAAGATCTTAGCCAAAATCCCTGAGGATGAGGCCCAGAAGCATAACCGTCTGCACAAAATGGGAACCAGTGACAGAGTTTGCAATTAACTTTAGCTTCTTGGCAGATAATGAAGTTTCATACATTTTTTATTAGGAATTATTAATCCAAACATTAATTTCTATCAGAAATCACTCTGCTATTAATTTTCATTTTGTTCTAATTTAAATTGTTGTCATCCCATGGAACAGCACAATTTCATGCAATTTTGATGATGAATGACATCCCAACAGTAGGAAAATACTCAGAGAGCTACTTGAAATCAATTCTGTCTTGGGCCTGAGAATTCCTTGCAATGTTTAATAATGTATATATCTGGAGAAATTGTGATCCTCTAACAAATCATTTATAAATGGAAAAAGAAGGCTGAAGTGACCATAAATATTAACAGCAACAACCCTTCCAATGCATTGTATTTTGTTCTTTAGACAAATAGCGTTCAGCCTGGACAGATGAAGATCAAACTTCATTTTCCGCTAGGAAGTGGTCCCTTTTCATTGATTTAAAATCAAAACAGAAAGTGTCCTGGGGACATCTAAGTATTTAAGGATTCTTAGTAGAAAAAAAGCAGTGAGACAAAGATGATAGATTTTGTCCAGCTTTAGATTTTGTCCATCTTCCATAGAAGTCATTGTTTCGTACAAGATGACCTAGGGAAGGGGACTTGGTCTGATAGTCATGTGACAGCAAGAGATGATAACTGCAAATTAGCACATNAGCACCTGCTCAAGTGGCTTTACCCTGCTGTCTCTTCCCTTATCTCAAAAAGCATCTCATTATAGACGTACTGAAACACACAAACTTGTTTTCCTGGTTTTGGTTGGGACTGAGTTACTTTTCTTCCCAGTAGCTGGTACTGTGCTGTGTTTTGGATTTAGTATGAGAATAACTGATACCACGTTGATACCATGCTGATTTTTTGGTTGTTGCCGAGTAGGGTTTACCCTAAGTCCAGGACTTTTTCATGCCCCATGCCCTGCCAGTGAGCAGGGGTACAAGAAGCCAGGAGGGAGCCCGGCTGGGACAGGTGACCCGAATTGGCCAAAGGGATTTCCATCCATAGGAGGTCACATCCAGTATAGAAACTGGGGGGAGCTGACCAGAGGGAAAGCCACTGCTTGGGGATGGGCTGGGCACTGGTCAGTGATGGTGAGCAGTGGTATTGTGCATCACTTGTTCCTCTTGTATTTTAGCCCTTTCTCTCTCTCATATTTTCATTACAACAATAACAACAACAACAACAACAACAATAATAATGATAATTTTTATAATTATAATAGCAATAATAATCTTATTTTATTTTACTTTATGTCATTTGTTAAACTGTCCTCATCTCAACTGATTAGTTTTGCGCTTTCTTCTGATTCCCCTCTCCATCCCACTGAAGGGAGGAGAAGCCCTGTGCAAGTGACTGCATGGTACTTAGTTGCTGTCTGGGTTTAAACCATAATGCTTATTTAAAACTACAATAAGCTCTATAGAAGTTGCAAAAGTGTACACAAAAATGCAAAGTAGAAGGAATTAAGTCAAAAATGAAAAAATGAAAGCACAATTTCTTTCGTGTTTGTAAATTCTGACATGTGCCTTTTCCAAAGTGTTTATAATAATTAGAATTTGACTACAGGATAAATACTTATAAACTGGACGGAAATTTTGCAGAATTGATGCAAACTGCAACAGCTGAGCTGTATTTCTTAGTAAGCCAGTCCAAGGTCAGGTCTAGGATATAAGGACACACAAGCAGTTAATCAATTTTCAAAACTACTATTCAGAATTCCCAACCTTGTTGCTGCTTGGCCACTGTACAATATATTTTTTAAGACCAACAGTCCAGTAAATGAAATTAAATGGTTTCCTGAGACCATTGCCAGGAAGTGCTTAGAAAGCGTTTATACCTATATTTGTGTCGAATCGATTC
>VZTG01009760.1:1560285-1604592 GCA_013397845.1 Melanocharis versteri | reverse complement strand
GTTTCATGGAATTTTTATTAAAACAACAATTATAAACAATACATGTTACTACAATTACAGAGTCATTTAATACCTGAGTTTTACAGCTCAGCGTTAATATGTAAATACTTAAAACATCTTTACAGTCTAAAACTAGTACAGGGGAACTAGAATACTGCTGTCCTCTGGGAAGGAGAAAGGCAAGGAGCAGCCCTGCAGAGTGGCAGCCCCTGCCAGGCTCAGGGCACAGAAACTGGGGCCTACCTGTTCAGCTTCTGGCTTTGTTGTTCCTTTTCCTGCTCATATTTTGTCTTCAGTCCCTTGAATGTCTGAACATACTCAATGGATTCAAGTGCATTATAGAAGTTTTCAACTATATGTGCAATAAGGGACTTAATATCTTCCTGCAGAAGAACAAAACAGGGTTTCAACCTCAAATGGGCACAGGCAGAATTCAGGAAGCTTTTGAGTTTACTTTGGAAAAATAACTGATTCCTTATCCAGAGCCAAAACCCTGTTGTAAAGAACAAATGTGAAGCAATCAGATTTATTCTTAATAAAAGAGCTGAGATCTAGAAATAATTATTAGGCTTCCCACAGACACAGACAGTGGACTCAGCAGTGTCCCAGTGCTGTTTGTGACATTTCATTCACCAGGATGTTGCAATCTTGGAGAGCTGCATTTTGCTTTGGACCTGAGGTGCCACGGACGTGTCAGAGCTGGAGCTGAACTCACCACTGATGAACTCACACAGCTGAGTTGAGCACGTTGTATCCAGTTCCTTTATCCAACAGAGCACTGATAGCTGGTTCAGAGAAGTTTCCCTGGATGGTGAATAGCCCTGGATGGCTATGAAATTCATCTTTCAGGCCAGTTATCTTCCTCATAACATGAAGAGCCACCTATAGGAAGAATAAACCCAAGAACAGGAGCCAGGGCTCCAATCTGCTTTTCATGGAAAGAACTGGAACCCCTGGTGTTACCCAGAGGAAGATGCACCCCCAAACCCAGAGCATTACAATCTCATTCACACGAATTCCAGGTTCAAGTGTACACTGGAACACCTCCCACACAGTGCACACCACGCCTGGGAGAAGGAAATCACAACAGCTCCATACTCACACAAGGCCAGAAATGCGTGTTTTGAATGCAAGACCAGGACTCTTCTTTGCCTCTTCTCAACCTCAGGACTCTTCAATATCCATTTTCCACAAGCACATTCCCAGCTGGCATCACAGGCTGATCCCCAGGACCAGCACTGCCAAGTCACTGCCAAACACCACAGGCCTGAAAGGGGGAAAAGAAAGAAAAATCATCCTTACCTATTGCACATGTGTCTTCTGAGGCACTGGCCAGAAGGAGTGCAGTGAGAACAGGAACACAGCAAATGTAGAAGAAATCCAGGTATGCAAATATTTGTGACTCCTAAGAGGAAAAATCACTTAATTGAACACTGGCCCACACTCACACCTTTTAAAATAACAGGAGAAGTAACAGAAGAAACAGCCTACAAAGAATGTAGGCTTTTGTGTTTTCTTACATCAGCTGTGGCCAGCAGATTCCTGGGATTGAGCACAGTACATCCATTAACTGATCAACTCCTCTAAATTCAGGATCAGGATGGCAGCATTAGCTCAATGATGAGAGAAAATTCCTGCAAAAAAACCCCCAAAAAACCACAAGGAAAGCACAAAGTAATTAGCTACAAGAGAATGAATTCCCTAAGTTTCTATATTTTTTTAAAAAATAAAAATTAAAATGAAATAGAAAATGGAAATTTTATTTGGCTAGTTTGTTTCCTGGCTGCCCTAAGACTGGTATATTTAACAAACTCCAAACCACTTTTACTCACATGGTCACTCTGCTGGGCCTCTTGCATTACAAGTTCTTGGACCATGAATGGATAGAAGTCTTCTAGATTTGACAATAAATCTGTGGCAGCAGATCTAACCTGCAGATGATCCATTCCCTAATAAATAAGAGATTTGTTTTTCAGAGTGATGTTTGGTGTTTATTATCAAGTAAAGCTGCAACGAAATAGAGTTAAAAGTTTTGGGAGTGTTTAATTACAAAGTTTCTATGAGAAACACAGTAATAAGGTACCAGAAAAACAACAGAAACCAGCAATGTCTTTTTCCACGTCTCTCCCTCCTTTGGAAAGGACACAAGACTTTCTGTGGATTTGATAGCTGTAAATTAGGCAAGAAACATTCACCTCCTGCTACTTGCCAGAGTATCTGAGACGCTGATCTGTACCTGTTATCCATGATGTACTAATTTTGTACCAAAGGACCAACTGGACACATTACTTTGTACAAAACTTTTTGTGCTCATGTACAAGCAACAGGAATGAATAACTTCCTTACGAATGTGATTTTCTCTAAGAACAACTTCTCAGCCCAACACAGTGACACAACAGGACACGTTTGGACTGGGCTAGTCCTGGAACAGAATAATAGGATTAGAGCTGATCTAATCACTGAACATCTACAGGATTTTAATATTTTCCTTGTAGTCTGTGTCCCTTGGTCGGTTCACAGGTTGTTACTCCAGCACAGAAACTCCCTGGAATTTTGTGTTTCTGAGGAACAGCAGCACTGACACTGGGAGCACAATGCTCAGGCAGCAACAGCTGCTTCAACCACAGGAGTGAAAGAAATTCCATTTTCCCACTGCTGATTAGGACAGATTAATCTGCTAACGACAAGATTATGCGATCTTTTTGGAGGAACCAGCCAAAGGATTCAAGATTATCTAAAAATACCTCTCTGGCCCTGGGCCAGCAGCAACCACAACAACAATCCAGCTGCCACTGGACAAAGAGCCTCTTGCAGTTTTTACACCCCCTTGTCCCAAGGACTGCGCTGACCACAGGCTCACACAGAGGAAAAATGCCCAGAGCAGCCAGGTCAGGCACTTCAGAGCTGGGGGCAGCCTCTGCATGGGGAATGCTCCCATCAACTCCCACTCCCAGCACAGCAAAACTGACACAGAGGGGCTCAGCAGAGCCAGAACTGCTTCAGTGGCTGTGGCTCTTCTGCTTGGGTTAAAATCAGCTTGAAGTTTCACTCACAATTTCAAGAGCTGGAAGAATTCCCAACTTCGCCAAAGTTTTGGGCTTACCTCTCCTGAGGTAATAGGAGGGAAAAGGTTCAGATTTCCTTGAAAACCTTTTGCATAGGAAAAAAGTAATTACAGGTGTATTTGGGTCAGAAAACTCTCTGAAAGGAGAAACAGCTACATTTTGTAGCAGAGTTTGTGTGCTGGCTGCTATGGACCTTCCTAGAAAATGGTATTATTCCTTTCTGATCAGTTATTAGGATTGGTTCCTTCCAGCAACAGGACTTCAGAACTGCCTGAGCAGACATTAAACTCCCGTGCATGCAAAAATTACCAACACGTCTCAATTGCCCCGTTTGTGCCAAGGGAGCTGCTGGAAATCAGAGCTCTCCGGTTCTTTAGTCCACAGCTTCACACTGGGCTGTGTCAGTCTGGGAAGGTTGTGATGATTCCCATGGGGAAGTGTTTCCTCTTTTAAGGACACACAGGTGTAGCTCCATTGCCTTGCTGCTCCCAGGGTTGCAAGCATAAAATCTAAACTGCTTCATAATAAAACAACAAATTTGTTCTGGTGGCTGGGGGCTCACACAACGCTGCCACCTCTTTGTCTCTCCCTGACACCTCCAGCTCCTTTTGCCTTCAGCACATTTGCTTTTCCACTGCACTCCAACAAGCCACTTCCTGAGGCCAGCTGGGAGAAGGACAATTAAAACATAGAAATCTGGCAGTCCCTTTTTAATAAACACAATCACACACACTGTCCCAGAACACCGACCACCTGAGTCTCACCATTACAGTGATTTTTCAAAAGCCTGACATTCAATCATGAGAACAACAACTGGTGCTCTAAGCAGGGACAATTTACAATCTTGCACAGAAAAGCCACAGAAAACAAATATTTGCTTACTTTACAAGCAGGTTTGAAAAGGATGCACAAATACATCAAGTCACACAAGACACTAAAATACCTGGAATAAAACCAGGATGTTTCATGTCTACTGTACCTGGCAGATTTTTTCCCAGATTTCATCACAGCCAGCTTTTTCTTTTAAAACTCAGTGCTAAATCAAAGTTCTCTGTTTCTGACCAAACAATCAGGGTGTCCTGTTTGAGATAAAACCAAGGAAGTAATTGTTTCTGCAACAGGTCTGCACTGCATATTAATCTCTATTCTCTTACCATATATGCCTGCAGAAGAAATGTATTGTATTACCCGTTCTGTCATAAGTGACATCACCTTCCTTTAGACCTATTTTATGAGCACTGCCTTACACAGAATATATTGAAACATACTTGTTTTCCCCCATACCTGAACCACTTATACTGGCAAGAACAGAAGGATGTTTTAGAGTAAATTATGAGTAAGTAAAGGGATTTCCAATCTTGCACTCGGATTTACAGAGCTTTCAGACAAGCAGCTCAGTACCTGGTAACTCCCTATTGCAAATGACAATGAAACACACCATGAACACTCATTTTCCAGAGTGCTGGAAACTCCCTGTCTTTGCCCTGCAGCCAGGCTGTGCCATCACTGCAGAGCACAGCCCTGCTCCAGCCCTGAGCCTGGAGAGCAGAGGCAGTGATGGAGAGCTGGCAAAGGAATTCCTGTGGCAACAGCTCCGAGCTCAACATTTTAACTTTTTCATTTGAAGAGTGCAGAACTTGGTTCCTTTCATTCGCCCGTTATAAACAAATGGCTCTTTTTCAGCTGCGCAGTGTAATAAAGTCTGATTTCACAAGGAAGTGCACCCTCGACCACCTCATTTCTGAGAAAGCCAATGCACCTTGGGAGTCAAGACATTCACCAATTACCTCCAGGTTACAGCATTTTACAGGCTTTTGGGGCAGTTTCCCAGTCCCCAGGTTGCTCTAAATGCAACTTTTAAGTAAAAAGAGTTGCTTTAGTGTAAAGCTGAGGTTTTTCCCAGTAATTCACTGCCCAAGTAGCAGAAATCTTTTTAAGTCCTTTACTGGTTGGTTGTGACAAATTTGAAGAGAGGAAAGAGGTTGCCCTTTGCCCATGGCATTACTTCACTGACTGCCACAACAACTCCCAAGAAAAGAGACAAACCCACCCATTCGAGTTTCATGGAATTTTTATTAAAATAGCATTTATAACTGGTACACGTTGGCAGATGTTCTGTTCTTTCCCCAAGAGTGGCAGTGGAAGGGCCCAGGCAGGAGAACAAACGCAGCTGCCCATGAGGGCAGACTGGGAACCAGCACCGAGGGGTGACAGCCCCAGGAAAAGCTGGGAGTGCTGGCTGTCACCTTCCCCTGGGATTGCAGGTTGGTGTTTAACAGGATATCTAATGCCACTTCACCCAGTCCTTTCCTAGGAAGTATAAAAATTAATGACATTCTTGGTTTTGCTATGAAACAATCTCCTGTTTGTCCGAGTGTGTTTTTAAAGCTCTGTACTGCAGCAGGCGTTGGCGTGGTCCTCAGGAGTCCCATGGAGAACTCGGCTCGGGAGGCTGTTGGAGAGAATTGGGAATGCGGGTCCACACTCCAGGTGATGCCTCTTCTCCTCCTCAGGTGAGTGAAGGCACATCCCAGGTAACTGCTGCTCTCATGGGCTGTGAATCATCTTTACTGATGGAGACAAAAGACCCACTGGGAAGCAAAGCAGCCTAAGAGTGAGCACACGAGGATGGTGCTGCAGCTCCTCTTTACTGGCAAACACTTCCTTAGCTCCAGAGCTGACGGGGTGTTCCCTCAGAGTCCTGTGCCGGGTGGCCTGGAGCTCTCCAAGGACAACACCACTGTCCTCAGGTCCATCAGAGCACCTGTGTCTCGCTTACGCACCGGGAAGAGCTCACCCATTCCCTCTGGGATTCCATCCAGTGGTATGGAGTTACTTTGAAACCTGCATGGGTAACTAACCTTAAACAATATCCCACAACAGCCACATTGAAAATTCTGAGTTCACTTACCATGTGTAACAAACCAAACAAAAGCAATAATTATGGAATTACAGGGTCACATTTTAATTCCTGAATTTTACAGTTCAGCATTAATATCACCACATGTATACAAATGGTGTAAAACAAGTACAGTGGTATCTTTAATACAAAATAAACTTCTGTTTTATGGAAAAAACTATACTTCATATCTACACAGACAGCCCATCTTTTTCCAAACAAGAGCTAAAATTAAAACTAACTACAAAAATCTCCAAAACAGAGAAACTGCTTCAGTTTAAACTATTCCAGGAGAAATGGACCCATAACACATATTACAAGAGTGATCTATGGTGGATTGCAGCTGGTTCCATCTTTAACATCTCTGACACAGTTGCTGGGAAATCTCCTCTCACTTCATCATGATCTCAGATCACATATGGGCAAACTAACATTAAAATATTTACAGTTCATGTGCTACTCTTGAAAATAAAACCTGGACTGTTTGCCTCTGTCACCTTGCCATGAACTCCCCTATTCCTGTCACAGTTCACTCACCTATGTGGAATGTGCTTTTGTTTTTTAAAAAAGCAGCTTTTGTACCACCCCCAGGTTCAGGTGCTGCTTGTGGATTCTGCCTCCAAGCCCTCAAGGTGTTCTCTTGGCAATAATCCCATCTTGGTCCAAACTGACTTTGGTGTTAAAATGCTGCTCAGTCCATCACTATGAAAAACCTGTGAGTGTTTCTTATTCCCACCTCAACCGTGCAATTTCAGCTCCCGAACAGGGAAACGGCTGCTCCGAGAGGAGGCAGCCCTTGGAACACCATGGAGCACGGCTGGAATTTGGGCTCTTCCCAACCTGAAGCCAACAGCTGTGGGATGTGCCGGGTACAGCCCCACTGGGACACAAGCAGCTCCTGCAGACCCTTGGGAAGCCACTGCTCCTTGACATAGATATTTCTGGACGTCTCACTGACAAAACAAGCAAAACCTTCCATTTTGAATCCAGCTTCCATTCTCTCCTCTTGGAAAATACAAATTAAAACTTATTTTAACTGTTTTAAACAACTCAACATGCACTATAACTGCAGCGTCCCTCCCTCCAACCATGAGAAATGCAGTTTAGTTGGTAATAAATGGTCCCAAAATATGGATTGTTCTTATGCAAACAGAGTTAGTTTTCCCTTAAAATTTTTTTAAAAGAGGCATTGCTAAAAGAACACAACTGACAGCACCATTACAAAATTAAGATTACTGGGTTCAAAATTTAAGCTTGAATTTTTTTTCCTAGTTCTGTTAAACACTGGGGAAACCCTGCAATATTTTAAAAAAAGTGTTACCATACCTTTCCCTCCCCCTTTCCCTCCCGACACCTGAGACTTTCCTTGCTAAGAAGCCATCATCCAGGTTCTGAGAATACTAACCCACCTTTTTTTTTTTTAATTTTTCTTTTTTTCTGACAGCCTGAATGACAGACTCCTTACTTTCTAGAAAGACATTAAGTTCCTTGGAAGCTTTGTGTTTACAGAACTAACCCTTTCTAGCTGATACACCGGGTTTCTTTTGCTACTCCTTGTATTATCTTTTATACTCATGGGAGAAAGCTTTCTGAATCAGATTCTTTTTAGCTCTTAAAACAGTTGCAGCATTTGAAACCCCGTAATAGAAGTTCTTATTCCAAAGTTTTGGTTTCTTTTATGAACCCAGACGAGGTCTTTTCCTTGGAGATGTCTCCTCCTCTTCATCATCATCTTCATCATCAGGATAATCCACCAGCCCAACCAGACTTCCCTGCCAATTAGAAAAAGGAAAAAGGAAATTTTTATATTGAAGAAGTACCTAGAAAGGTGCAATTTTTGAACAAAACCTCCAGCCAACCTGCCCAAGACACACCAGCCTTTGGCATTCCAAGTCCCATTTGTCCGGAAAATGGGTTTGAACCTCAAGCTGCAGGAAGTACTGGAGCTTCCTCACTCCTCTTGATCAGGACTGAAAATTGTTTAAAAATCACTTTTAGCTCAGCTGGACAGACACGAACTCCAACATGCAGGCTGTAATCCCTTTGGCTGCTCAGCCTTAGGGTGGGCAATTCCTGCCACACTTTTCTGTAGCTGCTCAGGAGCTCGATGGCTGAGGATTCCAGTAATGCACGGCTGAGCCAGGCACCACAGAGGGGTCACTCACTGCATTTGTCTCCTCGAAAACACTCCATAATTCCCAAGCTGGAGGGGCACTAACAGAGTTCCCAAAACCCCCAGTTTCCTTTGTACATCAGACACACAGAGCAGCAACTGGGCAGGGAAAAAAGTGGCAACAGTGAAATGATGCAGAGGATGCGGGACGAGACTGCGCCCACTAGACCGCAACGGTGTGCTGCCCCACTCAGACCTCCCCAGAGCAGGCAGGGATTCACTGCAGGGCTCAGCGGGAATTTACGCCCAGCTCAGCCCCGCTGCCCACAGGCTGTTGCTGCCCTTTCTCAGGACAGCCCCACATGAGTTCTCCCACCTTGGGGGCCGGCACTGCCGAGCTCAGGGCCGTGTTCTTGGAAGAGGAGCCGTTGGAGCTCGCTGGTGATGTCTGAGCTGCCACGGATTTGCTGTTTGCACCGTTCGCACCGTTGGCTGCGCTGGCTGAGTGGGAAAAAGTGAATTTGAATCCCCCAGCTGAAGTCCTTTTTGGAAGATTCTCTTTGTCTTCACTCTCCTTAGCTGAGGGACAAACATTGTCACACTTAGGTATCAGCTGCACACCAAGGAGTACAATCCACATCACAGTGCAATCGCAGGGTGAGAGCCAGCAGGTTTTTTTGATTCCAATTCTGCTGCAATTCTCAGTTCCCCAACCAAGCCCATCCTGAGCCCACCAGCAGCAAACTGAGCAGGGCCTGGATGCTGAGGGCACGGGGACATGGCTCACCTGGAGCACACAGGCACATGCAAAGTCCTGCTTTTGAGTGCCACTTAAACCAGATGCGTGCTCCAAGCAGTTTAACTTGTTATTTTAATCCTAAACTGGCTTGCAAAGACACGTTTGGATCTGATGACTCAATTACATGGAATACCCTGTACTGCTGCTCGAGGTACAGAGCACAAACCAAGGGTTAGTTTAGGTGATACTCCACGTATCTGCCATGGAGCAGTTCCAGTGCCAACAAGCTGAAATGGAGTAAATACCTTTTTTAGTTTCCATAAATTTTTCATAGCTATCTGGAAAATCATCCTCCTGTTTTGACTTCTCAACTGGAGGTACAACAGCTTCACCTTCTTCCTCTTCATCTTCATTGAACCACATTTCTTCATCCTCCTCCAAGGCTCTGGCATCCCTGCGGAATCTATTGCTACGCAATATGGATGGGACACTGTAAGAGACACACACAGTGATTGCAGCTTGGCTGCTGTTTCACACTCGGGATCAGAAACGCCTTCCAGAGTTTGGGAGGAAATTCAGTGCACTTGAGAAGGCAATCCAGCTCCACCTCTGGTTCTGCGCTCACCCCAAGACTCACCAACAGCCCAGCTGATGATGAGCTGGACTGAACCCCAAATCAGAGTGACAGAGCAACATTCTGCTCTTCTTAAGCCGAGAGTTTTCTGAACATATAATTTAGTCCACTGGCCAACATCAGCTCTACTACACATGGCCACAAGGAAAAGCAGATGGGGCTTTCCTCTAATCCAAAAAGTTTTCACCAAGAATGTAACCCAACCCCAATCCCAGCCTCCTGCTCCTGCTGTCCTCTGGGAAAGAGAAAGGCAAGGAGCAGCCCTGCAGAGTGGCAGCCCCTGCCAGGCTCAGGGCACAGAAACTGGGGCCTACCTGTTCAGCTTCTGGCTTTGTCGGTCCTTTTCCTGCTCATATTTCGTCTTCAGTCCCTTGAATGTCTGAACATACTCAATGGATTCAAGTGCATTATAGAAGTTTTCAACTATATGTGCAATAAGGGACTTAATATCTTCCTGCAGAAGAACAAAACAGGGTTTCAACCTCAAATGGGCACAGGCAGAATTCAGGAAGCTTTTGAGTTTACTTTGGAAAGTAACTGATTTCTTGGCCAGAGCCAACACATTATTCTACAATATTATACAAATGTGAAGCATGAAATCAGATTTATCCTTAATAAAAGATATGAGATCAAGAAATATTTATTAGGCTTCCCACAGAAACAGACAATGGACTCAGCGGTGTCCCAACAGTATTTGTAACACTTCTGTTAAACCAGGATATTTTATGTGGGAGAGCTGTGGCCTGTTCTTCCCACAGGTTCCAGCTCTCCCCAGTCCTCAGCAACTACA
Source organism: Melanocharis versteri (assembly GCA_013397845.1). Lineage (NCBI taxonomy): Eukaryota > Metazoa > Chordata > Aves > Passeriformes > Melanocharitidae > Melanocharis > Melanocharis versteri. Next base: position 1,594,352 of record VZTG01009760.1, on the reverse strand, counting down.
GCAGCTCATGTGGGACCAGGAACCTCTAGGTCAGTCCCCCTCTAACAGGTCTCTCACCGCATCAGGCAAATCCTAAAATTCCTAATGTTCTTCTTGCTGGAAAAGACAGCAGCTACCGTATCCTACAACTAAAAACCACCCTTCACTTACACCAACCAGAAAAGATTCCCAGCAAAGCCTCCCACACATGAAGGCGCTGGCAGCAAGTGGCTCAGGAGCTGCTGCAAGTCCTCGTTTTCCAAGGAGCTGGGTGCTCCTGTAAGAGCTGGAGCTGCAGCCGGACTCACCACTCTGATGAACTCGAACAGCTCAATCACGGCAGAGTTGAGCAGGTTGTACCGAGTGCCATTATCCAGCAGGGCATTGATAACCGGCTCAAAGAGGTTTCCCTTGGTGATGTAACGGTTATAAAACTCATCTTTCAGCCCGATTATCCTCCTCATAAAGCGAAGAGCACCTGTGGGAAGAAAAATTCAAGGAGTTAATAACTACGTGCCAGGGATCATGGAAAGAACTGGAACCCCTGGTGTTACCCAGAGGAAGATGCACCCCCAAACCCAGAGCATTACAATCTCATTCACACGAATTCCAGGTTCAAGTGTACACTGGAACACCTCCCACACAGTGCACACCACGCCTGGGAGAAGGAAATCACAACAGCTCCATACTCACACAAGGCCAGAAAGGTGTGTTTTGAATTCATCAATACCAGTACTCTCCTTAGCAAATCTTTGTTCATAATGTAATTCTTGATGTGATATGTGTGGTGTTCCACACAAAAAGTAAGCAGCTCCAAAATTAAGGCAAGTAGTTGTGCTGTTTGGTAATTATCTGCAAGAAAAATGAACAATTTAAGCTTTCAGTAGCAAGGTTGAGTAGGAAAAAAAAAAAACAACCCAGTAACTTAAAGACAGATGAAAATGTTCCTTCAGCTTCTGGCCATCCCAAGTGAAGCAAAGCCCCTGCATCTATTTCAGTAAAAAGTATTAAAAGACATAAAGTATGGGCACACCTAACTTTTTTCTTTAACAGAATACCATACACAGCACACACGACAAGTTTCAAAACTCAAAGTCAATTCAAACGTACCAGGACAAATTGTATTACTCTTAGTGGATCCAACTACTGCATCTGATAAAGAGAAAATACAAACAAAAATCAGAAAAAGGTTTTCAAAGCACTGTCAAGATTTAAAAGATGGGGATAAACAATCAATTCTACCAGATGGTCAGATATTTCATTTCTGCGAGCTACCTGGACATAAACATCCAGCAAGAAAGCAGTCAGGTGAGATTTCTATATTCAATTTACCTTACAAAGTTTTAAATCCACCTAGGTGAAAACGTACAACCTAAAGCTTAGGAATATTATATAGAATAAAACCACCAATCCTAAATTTTTCAAATAATGCATTAAAATGAGTACTACAGGTATTTTACAAGTTTTATTTTTGTATAAAATGTGTGAAACATTTGGGTTTTTTTGACTAAGTATTTAATGAGACCTACAGAAACTCTCTGCTTTACAGGAAGCATTTTAAAATGCAATTAACAATTGTATGTTAGCATGATTAACATCAAGGAAGTGCATCTTTCACAAAGCACAGCACGAAGCTACAGCAGCACCCAGAGCTGCAGGGAAGAGCTCAGAACTGCTGCCCACAAGAAGCCCTGTCCCTGGGGGAGCAGCACTTTTCCACAAGTGCATTCCCAGCTGGCATCACAGGCTGATCCCTGGGACCAGCACTGTCAGTCACCGCCAAACACTACAGGCCTGAAAGGAGGAAAAGGAAAATGCAAATATTCAGTACCTTTTTCACATTTATCTTCTGATGTATTGGCCAGAAGCGGCGCGGTGAGAACGTGCATACAATGGTTGTAGAAGAAATTGAGAAATTCACTCTTTTCTGTTTTCTAAAACAAAAATAACTTTATTAAACACTGGGATTTGTACACAGGCTTTTAAATAAGAAAGAACAGTAACACAAGGAAACAGCTCACACAGAATTCTACTGGCTCCTTCAGGTCTGCCTGTATATTTGTTGGGCCTGCAGGACTGTCTTTGCTCAAGGAAGATCAGTTTTTGCATTTTGGGACAACTAACCAAGCTCACCATCACCAAAAAATCCCCACCATGCAAACATCTACTGAAAAAACATCAACAACTCAAAAAGCTTGACAAAACTTTTCTAATAAACACCTGCACAAAGCCCCAAAATGGAAACCTTAAGCTTGTTTTTGGCTTGCTCAAATTCACTGTCAGAGCAAACACAGAGAACATCAGGTTTTCAGTGCCTGCACACCCCACACCTCCTTACATTGGCTGTGGCCAGCATATTCTCTGGGTCAATCAGAGTTCTCAGCAGCCCCATTAACTGAACAGCTCCCCCGAGCTCCGGATCCGTGTCACAGATCATCTGCTCAATGACCACATTGATGAGGAGGATGTCCTGCAGGAAAATCCCAACAAGCACACCACCAAACAATTAGACACAGTTTCAATAGTGGAAAGTAATTTCTATAGTTTCTGTAATATTTTGAAGACAAATTTAAATGAAACTGAAGAACTGAAAGTTGCATTTGGATACAGAAATTCTGTTAAGCACAACCCTCCACACCTACAATCCTTGTCAGTCAGACCTACCAACTGTAAACTCATGCTACACCAACACGTCACAAGTGTTTGTATACTAAAGCTACTTTTTCCTGTATTTCTAGAGGTTTGTTTTGCTGTTTTGTTTGTTTCCTGCTTGCCCAAAGACTGGTATATTCAACAAACTGCAAACCACTGTGACTTACATCATCACTCTGCTGGGCCTCTTGCATCACAAATTCTCGGACCATGGATGGGCTGAATTCTACTAGATAAGAAAATATATCTGTAGCAGCAGATCTAACTTGCAGATCATCCATTCCCTAATAAAAAGAGAAGTTGATTAGCAACAACAATTTAAGTTGGTATATATATTATCAAGTAAAGCTCCAAATAATAGGTAGTTCAAAGTTTTGAGAACATCTCATTACCAGAGTTTCTATGAGAAACACAGTAACAGGGTTACAGAAAAACAACAACAAACCAGCAAAATTAACTGCAATGCTCAGGCAGCAACAGCTGCTTCAACCACAGGAGTGAAAGAAATTCCATTTTCCCACTGCTGATTAGGACAGATTAATCTGCTAACTACAAGATTATGCGATCTTTTTGGAGGAACCAGCCAAGAGTTCAAGATTATCTAAAAATACCTCTCTGGCCCTGGGCCAGCAGCAACCACAACAACAATCCAGCTGCCACTGGACAAAGAGCCTCTTGCAGTTTTTACACCCCCTTGTCCCAAGGGCTGCGCTGACCACAGGCTCACACAGAGGAAAAATGCCCAGAGCAGCCAGGTCAGGCACTTCAGAGCTGGGGGCAGCCTCTGCATGGGGAATGCTCCCATCAACTCCCACTCCCAGCACAGCAAAACTGACACAGAGGGGCTCAGCAGAGCCAGAACTGCTTCAGTGGCTGTGGCTCTTCTGCTTGGGTTAAAATCAGCTTGAAGTTTCACTCACCATTACAATTTCAAGAGCTGGAAGAATTCCCAACTTCGCCAAAGTTTTGAAAAACGCATCTCTGTTCTGAGGTTGTAACGTCTGAGAAAAGGCGCAGAATTCCTTGAAAAAGTTTACCTGTTGCATAGGGAAAAAGGAATTACAGGTGTGTTTGGGTCAGAAAACTCTCTGAAAGGAGAAACAGCTACATTTTGTAGCAGAGTTTGTGTGCTGGCTGATTCTACAGAAAGCCCTCAGTGACTGCAGAAGAGTTTCAGTTTCTGCTTCATCCCTCTCACCTAAAGCCTTGGAAGCACCAAGGGGAGCCTGGACTTACCAGTTCACACCGTTTGTCGTCATCTGTAGCTTCATCTGTTAATTGTGCAAAAACTTCCGATAAAAACTTCTCGTCTTCCTGTGCAACACACAAAAGGAACACACCTTACACAGCGCCTCTGGAAAACAACTTCCATCCTTACAGGATCCAACCCTGCAGAAAGTCCAGCTCTCCATCCAATTTATCCCAAAGAAGGCAAATGCCAGAGCACACATCCAGCGGGATCATTCCCAGGGCATTGTTTCAGCATGCCCTCTGGCCAGCAGAAGCAGCTCCAGGAGACCAGAGCCAGGTGCAGCTGAGCTCAGTGATGGTCCCTAAAACTGCAACTACAAAGTGCCAGCCAAGGGACAACTTTGCAGCCATGTCCCCATGACCTTACTCACAATAAAACAACCTCTCCCACTTGCACATGCTCTGCTTTGCCAAGCTGGGAAACTTTATGGACTATTACTGGCTTTTCAGACTCACACCCTCTGTTACCAAGAGATATTGAAGCACATACAGGACAACACCTCACTTCTTGCAAAGCATTTCAGTTAGCCCATTGCATAAGATCAAGGGGTACCCAAAAACCTGGGTGAACATCGGCATCTCTCAAGGGTTTGGGCACTTTTTGCCCTTTGATTATTCTGCACTCTTTCACATTGAAAACAGAGTTGGCGTTCTCTCAAATTCAAATGTTTCTGTTACCTTTTAAAGACAATATAAATCTGACAGCAAACAGTAACATGCTACAACCTTACAAAATTTTGCATCACTGTACCAATTTAACTCTATAAACTCGTGCATTGAACAAAAATGAACAGAATAGCAGCATTCCAATAAATATACATGAACTTTACATTGCATAACACAGAGTGTGCTTACCTCTCTATTCTGCTGTGTGCTGTCACTAAAATCTCTGTGCTTTATTAGAGTAACTTAACACAGAATTTTTACAGTTACAGCAATGCCAACCAAAGCCTGGCAAACTTTTTCCTGACAATTTTAAGATATGGGGATAGAAGTGCTTTACAAACAAATGATACTTGGAAGCAACGTCACCGGGAGTGGAGTGCAACATACACATATTTAGTAGTTTATTTTAAGCTTTGCTGGCTTAAACAGCTTAATTAAGCCTGTTACAAAAAAAAGCCCCCAAACCATGCTACAGTCAACAGCAGATATGGTAGAAAATCCCTACGGCAGAACACCTGAGCACAGAAACATCTCCTGCTTGTCCAAGGCTGCTACTCAGCCCAGTCCTGAGGCCTAAAGTGCAGGATGGATGGAGGTTCCTTTCCCACGTGGCTGCCCTTCCATCAGCAGCAGCACTGGGATCTAGTGCTCTGTGGCACGTAGAAAGGAGCTTTGCTGCCGTGGCAAACACGATCTGCTGCTCCTCTAAACTGTCTTCTCCCAGGGAGCTTTGCCAGGGTATTTAGGGTAACAGGATGTCCAACGTGTTCCCCAAACCCAAAGGAGCTTTAGAGTTCTTGTGCCCAACAAGCTCATTTACACCACAGGCCTGTGAAAGCAGTCCTGGACCTGAGGTCCCCACTGCCAGGGAATTTTCCTCAAGTGTGCTATAACATTTTTTCCATGTGTGCTTTCTTCTCAGTCTGTAATTCTCAAGGATCAATATTATCTGTAAATCACCACAGGTCTCAATTACAGGCTGTAGAACAAGCAGGCAAACATGTGTGCTGCATGCTCCATCTATGACAGCAAGCACAGCCGTGACAGAACCAGCAAAGAACTGACAGAGGATTTCAGAACCTCCAGCAAAGAGCACTCGAGGGAACAGCCAATCAGAGTTCTCTGATACTGCACAACTCAATATTCAGCACTGTACAGCCTAAATGAAAAATAAAGAGCTCTACAGACTTAAAAATTTCTAAATGCAAACAGGACTGTGGCCTCAGGAGAATAATGCTGCATTTATTTTTAGTTTTTGAAAATATATGCAAAAGAATTCAAAGGAAAATTTTTATTTAACACAAAGCCATTAATTTTGCAAGAGGGATTTAATTTTTTGTTTCTTTCTGCTATTGAGCTACAAAGAAGATAGTAGAAAGAAGCCAAATAGCATACTCGTGCAATTCTCTGCAATTATTCAGTTCTGATTTATTTTCCAGTCCTCTATTGAACTCTTTACCATACTTCACCCACATCTGAACCCATTAACATATTCCATAGGGATGTTATGTCTCCAGTGCCCCTTTCTTTCTGCCATTTTTACTCCCTTCCTCTTCTCCTCAACTGTTCTTGTTGTTTCACAGAGGCTCTCCAAACTCACCCCAGGAGGTCTGTGATGTATCCTACACAAATGTACCATTTTCGGACACAGATAAACAGAATAAAGCCACCTTGGTACCCATGAGTTTGCACAACACAGCGCCAACTGAAAACCCCACAATGCCATGAATTCACACAGCTCTTCACCACGGCTCCTTCCAGGGTCCCGGCCACCTTGGAGCCTCTGCTGACTACAAAGCGTGCAGGACAGCTTTTCATAAAGTAACAGCTTGGTTATTTATTGGTATTAGTTCTGGATATCAGTATGAAAAAACCCCAGCAACTAATTACTTAATCTTTAAGACAACATGAACATTTGAAATTAGCACCACGATGTAACAGTCATGAAACAGGAATGGTTCTGAACACGCTCTTTTGAACCACAGATCCAGAAATTGTTACAAAAACAGCACAATGTCCCTAATACAGAATACAAGAAGTTGCCTGTTCCCTAAATACCAAACTTGACCAAAAGGTGTATGTTGCTTGGGAATCAAGGAGAAAAATCTTCAGCTTTACAACCCATCAAAAAATATTAATATACTCACCTGAAATGTACCTTTTCAAAATACAAAATCAAAAGTATCAGAGAGTAGGGGAAGCATTCAAAACATTGTGCAAATGGAAGTGTGTGTGATTAACTGTAATCCATTTTGAAACTACAACTACAGGTATCTACACACGATCCATCTAGACCATATTAAAAACCACTTACCTGCAACATACTGACAATCTCAACTTTGTTGAAGAAAATAAAGGAAGTGAGGGTAGAAAGAAAATTCTCTTCAAAAACAGATGGTGTCGGCAAGATGATGTCCTGAATATACTGTACCCTGTAAGTCTGGTGGATTTTTTGCCTGAGTTCAGAGTCTGTAATAGGAATAACCTCCTTAAATTTTGCTGTTTTGGTCAAGAACTCCCTGTGCCGTTTTGGCTGAGCCAAAGAAGGATCATACTCAAGGCATCCGACCACATCCATAATACACTCGTCAGAGAACATCACCTCAAACAGAGTTGCTTTGTTGAGGAACAAAATCCCTCTAATAATTTCATACAAATGATGCAAGCCTTCAGTGTTCTCTAAATTCTCGCAGACCTGGAAAAGCTGTAACAGTTTTTTAATGTAGCCTTCATTCTCCAAGGCCAGCGCCAGCTTTTCCCTACGGATGGGTGAGGAGAGAACAGAGGTAACTAGGTCAGCAATCTCTTCAAGTTTGTTGAGTTCACAAGTAGGAAGGTCAATCAGAGGACTGGTTTCAGGCATTTCCTCTATGTGTTCCTCTTCTGACTCAATAAGGTCCTGGGTGACTTCCACCGAAGGATCCTTACCCTGAACCTAAGGGAAGAGCGCACGCAGTTACTGTCTGACCCCAAAACGTACACAAAAACGAGCAGCTCAGTGACCGAAATAACAATGCATCCCAAGTGCCCAGTGTGTCCCAAGGAAGCTGCAATGGAATCTGAGCTCTCTGGTTCCTTACAGCACATTTGCAGTTCCACTGCACTCCAACAAGCTGCTTCCTGAGGCCAGCTGGGAGAAGGACAAGTAAAACATGGAACTCTGCAGTCCCCTTTTTAATAAATACAAACACCACTCCCCTCCCAAAAAACACCAACCACCTGAGTCCCACCATTACAGTGATTTTTCAAAAGCCTGACATTCAATTAGGAAAAGAACAACTCATGTTCTAAGCAGGGGCAATTTAAGATCTTACACAGAAAATAACAATGAATATTTGCTTCTTTTACAAGCAGGTTTAAAAAGGATGCACAAATACATCAAGTCACACAAGACACTAAAATATCTGGAATAAAACCAGGATGTTTCATGTCTACTGTACCTGGCAGATTTTTTCCCAAATTTCATCACAGCCAGCTTTTTCTTGAAAACTCAGTGCTAAATCATAGTTCTCTGCTTCTGACCAAACAATCAGGGTGTCCTGTTTGAGATAAAACCAAGAAAGTAACTGTTTCTGAAATAGGTCTGCACTGCATATTAATCTCTATTCCCTTACAGCCAAAGTCTACAGAATAAATCATTTTAATTAAAGCTACACTTGTCAAAAAAAGGAACATAAAACACTAAAATATTAAATCACCTGTTCTGCCATAAGGAACAATCAAGTTTCTTTCTTGTTATTTTATGACCACTATCTTACACAAAACATATTTAAAGGTACTATTTTTCATATCCAAGCCACTTATGATGGCATTTTTCTGCAAGACATATTTCTTGAGCTAACAGTCTTGAAATGGGAATGCACACACTAGATTTACAAAACCTGCAATAAAACAATTTAAGTATTTTCATTTTTAGTAGAGTAGAAACAAATCCCCTAAGATTTCAGTTTTCCCCTCAGAAAGCGCTTAAGACAACCCTAGCTATGTGAGATATAATGCCTAGCTAACGTTCAAATATTCCTTTCTGAATTAAAAGCCATACAGCCTGAATAACATTAAAACTCCTAAGTTCTTACTGAAGTTACAACTACCTTGCCAGTTATTTTCATTTGAGCCAGGCTTTTTTCCTCTGTTACTATTGTCTCCATCAATTCAATTCGTGCACTTGCACAGTAGATCTGGAAGTTTCAATGGAATTTCTGAATAGACTAAAATGGTTTTTGAAGAGGTTTTATTAGGACACTTGCTGCTGTCCTGTAAGGAATGCAAGCCTGTAGTTCAACATTCAAATATAGAGGGGTCGTGGTCTAACCCCAGCTGCCAAGGAAGGACCACACAGCTGCTCACTCACTTCCTCCCACCAGTGGGATGGGAAGGAGAATCAGGAAAAGGCGAAAGTTCTATTCTTGAGATAAGAACATTTCAAAAATGAAATAAAGTAAAATATAATGAGTAATTATAATAGGAAAAAAGGAAGGTAAAGAAAGGAACAAACCCCCTGACAGATAAGTGATGCACAACAGAGCTGCTCAGCACCACCTGAGCGGCAATCGGCCCCTCCTGGCGGACCCCCCCCAGTTTATCCACTGCCCCTGTTATCCCAGGGTATGGAATATCCCTCTGGCCAGGTCAGCTGTCCTGGCCACGCTCCCTCACGGCTCCTTGTGCAGCTCCTCACTGCCAGAGCATGGGGAGCTCAACAGTCCTTGACTGAAGGTAAGCACTGCTCAGCAACAACCAAAACATCCCTGTGTTACCCATGTCATCCTCATCCTAAACCCAAACCACAGCGCTGCACCAGCTGCTGGGATGAAAATTAACTCTGTCCCAGACAAAAGCAGGACAACAGTTCCCCATCCTACAGCAAACTCATCTTCATATAAAAATATCCAAACTGAGCAGCTCTCTCCTGACTCTCCAGTACATTTGATGAGCTCCAGCAAAACTGTCCAGCATTCCAAGTTTGTTGACTTCCTGAACTGTTACCACAGTTTTTTAAATACTGAAGTGTTTTTTAAACACTAGCAAGCCCTTGTTTAATGGTCAGTAAGGTAATTTAATTCCCATGTTCACGATGTTCCATATTCACCACACAACTCATCAAGGCTGGTTAGGTCTTTACCTAATGCACCACTTTTAGTGAACACAAAATATGAAGAGTGGTATTTTTAAGCTCAGCAAGGAAACCCAAAGAAACACCTGACTATAGACACCTGGTATTCCTTAGGAAGCTTCAGTAAGGTTTAAACAGACCTTTGTAAATGCAGTTATCTGGGCTTACACAGGTCAGAGAGCACTCCTGTACTTCCAGGTGCGAGGGGACTGACAGTTGGGAAGGACTGCTGGCATGGGACAGCAGGTTCCCTCTTCCATCAGCAGTTATTTGGAAAACACACATCTGTCTCAACAAACACAACTTCCCAGCTGCTACAACTATCACTGGAACATGAATGAGCACCAGCAGCACCGATGCAGCATCAATTCCTCAGCTCATTTCTACAGTAATCCTAATCCCTCAATATCCACGAGGAGTTGTGTACCTTGGGGCTTTTGTCTATGCCTTTTTTTTTTTTTGAAAATGAAGTCTAAAATAACATCACCATTGACAAATGCCTACCAATAGATCCACTTCCTTATCCCAATTTATCACAGGCCACGCTAAAAACAATGGAATTCACACAGACACAATTTTTTTCCTTTCCTGCTAATTTTTACACATTTCTTTAGAGAAACAAAGTTTCCCTGTTGTGGAAAGAATGGAGTTCAATGCACTGTGGCTTCAGCACTGTTGTGAGTTGTTTATTTATATTACAGTGTCCTATATTACACTTGCACTTTTCTCCTACAGTGACAAATATTAATAGGGAGCCTCTCTGCTGTCAGGCTCCGGCTCACGGGCACAACTGGTCCAAGTTCTTAGAGCTGACATGGTTTTCACTCACAGCTGTCCCCCCTCATCTCCAGCTCAGGACAGCTGGATCTCTGTGTTCACCGTGTGCCATTTCAGAGCCAACAACTCAACTGGGCTTCAAGAGAAAAATAGTAATTGTCAACTGCATGCACTGAAAAGCTCCCTGATCTGGTTCTCTTTCAGAGATTAATAAAAAAATAATTATTAAGTACAATTTTATAGCTGTTACAGAATTCCAAATCTGAAATGTTTATCTTGAAACATTCTGTGCAAGTACTGATGCCCTGACACTCAAAAAATCAATGCACTCCCAGGTAAGCTGAGCCTCAGAGGTGCTTCACTGAACAAAGAAGGACACACACATGCAGCAGCCCTATTCATAGCCCAGGACGATTCAAGTAAGAGAATTAACGCAGTAACTTAAAATGACTCCAGGCACCCAGGGACTGCAGTCAAAAATTTGTGAAAAGTCTCGAGTTACTGAATGGTACTCGTTACGATCTGTACTGCCCACACAAAGCAGAAGTTATATAAGTTTTTCCAAAAATATTTCAGAAAGACTGAAAGATGATTTCAACAGAAAATAATTGTCCAATACCAATATAAGACGTACTCATCTGGCACACACTTCCTGCATGACCTCAGACAACCCATGGAGAGCACAGACAGACAGACACCTTCCAGGCCTGGCTCTACCATTCCCACCTGCTTAGAGGCGATGCTGCTCCATCCATGAGCAACAGCAACATTCCTTAATTCACTCAGACACCATATAAAGACAAAAAAGATCAATTCTGAACAAAAACTGAAACTCAGAGCAGTTCAAACCCTTCTCCTGTGCTGGTACTGGTATGCACAGTGCCTGCTACTCCACCTCTCCATGTTCCTGCACACCACCACGTCCCCACGCCAGCACCAACGTGCTGCTCAGGGAAGCAGACGGGGGAACACCTGCCGATAAAAACGAATCCAGCGGGAAGACATGCTTCAACTGACTCAGTCCTACATCTAACCTGCCACACGGTAACGTGAACACTCCTGCTGGCATGAAACGGGAGGGAAGAAGCCCTCTGGCAACTGCTCAGGCTGGCTTTAACAGCACCCCTGCAAATGGCTGTCAGGAATGCTGATTTTACTTCGAGCAAAGCGCCCTGTTGTCACAGGAGTGATGGCAACTCTGGGCAAAAGACAGGATTTGCACATCATCTTCACCCCAGAGCTGCAAACAGAGCACACCCACAGGAAAGGTAACATCAGAAGGCAGCATTCCCAGCAAGGATCTCTGTAGCAGCTCAATATCTTTCAGCCACGGACACGCTCTTCTGCCAGGGAACAGTAACCTCAAGCAGAGGCTGAAACAACAAATGAGTGTGGTGCCAACATTTAAAACTGCTCCTGCCAGAGCCTCCAGAACACATCTGACCCTGCCCTCTGGCGAATGTGGAGTGCCCAGCAGAGGTGTGTAACTCTCAAAGCCTATGCCCCAAAATCCAGGGGGACCTAAAGCTCTTCGGGCTCTCAGGCTCTTTGCATTCATCTAACTAGAGATAATTTTACATTGTATGCTGAGCAGCTTGGCACCTATGTCCCATCCAAGCCCTATTTCCCTCGAGAAAGCAAGTCGTGATGATGGCGTGCCCAAGACCCGGACAGAACGAATTCCCCAGGAACCACAGACACGACTGGAGCAGGCAGGTAACAGGCCTGTCCTGTTTGGAGTTAGTCAATAGCTACAGCACGACTTGACACTAGCAGTGTGATACTGGAAGTCACAGATGGATGCACAGCACCCAGAAATCAGTGGATGGCTTCCTTTTTTCACAGGACACTGTTATGCAAATCACAACTGAGCGTTAAGTACCCTGTAAGTCCACTCAAGTCATTTACACGAGGACAGATGTGTAGGCAGGGCATGTTTCTTTTCCACCAAGCTGCACCACTCTGCGGCTTTCCCCAAATCCAAGACTATCAACTTGAGAGCAATGCTCTGTGTCAACTAAAAGCTGCACGAGGTTACACAAACCTTAAAGAGAGAACAGTGAAGCAAATGCTTTCTGCCACAAGGACACAAAAGCATTAGTATCAGAAATAAAAGCCAGACAAAATAAACCTCAGCTTGAGTTTTTCTAAACTATGATCTACCTTTTCCACAAGAGAAAAATGGCAACAAAAGCTACCTAAGTCACTTGAAACTTTGCTACCAATTAAGTAAAAAAGGCCTACAACCAATCAGTTGTAGTTTCAGGAAACAGGGTGTGAGGGAGGCATTTTAAAACTTTACAGCAACAAAACCTGCATTTGTATTTCATGATGTATAGGTTTCCTCTAGTAAACAGGAAGCAGTTCAAGACTCTTGGCTTCTGGAGCTCTGCAGAGCTCCTTCCTCAGCAGGAACCACCCAAGGAAAGCCTACAGCCACCAGTCCCTAACAAGTGAAAAGCAGAAACCACAGCAAACAGCCCCCTGCAAAGGCTGGCCCAAAACTCCACCTCACTCCTAACCTAAAGCCAGCCAACCAATGCTCACGAGATAACAAAGTCTCTTTCTCAAATTCTCATGCTGTAACTTGTCACTATAACAAAATCCTTAAAGATGTGTCCCTCTGTGACCTAGGAAGAACAAAATTACTGTTTTCTAGTGCTGAAACACTTCTGAGTACCATAATGATAAAGAACAGTATCAAACACTGAATGAAAGGAACAGAGACTCTACTGCAAAACAAAGGAACAGACAGAAATAAAATCCAGAAAACCCATGAGAACAATGCAGGCAGAGACATCAAAAATTCATGCTGAAAAAGGGAAAACAATAAAGGCAGAAGAGATTCAGCAAGCTGATTTTTTCAGTGGATGAAACAAAAATAACCTATTAACACAACTCCCAACTGTTTTACTTCTTTGTCTTGCAGGAGGTTTACCCCTAGGAAAAGTAACTCTCACCATTGGCTTGAGGCCTTCCTTACCTAGGACAACAGAAGCTTTCAGGGCTTAAAATAAAAACTAAACAGCAACAAACAAAGAAAAAAGTCCCATAAAGAAAAATTCCTTCGTATTATTTCCAGAAAAAGAACTCAAGAAGTAAATAAATACACTTCAACAGAGCTGGCCAAAGTTTTGTCTCCCTAATTTTGCAATTATTTCAGGTGGCCTGGGATGGGAGACAAAAATTACATGCTTATGTTCCCAACTATCTTTCCTGTAATGATTACAATACTTATCCAAATTGCATATATCTTCAAAGCCTGAAGTCCAAAATGTTTTTTTCTAGAAGACCCACATATTAATTTCTAGAATGTGAAGTGTTTTGCACCTAAGCAAGGCTTTCACCTCTATAAAAAACACCACCAACAATTCCATGTCGTCCCACTTTCCCTTTTTTCCTGAAAAATGCAATTACTCTGAGCACAATTCCTCAGCATCAGCAACCAGAGAAAGGAAAGCCTAGCAATAATACTTGCCTGCTGTTTTTGATATGCAGTATTTGGATTTATCTTCGATTCTAACAGTAGTGAACCTGAAAAAGGTACGAAGAGAGATTTACTGAATTCAACGAAACAAACATCTCCACACATCTCACACCACTGCCCACGTGCCAGCCAACTGACTCTCAGCTTAATCCAAATCTCAAAGAAAATCCACAAGAACCGCCCCCTTTAAATATAATTTTCTAAAATAAGCCAGGTAAAACAAAATTCAACAGAAATATCCCTATTAAAATACATTTTTTTCTTCTAATTTAGTCCAAAATCCACTGTAACACTCTTTTCTCCTGAAATCTGGTGCAAGAACCGGCTTGTTTAGTGGTCTTTTAGGCCAGCTATACAAATTCCAGTAGGTAACGTGCTGCCCAGCATAAAAATATTTTTGCCCAGAGAAGCCACGTGGGCCACTTGCTTTTATTCCCTTCAGCTGCCCTTCAGAAGTGAATCATCCAGCTACTATAAACGCGGGGACTTTATCTTGTGTATGCAAGTAGTGTATGTCTCCTGGCAACAGCTCCAGAGCAATTTATACCAGTCTTAGGTGGTTTATTTAGCACATTAGCACCTGGCGGCTGACAGTGGGGAGCATGTACCCCCCCTCTAAAAAAGACCCTTTAAGGTGACTTCAAAGTGCAATAAAACACAAGAGAAGCCACCCGACTCGAACACAACCAGTGAATTCCTGAGGAGAAAAAGAGCAACAAACAAACAACTTTTTACAGCAGTAAGAAAGGGAGGAAAAGAGCACCTTAGAAGCAGAGGATATTGCTCTGAAAGCGAACAAAATGTCGTCACATGTCACAGCTTCAGCTCTGTTCAGGCTGGGGAGCTGCAGCTGGCTGGGGTAACTGCATGGAGCTGAGTCAGGGGAGGTTTAGGATGGATGTTAGGAAAAGGCTCTTCCCCCAGACGATGGTCGGGCTCTGAACAGGCTCGCCAGGGAATGCTCACGGCCCCGAGGCGGCCAGAGCTCCAGGAGAGCTTGGACAACGCTCCCAGGCACAGGGGATCTCTGCGGGGCCAGCAGCTGGACTTTGATGATCCTGATGGGTCCCCTCCCAGCTCAGCATATTCCATAATTCTATGAACTGGGAGGGGAAAAGCCTAAGACCAAGGTAGCAAACGCTGCTGTGGCCTGTGGGGGTAAGGAAACTTCACACGGAGCCGCGAGATAAGGGAAGGCACGGAGGGTGGAAATAACAATAATAACAACAATAATCCTCTGGGTTCTCCCAAGGGAAGGCACCATCAGCCGAGCCCGGCGGTGGCGGGTGGCAGCCCCGGCCGGCGGGGCCCGGAGCCGGGCGGGGGGCGAGGGGAAGCGGCCCGGGCGGCCTGGGCAGCCCCGGCCACGCTCTCACCGTCCGACTCGGCGCGCACCAGCAGCGACATCCCCTTCAGCCGCTCCACGTAGCTGGAGGAGACGTGCCCCGTGCCCCTGTCGTCCCATTGCCGATCCTCGTTGAGCGTGTAGACCTTCANCCTCCCCCCCTCACGCCACAGACAGTGCCACCCAGCGCCGTCACACAAAATGACGGGCGAGCTCCACACCCCGGCCAGGGTAAATTTAAACAGCGCACGCAGCTGAAACAGCGTCAATGTTTAGGAAGAAAAGGTGTCCCTTGCATTACAGAACGGCAGAAAGGTTAGTGAGCGGCATCTCCTCACAACAGCTATACTGTAACATGCAGTCTAAGCCTGCTTCGTGCATCTCCACAGAAGGCTCGAAAGCTAAACTGAAGTTGAGGCTTCAAAAATGAGAGAACCGTGCTTAGTTAGCCCTTACACACGGCGTACAATTTAAGACAGACCACTTGCCAAGCATCGTGGAGTCTGTAAATCTTAAATTTTCCACACTAAACACTATCTACACGTTTCCTCTGTACTAAATATATATATATAAAATTACATCTCCGTACTTGCGTGGGAATAGGGAAAAAGGACCCAAAAGCGTTCAAGGAGTCAAGCTGTGCGAAACATTGAGAAACTGGGGACGAAGGGAAGCTTAAATGTGTCTCCGAACCCAATTTTTGAGGCTCTGAAGGGGAAGGAGGGAGGGCAAGTTCTCCTGAGGCCAGGGTGTGCCTCATTCCCAGACAAAGCCAGACTTCCCTGGCTCTTGCCTCACGGTGAAAGCAGTTACACCGGTATGGCTCTTATTTACACGACTGCCATTTCTCTGCTCTCAACTTCAAATGCTGTTCCAGAGGAAGGGAAAGAAAATGTTTCCAACAAAGTATGCCACTCAAAGTAACTATGTGCAGCTTTCCAGAACATTCTCTAGGCAGATTTAGAAAACTTAACATCTAAGTAGCATTCAAGTCTCAGCTTTTGCTCTGATGTTCATGGTAACAGGCCTCTAAGATTCACCATACAGTCACCAAGAAAATACAAGATGCACCTCTGAGAATTATCATGTACACTTATATTTAGCTGTATATGAGCACACTTTGGGACATGTGCATCATTATGGATAAGTGAGTCAGTAACTATAAAAAGACCACGTTAAGTGGTTTCAAAACCCTGGATTGAGAGTCACATGAACCAGTTTACAGTCAGGTTCCACACGAGCCTTCCCTGCTACATTTTAGTGGCCTTTCCTCTCAGGGTTTTACACACTGAGCATATTTCTACCTTAGAGAAAGCTCAATAAAAAGCAAACACACAAAAAGAAACACAAATCCCAATGGCCACAGCATATTTCTGCCTCAGGACATCTGCTGCTCATGAACTCTCTCTCCCCTTTGCATGACTTCTGTGTGTGCTTTTTAGCTCTTCAAACCAAATGCACAAAAATAAAAGCATGACTTCTACTCATGATTAAATGCAGCACTTCTCGGGATATATAAAACAGCAAGAAACCACAGCAGAGTATTTTGGAGCAAATTCTTATGGTGAATAGCTAGAGAAAGGAGGTATGTGAATTAGAATTGGCATGAAAAACTATTTCTCGTGCTTCAGCTGTGAAATAAATCCCTGATCTCTCCAGGCATGAACTCAATGACCTCTGTGGAAAAATATCACTCCAGCACACACCGGGATTGCACTCACTCAGATGTGGGGCTTTTCTTTGCCCAAAACAGCATCCAGGGGGTTGTGAAGCCCAGGATGACCCCGCCATCGGTACCCACAACCAGCAAGTCAATTCTGGGGGCTTTGCCTGGACAAGACATGCAATACTTTCCCCAACAAATGTTACATACTGGATTTAAACCCAGGCTAAGTAAGACCAGGAAAGCATCTGAGTCTCTACTCTCTAAGATGCGCAGAAAGCAAAGCAAAGTTTTCCACTGTGGTGTTGCACCTGCCAGCAGCTCATCCTTCCCCATTACCACCACCAAGTTATCAATGTTGAGAATTCTCTGTTCTTTATCAAACAAAGGATTTCATTAGGGTAGACAGCAGACAGAGCAACTCACCAGTGTCACAACGTGAGCAGCAGAGAGCTCCTTTTTTTTCGTTTCCCAAGCAAGACAGACAACTCATTCCTAAAACACTTAAAATTTCTTGGAGTGAAATTAAGAGACTGTATCATTCCCTCTGGCATGTAATCCCAGAAGTACAATTAGGCCAGCTCTTATACTTTTATGATAGCACTTGTAATATTTATTGCTGGCATTTAAAGATACCCCAGCTCTTGACTCTTTGCACCTGCATGAACACTTCAGACTTGTCAAATAAAGGCATTTCTGGCCCTCCCGAGCTGCTGCAATGCTGCACCTGCCCAGCTTCACTCTCCAAGGCAATTCCTTTCAATGCCTCCATTTAAGACAGGTCATTACAGAAGCTAATTATGTTGAGCAGTAAAAAAGAAGAAATAAATCACTATTTCAAACACGAAAAACCAGCTGCTGCAGAAGGACTGAGCTTGTTCTCTCGAGCACTACAGACCCACCTGGTTTCTGATCATAGCTGATCCCGCCTGAGAGCCAAGCGCCTCCTGCCACGGCCCCACGCCGGCTCTCGGAGAGCCCGCGACGTCCTTCCCTCCAGGAAGGGTCACACCAGCACACGCTTACTCAACTCTTGGCTCCCATTGAGCTTCTCTCCTCAGGTAAGAGAGCTGCTCTCTGCTCCTCCCAGACAGTTCCCAAGGGTGTTCTGCCCCCGCCCCTTCCCATAGGGCCTAAAGCTGGTTCCAGAGGCAGAAAGTCAGGCTGACTGTACAGGTTCTGCTACAGCAACATTAAAGTAATTTTGCTCCTTTATCATCATCTACCAAACAGACAATGCCCTGGCACTGCAGGAGCTGCTTTACTGAGACCAGCACCACAACGTAGCCTCTCAGAAATTCATGTACAATGAAGGGAGATAAGCCTTGGAAAACCACTTAGACTGGGGAGGTTGATTTCTGGGAGAGTTACCAGAAATGGAAACATCTGAGTTTCTGTTCAGGGACTTTAACATTGACCTACATAATTTTATTAACACTATTCATATGTAACAATCATGTATCAGTCAACTGTCACAGTAAGAAGTGACATCTAAATTTTTACTAAGAAATAATAAAGACACAGCCCTCAAAGAGGAGGAAAAGATTGCCAAAGAAATCTTTCTTCAATCTTTTCAAACTTTTTTCAATTTTTCAATCTTACATGATGAAAGACAGAGACAACTACAGAGCAGCATACCAGTAATTTTTTTCTTCTTTAATACTTTGACTTAGAATAAAAAAAGGAGTAATTTTTACTGTACATTCACATTTCTTCTC
Organism: Melanocharis versteri; assembly: GCA_013397845.1. Classification (NCBI taxonomy): domain Eukaryota; kingdom Metazoa; phylum Chordata; class Aves; order Passeriformes; family Melanocharitidae; genus Melanocharis; species Melanocharis versteri. The sequence goes on along the minus strand of VZTG01009760.1, from coordinate 1,575,701 downwards.
TCCTCAGTGCTTTGTTTTTTCTTTCAGGAGGTTCAGAGCCCACTTCGCCAGCAGGTGGGAAGTTGATTTTCTTATTAGTTCTGCATACAAATTGCTGAACATCAGAAGGACCCTCTTTGATTTTCAAAGTCTGTACCTCGCAGCAGAAAAACGAGTAATTCTCGTGAGCCCCTGGGAAATGTTTTGAAGTCTAAAAGAGATCAGTGAACTCACTGATGCAACATAATTAATAGAGGGATTAAGACACTCTTTATGTGAGTGTTTTAGGGGAAGATTTATCACATCAATTGTTGATTCCAAAAAAAGTATTTTAATTTTAATGTTTTAATTATGTATTTTAAAAGCCAGTGCTAATGAACTCAGGTAATAAGTGGTGATGTTTCAGCCAAGTTCTGCTCAGATACTTTAGCAGGTCTGAACCTTTTGAGAGCGATGCATTAATCTAAACCAGCATCCATCATGTTAAAGGTGATACTTCTAAGTCTTTATGTCTTGCTCAACATTCTTGTACACTGAAAAGCCAGTAAAACTTTGGCCAAGTGTGACTCTTGACCAAGTGTACAGGATAATTGCTTCTCCCACGAAAGAGTTGTTCAGTTCTTACTTCCCATATTCACAGTTTTATTTTGAGTGGATAACTCAAAAGAGAAGGATCTTAAGCACTGAAATATCATCTTCTCAGTCTATAGAATCCCATGTTCTTATATTTTCATCTCAACCTTGCTACACAAGATGAGGGCATTGCTTGTTTCTGGTTTTATTTTAAAGCTTTTAATCAATTTGAAGACTTTGAAGTTCTACATCACCTTTAAGCATAAATAGTGTCTATTTCATAAATATGATTCACTACCATCCACCTGCAGATTCTTGTGAGGACATGTAGAGGTTCTAGCAAAGGTCACTTGTATCTCCATGAACTATCACACCTTTTTTCCTGAAAGACAGAAAATACTTTGTAACCAACTCATTATATCAAGGCATGAGATTCAGAAACATTTCCTAGAAACAGGATTTTTTCAGTGAATTTTCCCTTCTTTTTGTGCTGTCAATCATTCCTAGAAGGTTGCTACAGATTGCCTTGAGTTCCCACTGCTGCACTGTGCCTTTGCCAATCTCGCTGTGTAACTGCTTCTGATTTTAAGATCAGACACTCCTGTTCTAGCAGCTTTCCAAGAACAAGAAAACCCACACAAATTTTGGAAAAAGTTGAGGCATAAGCCCTCTGACAGTCAAATACATGCTGGAAAACTACTTCTAAGGAAGAGCTTTGGCCATTTCATTAATTGACTGAAATTTTCTTCACTAATTTACTTAATCAAGAAAGCAGCTTACTCTTTTCTCTCTTCCAATACCCTGTTTGGGCTTTTTTTCTTTAAAAGGTAGAGAAAAAGGATGTTGGAGATGAACAAATAAGTTTGTTTTGGACAGAGGGGGCTGTCCAGACTGCCTGTGACTGTCAAGGCATTTGAACCAATTTTATAGTATCAAACTCTCCACAGCTACAGCACGTGAAGGGCCAGCTGTTAACTCCCAGCGAGCTCCAACGCCGCTGGCAAGCAGGAGCTGTGCAGCACTCAGGGGTAACTGCTCACAACAAACCCAGACTGCCTCAATCCTTTAGCAGAGCTGCCAAGTGCAGCACTGAGTCAGCTGAGGCTGCTCCTCCGGCCTCACCTGTCACTGGGATGACGTGGATGTCTGTGGAGCAGCCCCTCCCAGGACAATGCTGTTTTTGTCCGTCAGGGTTTTCAGGCTGCTGGTGGCTGGGGACTGCAGAATTTTACGTGAAAGCCTCATTCTGCCATCAGTGGGGTCACGGCCAAAGTACTTAACCTGGTAGGGAAACAAAGCACTTTCACACCAACCAACTTAGAGAGCTGGAAGTAGCATTTTCCTTCAAAGATGGGGGGTTGGGTTTGATTTTTTATCCATTTGATACTAGAAATGCCACAAATAGGCATCCTTTAGCCTGTATTGCTGTCAAATAATGTGGTGCCTAGATAGCAAGAGTATGACACTAAATAAACCTAATTTGAAAGAGCAGGGCTTTAACCAACACAGAAAGGGAATCCAATACGGAAAAACACTTTCTTCATAAACACTAAATAAATAATTAGGAAAAAACCCAAATTTTAAAATATGAACAGCATTTTATTAGCATTTTAAAGTTAAAAAAAATTACCTGAATTTCTTGTCCAACTTCTAATCCCAGGGCACTAGGGTGTTTAATCTAGAACACAGGGTTTTTCAGAATTAAAATTATTATAGTTATAAAAGTCCCTTCTTTCAGGGGTTCTTCATGCTACACTTCAACCCAGTGGCTCAGCACTACCTTCGGAACAATAGGTTTCTGAATATTACACAGAAAAGGGTAATGTAGAGCCAAAGAACTTAGTGTAAAAAGGACTGCAGCAGCCACACAGTTGATTCTTTGCAGCTTTGAGTACAGGGCAGGCAGAATTAAACAAAAAAGTGCTGCTAATTAACAGCTTTTAACCTGGAAATGGACTGTGGAACAATAGTAAGCATGTTACAGCCATGCCAACTGGTTAAAAATAAATATAATTGCCCATTTTATACCTGTTTAAGGATGGGTTACCTTTCTTTGATCCAGCTGTGAATTATGAAGTAATACTGGGGTCATGTTTGGGTACAGTTTTACCATCACTCCAGAATCTCTGCAGCAGGAAACAGCACAGTTATTTCAAAGTGCATCAAGAAAAGTCCATATTTCACTCTGCATATGGTCCCCAAAGCAAACATTTATAAACATCTCATCAACAAAATTTTACTCATCCCTTTTTAAAAATCTTTTATCCACCATAACACGTTCACTCATTTTTTCCTTAACTGAAAGTGGATGAGAATTCTCATTTCAGGGCAGTATTTCAGTAATAGGTACCATCCAAAATGTAATTTTTACAAGACAAATATTAGGTTGAAAAGCGAAAAGCAAATTCATACCATCTTTTTCAGATTCAAAGATGAAAAAGCTTTACTTTTATAGTTTAGAGACATTCTAAAAACTAGCAACAACAATAAACAGCTTTATCAGGCAACAAAGTATTTTCACCAGAAAAAATATCAGAAATTATGCAGGTGCCAATACCTCCAGCATAAGTGTGGTACCCTTAAAAAAACAATTATTATTTTACATCATATTTAGGTATCAGGAATACAGCTATGTAAATAAGTTAATTTCAACTCCAAATCAGTTTTTATACCTTATTTCAGTAATTGTGGCTGTATAAATTGCCCCAAATTCCAAATTAACTTCTTGCTGTAGAAGAAAAAAAAGAAAGCAAACAGTAAGACACAAAGTCACAAGGAGCAAACTGAAAACGTTAACAACAGAAGTCTATCCTTACATCATCTTTGCAGATTTCCCCAATGAATTCCCTGGCTTCGTGCATTGCCCCCGGCGTGGGGGCAAACACAGAATATGTCTCTTCATCCAGCTGACTCACAGTCACACCTGAAAATGGGGATTTAGGAGAGCATTTAGGGGAACACTGCAGAAAAGTCACACTCAGTGAAGACTTGCTCAGAGCAGAATGGCTTTGCACACTCGTTAAGAACTCAGAGTTCTAATCATTATTTAATCTTGTTCAGTTTAGGCACTGAACACTGAACAATTGTGTGGCCACCACCTCCTTGCAAAAACCTCGATAAATTTGTGGGCCATAAAGAAACACAGTTATTTTTATAATCCTTTAAAGGCAGGAAAAAAAATCCTGAATAAATGTTGAGGCTTATGAATTAATTTCCCAGAGATTTTTAATAACACTTGCATCGATAGCTGAGGGAAATTAAAGTGGTTTGGAGCCAGAATGGTAAAATTCTTTGCCCCCCCAGAGTAGTTTTGTGGCCAAACCACACAGGCTTGCAACCAAAGGGAAATATGATTTTTCCTCCTTTTCTCCCCCCAATTTCCTGAGAAGCATTAATCGAGTTCATGAGAGCATTAAGGGTTTCAGGCCCAAAGCAGAGCATCTACCTGGTACTCTACAGATATCAGTATTTTTTCATTTTTAGTTTGCACTGAGCATTGGAACAGCTCAAGAGACAAGTCTGAAACATAAGGAAACACATGAGGATAAATTATCACAGGAATCAAGAATGTCTCACCAGTCTGTGCTTGAAGTTTTTTCAGATTATAAGCCCCAGGACCAACGAATCTTAACCTTTTTGATAATGGAACATGGATAGTTTCTGAAAGAACATTTAAAATTCCTTTGAAGTGCTAAATATAATCATCTTGAAAGCTATCACACAAAAAGGCACATTCCTTTAGCTTTTAATCTTTTACAGCTGCCTGTGGTATTTGCTGAACAGGGATGTAATTTCAGGTAAGAACTGAAATAAATGAAGACACAGAATACACTCTGATGACTGTAAATTACCTGAAGCCATACTGATACTCTCATCGATATCAGTTCTGATTTTGGGAGAGCCTCACATAGCTTCACTTAAATTCTGTTTTCTGGTGTACACTGAAATTGAACAGTGCTGCCCCACGTGGCAATAAAAATGCCCCCAAAATAACAAAAAATAACCAAAACCCCTCCACAAATTAAAAATAACCCCACAGGGCAAGAGCAAAAATGTATAACAAGAAACAATTTTTAAAAAAGCTATTTTAAGCAGGAGTTTCTTGTTAAAAAGGTAATTATGAAAGCTATGAATTCACAGATAACATTACCTACAACTGGTCCACTTTCTTTTCTGTTAGGTCTGGGTTTTGCCAGTGTTTGGTTCATAATTTGTAAAATCTCCCTCTTTGCAGCTAGTGAGAATAATAAGAAAAAAAAATCAGTGATTTCATATATGATTAAAATAAATATATGAAGTTTTTGTTATACAGTAGAAAAACAATCCTTGTCAAAACCTGTCTCCTGCCTAGCTGAAAAATGTCAAGCTGAAAGTTTTCCAACACATTAAATCCTTATTAAGCCACGTAGCTTCGTTTTCTCATGTGCTTCAAGAATATTTCAGCTGCACATGTCAGAATACAGATGGCAGCAAGTTTCACTTGTAAATATAGCCGAATTTATGCGAAATGAGAGAAAGTTTGCAGTTATTTTTTTAACATTATCCTGTTGGATTTAAACAAAGTCATGTAACGTGTGTTAGTCCAAATTACACAATGTCTGAAGTTACTTTAAAGTTAGTTTGGAGCTTATTTATTAAGCCAAACCTATTTTATAAAGATAGAAGCTTGGTTTTTTCCACAATGAGAACAAAAAATGAATAGTTTACTGTTTAGTTTCATACAACTTAATTCCATTTATCATTTAATATGATAAAATGGGTGCAAATCCGAGAGCGGACCTACCTGTAGCTTGCTGAATAGCTTCCACCACAATTTTTATTGGTATTCCTGGCAGCTTGAGATCAACCTGACATGAGAAGAATGAAGTGACATTGACATGTCAGGAAAGCTTTTCTAATACTCTCAGAGTTTCACTTGAGGAAGATTTCATGTCACAATACCTGCAGTGCTGTTATCCCTTTATTAGTGCCTGCCATCTTGAAATCCATATCCCCATAGTAATCTTCAATTCCCTGCCAGCACAGACAGACAAAACCAAGTTGGAGTCATTTTATCCCAGTGCCAGGTCCCACTATGCTGAAAGTATAGAGGAATTACTTTTGAGACTTCCAAGTTTTCTTCAGATTTATTTTGCTGTTCAGGGTTAACAGCGGTCCTTTCTCTCCTTGGAAATTAAGAGCTTTTGTGGAGAAGTTTCTGATCCACAGCTGATTTTGTGCTGCCAGTGGCTGCACATTTTCCTCCCCAGCCGCTCTGCCAAGTGCTCATTCTCCACCCAATATATTGTGTCTTTCAGGAAATTATTAATCTTTTTGTCCCATTAGGAAAGACAAAATTCACTGGAAGGAGAAAGCTTATGAATGCTTAAATAACTAATAACACAAAAAGTAAGAAACATGACTGACATTTCATAAAACTTTTTCAAAATAAGGGAGGAATTTGGGAAAACAGAAAAGATGCCACTAATTTTTCCAGTAGTGATTTTCCAGAATTGACTGGGTAGAAGGCCAGAAGGGGTATTTTCAGCACTGAGCAGCAGCAGTAACAATGTGAGGAACACTCACCAGGATGTCTGTCAGCAAGCGATAATCCTCGATATCCCCTTTCCCCTGACTGCACTTGGTAACGAGGCCTATGGCTACACCTGCCACTGCATTTGATACTGGAACTCCTAAGAGTGGCAGAAAAAATACATTTTTGAAGCCTTTGGTCATTTCCAGGTCCTGTACCACATTATCACGTGCAGTTTATCCTCAGAATGCCATATTTTGTACCTGCATCCATTAATGCCAAACTTCCACCGCACGCAGAAGCCATTGAAGAGGATCCTGGAGTTGAAATACAGGAAAAAAACCAGGGATTAAACACTGAAAAATGGGTCTCAATACATGCTAGAGTTACTTTCCTCATCCTGTAGCATAAAAGTGCCCCAAAATACCATTTTATTAAACCAAGAAAGGTCCATTGTTCATGACTATGTACATGCTTTTTATTTTGAATATTTCAGGTTATAGTTATTAAGAACATTTAAACAGAAATCCATTACTTAACATGCCCATAACTCAAGTCTATAAAGCTTGATTTTTTTAAGAACCAAATTTAGTCTCTAGCACTAGGTTAAAAATAAGAAAATCCTAGTACCATTTGATTCTAAGACTTCAGAAGTAACTCGGATTGTGAATGGGAAATCCTGGGGAATAACTGGTTTCAAAGCTCGTTCTGCCAGTGCTCCTGTTTAAAAAAAAAACCAAAACAACCACTAAGTGATCCATATATAAAAATCATATTAAATATTGAAACTTCCAGCATGAGATTTCTCTAGTCTGGACTTACCATGTCCAAGCTCTCTTCTGTTCATCCCAGTAACTTTGCCAATCTCATTGGTTGCATAAGGAGGAAACTATGAAGCAAAAAATGTGTACACACAAAATTAACCTGCATTTCTTTTCCACTTTAAAACACACACTTAGAAAAACACCTTTGAAGTTTTGGTGCATCTCAAGGTAAAAATACATCAAAAATAAAATAATCAAACCACCACATGATTTCTATCAGTTACCTGGTTTGCAAACCAGGACCAGTTTAGGTGATGTTTAGTAAATGTTTTACTTCCACAGAACAAAAGAGAATCAAGCAGTAGCAAGGTAGCTAAGAGAGAACACAAGAAGCTTCCTCCAAATAAACGTGTCAAACAACCTAGCAGAAATGTTATTTGTGTCACAGAGACAATGGAACAGGATAAGCCTGTTGCCTGTAGGAAATACTTTGGGCAAGCTCCAAAGGCTGAGAGAGATCCAAGATGTAAAAGCATTTATTTACTACTGCTGTGCCACGTCAGCTGAACATATTAATAGAGTTTACTAAAAATAATAGCACAGGTTAATCCTGCTTTCAGTAAGAACCTGTTCTGAAGGAGCTCACCTAATGTGATGCCATTAAAAAGCCTTTATAAAACAGCAATTTACAAACTACCTACTGCTTTTCAGGAAACCAGCACTTCTGTTCATATAAATTAATGCATGAATTAGCATAAATACATTTTAGCAAATCTAGAGCTAATTTATAACCTTGGAAGTGACCAACTGCACCTTTAAAAGCAAGACATGAAGCCCTTCTGTGAATCATGCAGAAAGCTGTGACACAGGAAAAGTCTCACCTCATAATGCAGCATGAAGTTTTTATCTTTTATTCCACTATTAATTAAAAACAAGACCATGTCAAAACAGGAGCAACCAAACATGTTTTACACACAACAGGTAATCCAAACTAATATTGTTATGCTTACAAATGGACCCAGCCAAAACCAACAAATCAATACATTTGCTGATCACCCACAATTACCAAAATTAGGGAATATGGATAAACACTTCCAGAGTAATAAAGATTTAACTATGGTAAAGCTGAGACATTAAAATGTAAAATCTCCCACACTGGGATGAAATCATTGGGGTGACATCACTGAAATGTGGCTTTAAAGGAAACAAATTTCACTTTAGCCCTCAGCAATAAGGTGTTAAAAGCACAAGGACCTGCTTGCTACATCCTAAGTTAAATTTTCCACAAATATTTTAAATATATAAACCAGACTGGATGTTACTTGTAACTCTCCAGTTTCAAATGTGTGCCTCTGGAATTAATGTCACCTGAACACAAACCCACTGCCACGATCTCTGGAAAACAGGCCACTTCAAAGTCTAATTTTACACAATTTTCAGTCCTAAAAAAGTATCTACGTCAAAGTTCAAGGGAATTTTATCAAATGTGCTTAAATGCTCACCTCTCTTGTTACTACTGCCAAAGTATCAAGGTATACATACCTCACTGCTGTTGAGATAACATCTGATTTTACACTCGATTCTAGAGAGTCAAATGTAACTGTACACAGAACCTAAAATAAAAATGAGCTTAAATAAAAAATAAACCCCTCTTAAGCCCTTCCAGCCTTCACAAATGTTACTGTTTAGGAAGAATCAAAAAGAACGAGTTCAGCAGCAAATGAGATGCCATCCCCTACCACTTGTACAAACTTTTTTTCTCCATCACACAAACTTATTCATAATCTGTGAAGATCACACAAGCAATCCCACTTAAAAATACTAATTTAATGCTTCTTAAGTAGGAGCCAAGAGCCAAGAGCAGTTTGCTCCCCAAGAAACATTTGAAAGACAGGGCCAGCTGCAGCCATGATGCTGTTCGTGCCTGTTTCCCACACGGACCTGCAGTGGGTGTTATTTTTAGTGGGGTAAGAGGGGACAGCACTGAGGAGTAAATCACTGTTTGCAGCTGCCACCTAAAGTCAGTGAAATAAAAAGTCAGATCAATGGCTGACAAACTTCTAGCAAAAGGAGCTATAAAAATACAGAAGACCAATCTTAATTCAATCCACCCAACAGCTGACACTTTTGGCAAAGGAGAAAAAAATCCTCTCGTTATTGCGATTTTTTGGATAAAATTTCCCTATTTAGCTCAGATTGTATATGAAGTTGCTTTTAAAAGACTTCTCATGACGTGCACGGATGTTACTTGTACTACACACCCCTACAACGTACCTACAACGTACTTACCAACCTACACACTATTTCTACTTATTACTATTTAAATGTGAAGAAAAAGGAAACCTGGCATTTAAATGAAAGACCCGAATCTTTCAGCTTTGGATAATTAATTTATCATTTCTGATGTTTAAGTGACACTACCTGTGTTTGACCTCTTTGAAATAAGGCTGATCCATGAAGCATTTTGAACATGTTCACTTCACATTTAATGTCTCTGAGGGAAGTCAAATCTCTCCCATCACACCTGAAATGACAAAGAGAAATTAGGAGATCAGTTAAACCACAGTCTTGGATTAAAAGCTGACAGAAATATTATCAGTAGGAGTTTGACATACCCACCTTCTATATTCATTTAGAACAAGATTTCTAAAAATGTCCTTTGAAACCACATTGAAAGATTCCATGATTTCGTAAGGCTCAGCCTCCGGAAATTTTTCTGGGCATAAAAAAGAAATTGCATCTGAAGTTGGAAAATTAATTTTACAGAACTTTTACTAAAATAGCTTCCAACAAAGAGCACACTGTAATTTCAAGCCGTGCTACCTCCACTGAAGTACTCACTAAATATTAACAAAAAAAAATACCTTTCAGCTGTTCTTCTGTTTCAAGCCTTATTTTGTTGATTGCCTCATCTCTTGAAATCTAGAACACAGGATTTGCAACCAGTTAACTCTACAGGGCAGAACAACAACAGAGGTTTGGGGATGTGTTTGGTTTAAAGATCTCTAAAAATTTGAGGAATAAGAAACAGAACTGTCACACGAATCCAAAAATCAATAATCAGGTCGGAAGGGACCTCAAGAGTTGTGTGGTCCAACCATTCTTGGCAAAAGCAGCATCTAGACAAGATGGCCCAGCACCCTCCCCATCTGAATCTTAAAAATGTCTCACGCTGGGGACTCCACCACTTCCCTGGGGAGATTATCCCAGTGGCTGGTAATTTTTCCCAAGAACATTGCTTTTGTGCCCAATCAGAACCTCTCAGAAGTAACCTGCACCCATTTCCCCTCATCTGTTCCACGTGACTCCTTGTGAAAAGGGAGTCTTCACCCTCACATAATACAAACAAATATTCTGGTAGATAAGAACTTACAGAACAATTTATTATTACTATTACATATAGATGCAGGGAAGGAGACAAGCTTAAATTGCAGAATCACTGAGGTTGGAAAAGACCTCTGAGATCAGCAAGTCCAACCTATGATCACCACCTTGTCAACCAGACCATGGCACATCCAGTCTTTCCTTAAACAGCTCCAGGGACCGAGCTTAAAGAGCTAAAAGCTTAAAGAACTCAATCCTACTACAGTTTCATTATGATATGATTTAAAAAAATAATTATATCATGATTGATTACTTACTTTATCATGGCTTGAATCTGTGAACACTGCATAGATCTTGTTAGAAGCAAGTCTTTAGGGAGAAAAGGAAGAATTTTTGAAAACACAGCTTAAAAACCACTTCTATAATTAGGTTGGTTTTTTTTGAGGACTAAATATTCAAAAAGTATTTAGTGAAATACCAGTGTGGTGAAAGCACTAGACTGATACTTATAAACATTCCTGCATCTGCATTATTTGTTCTGAACTTACTTTTTTGCAAGTTCCACGATCTCTTCAGGAGCAATAAATAATTTCTGGACTGTTCTCTTGACCATGCCCCGCTCCTTCACCAGCTGCTGAATGCCCTGGATGATCTGCTGGGTCTGCTTCACCCCCACTTTGATGGCATGGCAGAAGTCTTGCTGCAAGATATTCTCAGCAGTTGCTTCCAACATAACTAGCAACGGGAAGATAAAATTAGGTGAATTCCTGTTTCACTGTTCAATAGCAATCTAACTCAACTGAGGAAATACAGACTAACATTAAACTGCATAAGCATGAGGGAATCTACTTTACTTAAGCAGAAGTCACCTATCACTGTTGTTTGCTCCTCCTATTGTATAAAAATACACATTTCAAAGATAAGGAAAACATCTGCAAAGATTTCCAAGCCCTCAACAGACAACAACTAACCTACTTACCAACTTGACTTTGTGGAGCTCCAGCAACAACTAAATTTAGAGCACTAGAGGCCATCTCTTTTCGAGTTGGATTGATAACAGTCTCTCCATCCACCAGCCCTACCCTCACTGCACCTGCAAAGAAACTCCCGAAAAGTCATTTATTGTTACAATAAGGAAGTTCTTTAAGGCATCATTTTACTTTGAAAGTTACACAACTAATAACAATAATTACAGCTACAGACTAATTTTAAAATCTCAGCATGCTGACTGTATATTAAGAACAAACCTAGAAGACAAAACTGTCTATTTTTCTTTTGGGTACTATTACTGGGTAGGGCAAATAATGCCAATTAGTATTACACACAATGCTGTGAGTGTACTGCAGCTGAAAGGAAGATACAGTTAAATATCTGTTCTTGGCTAGATCTTTTCTCTTCCCAGAAAATATCCACAATAAAATAAATCTCTTCTTGAGTTCCTCAAGGAAAAGTATTCTGAACCAGCTATTTTCCAAACAATACTTTTCGATAAATATGTTTCTCTTATGAAAAAATTAATTTATTGGTCTCTATGTACACTATTTCTGGATTGTATTTCCTCCCAGAAGTGTATTTAGTCCAGAAAAAATAATCCTTTGAAGTGCAATAATCCTACCCATTGTAAAATTATTTCGAGTGCTTGAAATTCAGTACTTAGATTCAGCTTCTTGTTAAAAAAGCAAAGCACCAACTGTGGTCTAAGTCTTCCATGACATTAAAATCACCCATAATTTCAAAATGTTTACTTACCGATAGGACCATTCCAGGGGATATCAGACAATGCAAGTGCTGCAGAAGCTGAAAGGAAGACAAAAATCTGGATTAGAAAAAGATTGGTCTCATTAAATCCCACAGAAGCAGTAATTTCTCACAGCCCTCTTACCTCCATTAATTGCCAGAATATCAGGATCATTGACACCATCTACTGCTAAAAGATTACAAAGGATCTGGCATAAGATAAAAGACAATGAATAATTTTGACCTATACATTTTTATTAGCTGTCAATATAAAGCTAAGGACACTAAAAAAACCCACATTGCACATATCTACACAAGCCTACGCTGCACATGGAAATTCATTCAGGTATTTAAGGTAGAAAGCAGACAAAAAACCCCAATAATGGATAATATTGTACCATTGTATTATATATAAAATATTTACTATTAGCATCTTTCCTCTGTCATACAGAGGAGATTTTAATTTTGCTCCTGCATCTTGACAAGAAAATTTGGAAAGCAGGACATAATAAAAATAAGTTAAGACAAGGAGATGACAAACTAAAAAGCAAAATTACACTTGTTTGTAAAGTGCAAACTCCTCCTCAATGTCAACAAAAACAGTTTTTCTTAAAACAGGGCCTGGCTCATGAAATTTTCCTTGGCCATATCCCATTTTTCCATTTTGAAGGTAGCATGACCTACCTGTGTATCATAAAAGTAGCCTGCTGGAAAGAGTGGTCTGATTGACCGATCTGCAAAGGAAATAATCAATCTCTAAGAGGCAGCTGGGTTTCAGTAGTTAACATTCAGTTTGTCTGGCAATGACCCCACAAGAAACTGACAAAATGGGGTTTTTTAAATGAAAAAAAACCCAAAACCAAAACCAACCAAACAAAAAACCACACACACAAAAAAACCCCAACAACAACAAAAAACAAACACCCCAAAACCAAGCAAACAAAAAACCAAAAACAAAACCAAACCAAACCCCCAAACAAATAAACAAAAAAAGAAAAGGCAGAGCACCTAGCAAGATCTTTAGCACGACATATATAACCTTAAAATGTCAATTGTATTGAAAAACAAGAAATTAAAAGTTTGTTTTCTGGCATTACTGCAGAAACAATCAACTCTGCAAACAGCAGTTATAAATTACTATTATTTTCTAACACTCATGAGAAGATTACAAAATATTTAAAATACTGTGAACAAAATATTTCAGCCTACCTATTACTCTGCTAGTAAGAATTTCTTTATCAGTGGAACCGAGCTCTCTTCTCAGATAGTTTGTAGGAATTCTTCCTGCTGCAGCAGCTTTCTGCCGGTAGTCAACCTTCCAAAGACAGTTCCGGGATTATTAATGACAACTGATTATTTACTGCAGAGCCACAGAAACCCTCACAGTGGACCCTAGGGATCATCCAGCTCCAAACCCAATGATCCACTTCCCACCCGTAACAATCACAGCCCTTTGAGCCTCCCAGTCCACCCAGTTTTCCACACAACCAAACCCCAACATCTGGGCTGGGATGCTGTGGCAAAGTTCACAAGGGCTTTGAGGAAAGCCTTGCTAAAGCCAAGGCAGACAACAGCCAGGGCTCATCCCTCACCCACACAAGGATCCTGCACATCCAGACATTTTATCATCAGCTGCAGTTCTGTCATCTACTGTTTGCATCCCTCACTCTCCCCAGCATCCTGAACTCCACTGCTTAAGGATTATTACTGCTAAGTCGACCACTGGTTAGCACAAAACTCATTGTGTCATTAGTACTTACCACTAATGGCATAAACTGAGATGGAGAGGGCTTGGTTTTGCTGACTGCTGTGACCATCACTGCTGTGTCCCCTAGCTGGGTTCAGAAAAATAGATAAAAATTGAAGTTACCTGCAAACAAAATAATTCCAAATGTTCTAAACTCATTCAAAATACGAGTAAGAATTATACTCGGCAGAAAACCACCACAGAAACCCACGCTTCACACCATTATTTTTCCTTTTCAAACATAATTTTTTCCTAAAAAATACAATTAGGGATGAAATTGCCACTTGAGGCTCTATATCCCACATAACAGGCTCTGATGCCCAAACAATGACTTAAGATACGGGAATTTTGAAGCTGTGCGAATTTTAACTATTTTTTTATTTTACCTGAACAACAGCAGATCCATCAGCAAACTTTGCAAGTTTTCCAGAAGACACCTCCATCTTTCTAAAGGAAAGAAACAACCTGTTACGTGAGTTCATGGTGAATTCATGTAAATTTTCCAGCAATTTCTGCATTCATCTGCAGCCTCAATTGCACAGAATAAAGGCTACGCTTCACAAGAGATATAAAAAACCCCCCTTAGATATGAAAATTGAAACTCTTAGAGCAAAAGTGAACAAATCCTCGTAAATTTCAAGTGCTTTAGCCTCAAGTGTCCTGCTTCTTTTACCTTGAAGCAAAACCTTGTAGCACATCAGCTATCACCAGGAGATACATCCATGCCTTGGAGGCAAAGGTGGATCATCACCTGTTTCAGCTGGGGTTTAGCCAGTGGCAAACACCCTCACAGGCCAAGGGAGCTGCCTGCACACTTCCCACCACAGCTGTAGAATATTCCCTCCTTCATGGCAGAGAATGGAGTGCAACAAGACAGTGACAACACACCCACGAGTGAGATATGGACTATTTATTCCAGAGTTCTGCTGGGTACTCGGTGCTATTCCACAAGCCCAGCATACCCTCCCAATTTCCATGACATTATTTATACACAGAAATCCAGAGCTGGTCCCTTCCCAAGTGCAGCCCCTCTCTTATGATCAGTTAGTAATTTCTCTCCAAGTTATCCCAGGGAACTTGCTCATATGCTCAGGGGAACACCTGGGCAGGGCCCTTATGACCTGCAGATGTGATTTTTACTGTTATAATGAACACAGCTCAGCTACAGAATTACCGACTGGTTTGGATGGGAAGGGATCCTGAAGATCACCGAGTTCCACCCCTCCACTATCCCAGGTTGCTCCAAGCCCCGTCCAACCCGGCCTCGAATACTTCCAGGGATGGGGCAGCCACAGCTTCTCTGGGCAACCTGTGTCAGCACCTCACGGGGAAGATTTTTTCCTAATATCCCATCTAAACGTACTGTCTTTCAACGTTAACCTGTTCTCCCTTGTCCTGTCACTCCACGCCCTCATAAATAGTCTCTCCATCTTCCCAGGCAGCTCCCTTCAGGCACTGGAAGGCCACAATTAGGTCACCTCAAAACTTTTCTTCTCCACGCTGAACAATCCCAATTCTCTCAGCCTTTCCTCATCGGAGAGGTCTCCATCCCTCTGATCAACTTGGTGGCCTCCAATGTTTTGTTAAGTTGGCAGTGTACTCGTAGACATCCAGCAACATCTTGATTTATTACATCCTTAGGGCTCGTTAGTNCGGCGCCGCGCAGTAAGAGCGAAGCGGATTGGCTCCGCTGCCGCCGCGCCGGTTTCGATTCCGTACGGGTGCTACAGCGGCTGAGGAGGGTCAGGCGGCGCAGAGCGCGCGAATGCGGGTGCTGCGC
>VZTG01009760.1:1403536-1559438 GCA_013397845.1 Melanocharis versteri | reverse complement strand
CCAAACCCCAAAACAAACTTTTAAGCCAGGAGCACCAAAATAATCTGCAATGTGCAAGGAAGTTAGAACACAGATATCACCCGCTTATCACAAATTCCTTGTGCTCTTACATGTTCAGAGTGCATCAGAATGTCACTCAGGGGAGAGGGGTTTTGTAAGTTTATTCATTATTCCTCAGTGTAATGCAAAATAGATTAGTAATTAGTGTTAGTTATGTCGCTGAGGTGAGCGAACAATAATGTGATCATGGAGATCTGATCACACCAACAGTGAGATAGATACTTTATATTCATTTAATCCCACATGTATCTGTCACACATCACCTTAAACTCATCTGCCATCTGGATTTAACAATTATAATTTGCCAATTATTTAATTAATAAAAAACCTTAATAATTTACTACTATTTTATTTCTAATGCTATTATTGCTTGTTTACTTAACTGGAGTTTGCTGTCCAAGCTGTATTTATAGGAAACAGGTTCACTGGGAGGACAGTCCAAGCAATAATTTCTCTTTTGTGCCAACATATTTCTTATCTTTTTGGCAAGACATGAAAGAGAGAAGTAAAATGATCAGAAACTTGGGATTTGGCCTGGGCAAAAGGGCTGCTAACTTTATCCAGATTTACAATTTATTGGTACGGTTTTATTTGGTACAAAAATACATTAGGTGGCAGAGTGGGAATGTTCCCCATAGTCTCCTGAATTCACATTCACTTTGCTGCTGACAAACAAATGATTGTTTGGAATGTTTTTTATGTAATTATTACTCATTATGATTGCTATTCTCACACTCACCAAGATGATAAGTGAATATTTCATTGCTGTCATGGGCAAATGAGCTATGGCCATACCACCGTAACAGAAAAGGATACCAGAGCTTGGATTTCATTCAAGATACTAGGCAACAAACAAAATTAATATTTAACATAATGAAGAAAAGAAGAAGTACGGTTCTTTTATTAAGAAAGATTTGCACTTCATTTCCCTCTTCATTACATTTTCTCTGGGTTTTTTTGTTTGGGTTTGTTTTTTTTTTTAATGCTGCTCTTGGAAATTCAAACAAAAACCCCAAAACAAGCCACAAAAAAGATCGTTATTAAATCTTCCAGGAGAGCAGGGTAGTTTTTGAGCCTTTTCTAGCAGCTTTGGCCACACTGAAGTAAACGTATTTAATATCTCCCTATGACATTATTCCATGTTTTTGTGCTGTATGGGCCCTACTGATATTTATCCCATGGTTGTTAATAAAAGTAGGGGTTTTATTTAGGAGCAACTTTTTTTTAGGAGCTCCCTTTTGGCCACTTTGTCTCTGCCCCATCCTCTCCAGCTCACTGGGTGTGCTGGTGCAGCAGAGAGCTCTTCTACGTTAAAGTTTTCCAAGTTCCTTGAGGGAATTAGTTATGATCCATTGAATCTTAAGCCANGGCGCCTCAGGAGCCCAGGTGGCGCTTGGGAAAGTTGGTAACGTTACCGCCGAAAGATCCCGGCCCTTCTGAGGGGCAAGCCCGAACGCCTGCTTAAATTCATGAGGGGAAAAAATACTCGCCTTTGGAGTCAATTTGCCTCACANAGATAGATACTTTATATTCATTTAATCCCACATGTATCTGTCACACATCACCTTAAACTCATCTGCCACCTGGATTTAACAATTATGATTTGCCAATTATTTAATTAATAAAAAACCTTAATAATTTACTACTATTTTATTTCTAATGCTATTATTGCTTGTTTACTTAACTGGAGTTTGCTGTCCAAGCTGTATTTATAGGAAACAGGTTCACTGGGAGGACAGTCCAAGCAATAATTTCTCTTTTGTGCCAACATATTTCTTATCTTTTTGGCAAGACATGAAAGAGAGAAGTAAAATGATCAGAAACTTGGGATTTGGCCTGGGCAAAAGGGCTGCTAACTTTATCCAGATTTACAATTTATTGGTACGGTTTTATTTGGTACAAAAATACATTAGGTGGCAAAGTGGGAATGTTCCCCATATTCTCCTGAATTCACATTCACTTTGCTGCTGACAAACAAATGATTGTTTGGAATGTTTTTTATGTAATTATTACTCATTATGATTGCTATTCTCACACTCACCAAGATGATAAGTGAATATTTCATTGCTGTCATGGGCAAATGAGCTATGGCCATACCACCGTAACAGAAAAGGATACCAGAGCTTGGATTTCATTCAAGATACTAGGCAACAAACAAAATTAATATTTAACATAATGAAGAAAAGAAGAAGTACGGTTCTTTTATTAAGAAAGATTTGCACTTCATTTCCCTCTTCATTACATTTTCTCTGGGTTTTTTTGTTTGGGTTTGTTTTTTTTTTTAATGCTGCTCTTGGAAATTCAAACAAAAACCCCAAAACAAGCCACAAAAAAGATCATTATTAAAGCTTCCAGGAGAGCAGGGTAGTTTTTGAGCCTTTTCTAGCAGCCTTGGCCACACTGAAGTAAACGTATTTAATATCTCCCTATGACATTATTCCATGTTTTTATGCTGTATGGGCCCTACTGATATTTATCCCATGGTTGTTAATAAAAGTAGGGGTTTTATTTAGGAGCAACTTTTTTTTAGGAGCTCCCTTTTGGCCACTTTGTCTCTGCCCCATCCTCTCCAGCTCACTGGGTGTGCTGGTGCAGCAGAGAGCTCTTCTACGTTAAAGTTTTCCAAGTTCCTTGAGGGAATTAGTTATGATCCATTGAATCTTAAGCCACCTATTTATTTTGGCCAGGGTCCATCTGTAGCTGATCACCTGATCCTATCCATCCCCATCCTGCAGCTTAGTAAATCTCTCATTTCAAGTGCTACAGACACTTGTAAAAAAAATGATGTGTGGCTATTTTAATGAATGGTAAACATGGAACTGCCCTAGGAAGAAGCAGTGACCATTTTCCTTGCACTCCTCCACTGGATGGCTTCTTATGGCTCTATATTTTCTGGGCTTAAATTTACGTGCAAATAAGATTAAATTGAGCCCCTTACATGGTTTTGGCATAAAGCTCTACACACTTACTATATTGCTTTAAAGTGGAACTCATTGCGTAGATATAGCTCTATAAAAGCAGCTCAGTATAGCACTTAAATTAAAAGCAAACCCAACAAACAAACAACTTGACAGCGATTTATTTTCCCCTTTTTTCCGTCATTGCCAATAAGGACAATACTGCTAAGAAATTGTACGTGCAGCTGTTCCAGGAAAGATTCCCAATAGCATTCCACCATGCCCAGGTGGGGCATCCCATTGCTGTCTTTATTGCAAACTGTGAGGAACAATTAAACATCATTAGATAGTCCTGGGAGCCCTGGGGTGCTGCACCTGAGCAAGCAACTTCTTTGGAACTGATAAACTTGTTCTAGCAGGATACAGACCTCTCATCCTGACTTTCTAAAGAAGCCTTAGGAGAATCCATTGAAATTGCATGACTTTAAACCAACTTATTTTCTACTTCACTTGGCTTTCTCTCCTTATTCTTGTCATGTTTAGCTCTGCTTTAATTTAATTTCCTGCTATGTCTCTTGCCATGGCTTTCAGATGCCACTAGATTTCCTTAGCTGGTGCAACTCGAGTGTCTCAGTGTTCTTCAGGAAACTCACGTGGATGAACTTTGCAATCCCAATGTCTGTGGTGGGTGGGTGTAACCTTTGATTTGAGTGGAATAAGAAGGGGGGCTGGTTGCATTAAACAAATTGCCCATCTGCCTCCTGGACCTTGTTGGGGCACCTTTGTCTCGTCCTATTTTAGAGCAGCACCAGCCCTACTTCCTTTCTCCCCCACGTTCCTGAGGGCTCTGTGCTGCTCTGCTCCCTGAGCAGGAGGTGTGAAATTGCAGCATTCCATGTGCCCTGGGAATGGAAGGTGGATTCAAGTGGAAGATGCAGGAGACTAAATTCAAGCATGTGCTCACCACAAGCCTCCCTGTCCTGCTGAGATAGCTGGAGATCTCCTCAACCATTTCTCTTACGGGAGTGCATGAACACATGAGAAAGAGTTGAAGATGCAAATCCTCTTTCCCAAACCAATGCTGTGGTTTCTGAAATGAGCTGGGTGTGTTGGGCTTTTTTTAAATTTCATTTTTGCACCTGATGAAGAGCAAGTACAGCAGAGGGTTGAACAATTGCCAGGGAAACTTTTATTTTCTAGAAGATTTATTTGGATGTGTCAGTAGTCAAAGTGTGTGTGTGTTACAAAGCCGTTGTGTCATGCCCACAATGTAATAGACACATAAGGTATCTTTTTTTTTNTTTTTTGAGTGAGAAGCTTCTAAGCAATTTGAGTCTTGGTTTTTATTGCTGTGAAGTCTAAACTTAGTGAAGGACTTCAGGAAAACGGTTGCTTTTTTCCCCCCCTTGTGGTAGGAGACAACAGAAGCATAACACTAAAGAAAAGATATGCTCCTTACTTGAACAAGTGGAGTCAACTCCTTCATGTTTTTCTGAGCTTTCTTTTGTCCTATTTATTATCTTAAGTTGAGAATTAAAGCATCTTCTGTTCAGCAAACTGTGTTCAACCAAGCCTTCCTGCTGGTATATGGGGTGTAATGTGTTTCTACAGGCCAGCTTTTAAGTATTTCACGTGAAGGAAAAACCCAAACCTGGACAATTGGAAGTTCTGGCAGGTGTAAACAGGCTGAGCAGGTGCAAAGGGTGGGAGCAGCCCCTAAAACTGAGGGGCTGTGGTGGAAGCTTCTGTATTCAGCTGCAGAGACCTTGTAGCTGTGCAGGGGATTTGAGTCAAACCTGTTCATGTGAGCTGGCAAGGGCAGTGGTTATGCATTCTGAGAGAAACCCCTCCGTATTAGTTGGAAATAGAGACTCTGTGTCATTCTTCTTTCCGGGAGTTTTAAATGTCTTTGGCCAGGTACTGAATTAGAGCTGCAGTGGTTTCTGGGAACTGTGATTTTGGGTTCTTTGATGTTAAAACCACTTGGATTCACTTGCTCAGATGCTTTAAGTCTGGATTGTGCTGAAATCATTATCTACACATGCTTCAAGATTGTATTAATGTGTATTTCAATGTAATGAAAGGAAAACTATTCCCTCTAACAAACTCTGTCCTTTAAAGGTGTTACCTTTGTATTTTATACCTCTTTATTGAGCTGCATTCTCTTTCACCAATTCCCCAGGAAACAGGAATATTCCAGCTCAGTGGGACAGGTACTATATGGAGGTTCTGCTTGTATATATTTACTTACTAAACACATAGACCTGTTTGTTGTAGCATGTGAGATTCTGAAAATGTTTCTTTTATTTGCAGGGTGTCTTTGAAGTAAATGTGCTTTATTTGAAGTGGTAGATATGCCTTGGCTGAGGGTGAAGTGTGTGCTGGGGGCTGCTCCCGGCGTTGGACAGAGGCAAGAAATTAGTAGATGGGCCTGGAACACTGCCTTCACCAGAAAATCAGAGGGATGAGCAACCACAGTAAGAGTTATTTTTTTTCCAACCAGTTCACTGAATAACAATTCCTTCAAGGCAGTGTGGAACATCACATTTTAATTCCAGAGTAAGTCCCTTTGGTGGGCGCGGGGGGAGGGTCCTCACCGTGCTCTGGCTTTTCTGTAGTACAGAAATTGAGAATACTGTGCCCAAGTTGGCAGGAAGCTCCCTGGACGGAGTAAAACCCTAAAATGCGTGATTTGGTGTGTCTTTCTTTAAAATAACCCTCTGCCATACGGTGGCACTGGTGAGCTGAGCACGGGCTGTGCTCCAGGTCCGGGCTCTGTCCTGGCTGTTTCCTGGTGCTGCCTGCAGGGTGCAGCTTCTGCCCACGCAACTCCTCCGTGGCTCGCTTGGAAGCTTCCAAGGATAGACTGACTATCTATGGAATAATAGAAAACAACAGCTTGGTTTTCATTTCAGTTTTTAATTTGCATGGGTGAGTGATTGGCACAGAAAGAATTTTTTATTTGAAGCGAAGAGATAAATCTACAGAAATAGTAAAAATTTACAGAATTTACTATGGACAGTGCTCTTCCCTTCTTGTGTGCAAGGGGAATGGAGAGGGTCTGAAGAGACCCTAAATTCATGGGTTAAAGAGGAACACCTAGAGGTGTGATTTTCAAGCCTTTTCAGGCATTTCTGGGAACTCTGATCGCTCAATGCTGTGCCCTTAACAAAGGAGTTGAGCAAAGCTAAATGCAGAAGCACTCTGCATGTGTGGGATGATGTTTGGACTTCTGTTTTCTTAACTGAATTAGCACCACTTCTAACACTACAAATGACTTTGACCCGTAGTGTAAAAAATGTAAGTGAACGTGACTGTGTGATGCAAAAAGCTTCCTGGTATGTGTGCTTGCTCTCTGTCAAGTCAGTTTTTGGGTGCCCAAGGTAAAATTATTTGTACTCCATAAAACACTCCAAAAATCCCATTTGAGGGCTGAGAACTGCTCAGGGCTCCTCTCTGTGTCACCCTGAGAGGCTGTGCAGATCTTTGTTGGCTGTGAAGAGCCAAAGCTCTAATTTTAAATACTTTCGATGGGAATTATGGTACATACCATGGAATACAAGAAGGTCTGAAATGGCCCAAGGCCCTAAATTCCTTGAGTGATTGAAGGGCAAAGTGTGACTAATCTGTGGTGTGTTGGGTGATGGCACAAAATCAGTCAAAAAAGGTGAATTTGGAACTCGTCAAATCCATTGTTGAAATGCTACTCGTGATTGCTTAGCTGTGGATGTGACATTTTGAAATAGCTATTTAATGGTTACTTGGGCTTTTTTTTTAAACTTACTGTGTTAATTTTGAAAGGCATTTTCAAGTAAGAGAAGTAAAAGCAAGGCAGTGATTCACAGAGCCTCTCTAACGAAGAACAAAGCTCTGGAAACCTCCAAGCTGCTGGAGGTGCCAAGCAGAAGGGTCCAGGTAGTGGAGAAAGACATGAGAGGTTTGCCTGACCACAACCTGTCCATCATTAAAGCATCTAAGCCACTGAATCCTTTTTATCTTTGCTCTCTGAGAAACTCCAGGAAAAAGTCTTTGAAACCTCGTTAAAAGTTGGATGTTGATGAAGTCTGAACTCGCAGCAGTGCTGAGTGTTGTGGACAGCACATTTGAAATAAGCCAGCAGCCATGCAGCTCCGAGTCCTGTGGATCATGGCTGTTCCCCTTTGGCATGATGCTTTGCATTTTTCTCCTCAATTTCAAAGCAAGACTATAAATAGGCGTTGGGAACTGTGTGGATATGGTGATTGATATGGGTTTTTTTTTTTTGCTGTTCTCACCCACTTGCCTTATAAAGGAGGTCTAAGCTTAAATTAAGAGCCAATGATGGAGCAGTTTGTCAACCCATGCCATGTCCTTGATCCATGTCCAGTGTGTTTGGCTCCATCTTCTTGCTGTGACAAATGTCACTGGTTTCACCAGGGCTGGGTCAAGCTCTTTGTCTGGGGCTTTTAAATTTTACTATGAATGCAAATACATATCTCTTCAAAATGACTCCTTGGAATCCCTAAATGTTTGCATTAATTTTCTTTTTATTTTTGCTTGGGAAAAAAATCTGTATTATTTTTTGGGGTATATAGTAAGAGCTACACCTTGATAGAGGTCCTCTTGATGAGAGGAGATATGACATATAAAATGAAGGAAAACAGCAATAAAATTTTCCGAGGCTGATAAAAATGTGATTTATAGTCAGGACCCAGTTATAAATCCCATCAGCACTTACTATAGCTATACTTACACGTTGCGACCTTGTTGAAAGAAAAGTTAGTAAAGAATTCAGAGTGTGGTGTTTAATTCATACAGTTACCTGCACAAGTTGCAACTGGCTTAAAAAATGCCAGTGTTAGTAAAAGTAGGAGAAGGGTGGTAATTGTTTTTATTAGTAGGGGTATCTGCCTTTTAAAACTATAGTCAACCCTGTTTTGGGGTCTGAAATGTGCAGAATGTGTAAAATTTTTATAGGGTAATAGCAGCTGCTCCCGGTAACAGGTATTTGCTCCACAGCTGGTAACAGTTCAGTGATTCAGCTGCAACCTTTGATTTATTTTATTGTCTCATAACTTCATACTGTGTGTTTGGCCTTGATCTTATTTCAGGTGTTGTCTTCAGAGCATCCCAAACCTGATCTTTCTAAGTTGTTGGTAAGTTTTCGTGCGGTAGGTGTAAAGAGAATCTGAAGGAAACCAGGAGTTTCTCGGTGGTACACCCCGATTTTTAGCTGTGTCACGGGAATGATCTTTATCAACAACTCCCAGTGTATTGTTCTCAGGCCAGGTGATCCTCTATCCTTCTGGCTTCAGGGGTTCCACCAGAGTTCTGAAAAAAACACCTATTAATAAATGGCTTTTTAATTGTTACTGCTGTTTTCAAGATATGAAAAATGATTCTGCTTACAGGTGAGTAGAAACACAAAGGCCGGGCAGCAATATCCAGTGTATCATCAACTATGGGCTCTTTGCTGAATCTTCTCTCAGTGACTTTTTTCCTTAAGGGTTGTACCTATTTTCCAATTCCAAGCAACTGAATAGTTTCTACTTGTGAAATCCTCAAGCAGGTGTAATTCTGCCCCTGCCACGAGCAATAAAAAAATCTCTCATCTGTAAATCTTATGTTTTTTTCCTGACCCTGATACTTTTGAGAGCAGTGGCACGTGGTCAGCTGGACTTGTACAGCGATTTCTATTATAACGGGGGTACAGAGCAAGATGCTGATGGGCACAGCAAATTCACAACCTCTAAGGAGGCTGTGCAAAAAAAAACAATGCTAAGAAAATCCTCTCATCATCTGCTTTGTGCTCTGAAAAGGAGTTTGATTTGCCATGCCACAAAATTTTGAGGACAGGGCTGATTTTTTTTAACCCTGGGAAGAATTTGAAGCCTCTGAGGTTTGTGAGCCTCTGGCCCTGAGTGGCTGCGCTGGAATAAAACCCAATTTCTTGGCTGACTCTGCAAGGTTTGGGGATTGTTGGCTTCTGCATTGGGATCCCTGGCCAGGGCTGGCCCTGAACACCAGTGGCCTTGGTTAGGTGCAAGAGGGAATATGCTTTTGAGGATTGCAGTAAAATGCTGCTGAGGGTGCTTTTGTGGAACTCTGGGGTCTGTTCAGCACCTGCCTTTGGCTGGGTGGGTGTTAATTGATGCTTTCTGGAGGGGGTTTCCCTTCTGTGAGCAGGCAACTGCCCATGGCACCTCCTAGGCTGAGCCTCGGAGCTTGGCATGGCCGTGCTGCAATCCCTGAATTCCTAAGGGGAGCCCACCTGTGTCCCCTGGCTGCTGTTGCTGCTGGCAGAAGGAGGGGGTGGGACACCCTGTGTGCCAGCTTGGGCTGGTTTGGCCTGGGGCAGAGTGGGCTCAACACTGAGCAGGTGTTAGAGCAAAGCCTTGCACAGATTTATTCTCATTCGTGGAAATGTGCAAATCTTGGTTACAAATTAAGGAGCACAAATGTTTGGGGGAAGGAAAATGAAGGATTAGTGCACACACTCATATTAACTGTGCTTCCAAATGGAGTTAATTATGGATATGCTTCCTCAGCCCTCCTGCTCCCCACAGGTTTTCCTTGACTAAATGAATTGTGAATCCTGTTCTTGTTGTCCGAGTTAAGTGGAGTGAAACCTGCCCTAAGTAATACTGGGGGGAAGTTTCAGTTGTAATTTTTTTATGATGAGCTTTGCCATTTAACATCATTAAACTCAGTTATCACAATTAAGTTTGCTCTAGGGTTTTTCTTGGTGCTTTTATTGGATGTTTTATTTAGTTGATTTACTTCAGTTCCTGAATATAGGATTTTAATGTTCCTGGTTTTGTCAACCTTCTAAAAAAAAACTTCAGCTTAAAAAAAATTGATTTCTGAGAGCTTCCCAAACCAGAGAAACAGCACTCTTGATTTCATCATGAAGAGTCTGGAGTTGTTAGTGATTAAACTAATGAGCTGTATAATTATAGCGCAGGTTGAGGTGCAGAGGTTTTGAAAACCTTTCTCCCCCAGTTGCTGTTGGAGCCAGTGCTTTCTGCCCTGCTGTTCCGGAGACTCTTTCCATGCAGGAATTGATTACATTTGCAAAATTTTCTTGTAAAATCTTTTCCCTTGTAAATACAGTCTTTCCACACATCCAATGCTGATTCAGTTAGAAAGGGGTTTGCATTTAGAGGAAACTTTTTCCCTTGCTCCAGGTAGAGCCTTTCTCACAGGTCCCAGACTGGATCTGGTAGGCAAAATCTGTGTATAATTATTGCCATCGTCATGATTCCTGGTCTCCAACCTTTGTTGTCTCTGGATCATGGCAAACAGATGGTGTTCAAGTTTTATTTGAATATCTGACTGCACTGGAAATGAGGCAAAATGAATTCAGCCATCACTAATAGTAACAATGCCAAACCCTCAGGAAGTTTCTTTCCTCTTCTGCTTTTCCATGGTCTTCTTTATAACTCTGTTACACAACTGTTTCATCTGAATGGTTTAACCAATGGTTTTGGAGGTGCAGCTGCAGAATTTTTTGGTGTTTTGTGAGCTGAATCACGATGATCGTGGTTCCTGTGTACACAAGTGCCCCTTTAGGTCTGTCCATCTTGTTGGTGTGTACAGAAATTGGATTTAATGCTGGAAAAAAATCTCCATGAAGTAGAGTTACTGTTCTAGCTAGATAAATGCAGCATTTTAATTGCATTTATAATTTGAACCCAACCAGTTGTGTACTAGTAACTCTTTTCCTCACAGCAGTGACCAGCAACAACCACAGGCATTGAGCTTTGTTTGATCTAATTTTTGGAAAAATTGTTTAGCAATCACTGCTAATAGCTGGCTGATACTTGCATAGCATCCAAGTTCAACTGTACATTTGCCTTTCACAGGGCAGACTTGCAAACATGATCTGGCATCCAAACAGGCCTGTGCTAGACTAAAATTATTCATGTGTAGTTGGATAAGTAAACAAATAAGGAATTTGGAGACTTTCAAGATTATTGAATATTTTTAATTGGGATCTGCCTTTTTAACTTGGAACCACTCAGAACGGTCTTGAAACCAAGCTTTTAGGCTTCAAACAGCGCTTATTTGTTTCTGGGTTTGGTATTTGTGATAATTAATGGATTTCATGAGCTCAGAACAGCCTTAAGAACGGGAAACTCTTCTCCAGGATGATGGATATATCCAAGCAAACAGGTCCTGTACACTTTGTTGTCAGGTTGATGTCCCTGCAGTGTTGATCTTTATGGTGCTGATGCTTCTGTCCTGCTCTTCAGTGAGATATTATTCCCTCGATGCCTCAAAATCCCAGAAAAGGTGTGTGAGCCCTTAAATGAGAACAAGTGCCTTTGTGAAGGGTGATGTGAGGTGAAAAGGGGAAGTGGCAGCACAGGGGCTGTGCCGCCTCCTGAGCTGCAGAGCATAGCAAATGCTCCGAATATCAGCTGTGTAAGTCGAAATTGCCTCAAGGCAGCTTAATCTTATAGGGGAGGAATTGGCATGGTGCATAAACCAAGCAGAAATGGGCCTTGGCAGCCGTGGAGCAGCAGCGGCAGCTCTGGGACAAGTTGTTCCAAACACTTTATCACTCGTGGGGCTCACGCTTGCTGCACTGCTGACCTGGGCAACGTGTCTCCTGCTTTGATCTCTGCCTGATATCCCCCTCAGCCAGGCCATCCTGTGCTTTATCCCAGCCTGAGCCAGCTTTCCAGGGAAATCCCCCTTGCTGCCTGGGATTTGCGGTGCTAGGGAGCACTGTAAAACCACCCCGGGGTGGTGCAGGAGGTGGCTGAAGCAGCCTTAGAGCTGCAGAAGGGAAGAAAACAGTGTCATGGAAATAATGCTTCCCCAAATATAGGCCATTCTCTGCCTTTTTTGGGGATGGGGTGGGCAGGTTCTGCAGCATTTCCGTGTCCAAATCCACTTGGGCGGTTTGGTGCCTCAGGACTTGTTTTTGCTCTGCGATTGCTCTGTGCTGGGGCATTGTGGAGGGGTTGTTGGGGCAGAATTAAAAGCCTTTTTTTGTTGTTCTTCTGGATGGTTTTTGGCACTGGGAAAACCTACAGTTCTTGCAAAACGTTCAGCATCCCTGAGCTTAAACACTGTTGTAACATCAGACCTCACTAGATTTTGGCTTGAGGCTTGCATCCGGAAGTATTAAAATGCTTGTGTTAGACAGGAATGTTACCCTTGATATAAATTTCCATATAAAAACCTCGACTTGTCGTTTCTCCATATATTCCCCCTGTTTGTCTCACCCTGATTTCTTTTTATTGCTGTTTCTGCTTGGCAAGCACCACTCTGGTCCTAGCTGCATGTCAGCCTTCTAGGGAGCTCCTGCTGGGCAACGAGGCTTTAAAAATTAACAAAAATTAATATTTTAGGCTTCCTGTGGGCTCTTTAGGCTTGTCAGTGCCTGGTGAAGGAAATGTGTGAGTAATGGATTGAGGGTGATGTGGGGGGAACCCCACAGAGTTCTCCCAGTGCCTGGGTGGCCACAGCTGTGGCTTTTCCCTGTGGGATGGGGCACCCTGTCCCTTTCCCTGTGCTCTCCTGTGCTGGGTGGGACGGCATTTACACCTCTAAAGCCTCCTGAGCTCTGCACTGGCGAAGGGCTGTGTGGTTGTTGGCTCCAGCCTCGGCGCTGCAGGGCATGATTTCAACCATGTCTATGGAGACCAATTTTCAACATCAAAACAAACCAGCGTAAGTGGAATTTATATTACCTTTTAAAAACGCAAGTCAACAGAGCTGAGGGCTCTGCTTCAAGGAAGCCTCTTGGGTTTGTTCAGGGAATTACTACAAATATTTTACGTCCTTTTGGAGACTCCAGGCAAGCTCAGGAAGCTTCTGTTGAGGACTGCTGTTGAAATACCCCAGGTTAAATAGCTGATCAGAGGGGGTTGGGGGCCTGTGGTGTGAGACAGAGCCCCATTATCACCAAAAACCTTCCACTGCTTGAAAGCACTATCTAATTTTCAAGGCCAGGCTAATCACTCTAAATTTCTAGAAAGTACTTTCCCCCCCTGAAGCACAGTATTTCCATTTTGGGTGATGGTGGTCAGGAGCAATCAGACTAAAAACCTTGATCCCAAGTGTGTGTGCAAATTTGGGTGATCCCAGAGGCAAAGAAATATTCTGCTGTGCAGAGCTAAAAAATATCCCTGCAGCAGTGTAACAGCAGCGGCAGGGTTAAACTCAGATAAGAAAATGCTGTGGTGGAGGATGTTTTGTGGTGCTGCCCAAAGCCCATTGAAGAGGCAGAGTAAAGAGGGCTGGGGGTATTCCACCTTCTGCCAAAATGTGCCTGAACACTCAAAGCTCAGATTGAAAGCAATCTTGTAAACTCAGTAATAGAGGCTAAAAACCAGAATCTGGAAATTTTATGAGTGTGTTTTGTTTTTTTCCTGAGCTGGTTTATGCTTATCCCTGTCTGGGGAAGAGAAACATACCAAGCTACTGGACTTAACATTTGCAAATAGCCTGGTTTAGGGATTTTGGCCTAGGTACAAGCATCAAATTATGACAAGATGAATAGTGACTTAAGTGCTTTCTTTTGTGCCAACAAGCTGCCAGCTTAGAGACATGTTTCCATTTGCTGGGTACCTGCAGGCAGGTGGATTTGGATGGGATGTTGGTACTGACAGGATCCTCATTTCTTCATGTATCGTACACCTGTCGCGGGTATGTGTGAGTAACCCTTCAGGAGAGCTTTATCTGTGAGTGTGGTGCCTCTCCAGCTTTTCTTTACACTCGTATGCAAACAGCCTTTGTGCAAAGCACAAAGTGAAGCTTCACAGGAATGTCATTGTGGCCTCTCAAGTTCTGTCACCCCAGAAAATGGGGGTAACAAATTTTTAAAACAACTGAGGAAACATATTCCTGCAAAATGTTTACTTGTGTTAGAACTGGGTAGCTTTCAGCCTGGTATGGTTGATTGTCCATGAAATGTCAGTGCCAATTTATTGGAGATATTCACTGTATAATTCAGATCTTCCCTCCTTAGCATACCAGAGCAGAAATCTCCTGACCCCATTTAAGTTTCATGTTACTATTATGATCCTCACGATTTGGTTTTTAGTACAAAATCATGGGCCTTGCAGGGAGTGCTTGGCGTGTTGGTTCATGTTCCTCTGCCTACCTACCTCCGCCAGCTTGTAGAGCTCTCCTGAAACAAAACAGCCCTACTAAATGCTGGGGGGCAGTCTCTGGACTGACCCTCAGTTGCAAAATTGTCTGAAACCAGGTTTATTTTGGGAAGAGAAAGCAGGAAATGCAAATCTCAGTTTTAATCACTCCAAGGATCAATTCCTGCCTAATGAGTGTGTGCAGAAGCAGCTTTCCTGGAAACACCATTACCTGCAGTGATCTGGTTCCTGCTGCCTTCCCCCAGGCAGTGCCTTTAAACTGGCCAGAAGTGAAATTTTTCTCCCTTGAAGGTGACTTTTTTTGCCAACATTTGCTGCTGGCTGAGTTGGCTTTGATGCAGTTGTGGCCACTGCTGAGCTGGGTGTGATATTTGGGCACCGAACTCAGTGCTGGCAGCAACTACACAAAAACCTCACTAATGCGGGTGATGGAGGCAGCACCAACATGCTCTGTGCAGGCTGCCTCCCTCCTTCTTTTGGTGGGATTTCCAGGTTTTGGGCATTTGGCATCGCAAGAGCCGGTGCTGACGGCAGAGCTCCTGGCAAGGGCGTGCAACAGCTCCGCAGCTGCCAATGGCAAACTGGAAATGCTTCCTCTGTGCCTGCGGGTGCCAGGGGAACAGCTCCTGTCCAGGACAGCCACGTATTTAATGGCTATGAATATGTGCAGTTAAATCTCAGCCTGGTCTGGGCTTTAACATTCCCAGCATCTTGCTGTAAGAGGGGCACAGGACCCAAGCTCCAAGCTGTGTTTATGATGTGGTGCATTTGCACAAGTGTGCAAAGGTTCAGCTTTATTCCCTGCTCTGATCCCCAGTTATTCCTGATGCTGGATTAGCTTTGTGGAGTTGTGGTTTCCTCTTTGCATGGTCTGCCATAACCCTGACGCTCTCCTGGGAGGCGGTGGTCAGTCCGGAGACCTTCGCTGTTCAAATAAAGCTGGGATAACTTCCTGCCTGTGCATCGCTTTGCATTTATCCTCTTTGGTTTTATTTGGCATTTCCTGCTCAATATTCAGAGCACTGTAAGGGCTCTGTTTTCCAGAGGATGCTCATCTTTACCTGAACAACTGGATATCATTAGCAAAATATTCTGTTCCCCTTCTTTTATCCACTTCTTACTCCAGGACAGGTCCTTTGATACGTTGCCTGTAAGAGCAGCTCTGGCACAGTGTTGTCATGCCAAATTCCTCCTCCAGGCATGCAAAAGAGAGGTTCACTTCATTTTTTTCTGCCATGGAATTATGTTTTTTGCTTGTCCCTCTAATGTGTGGCTCCCTGCGTGGCCCCATCAGCCTCCTGGGACGTTGCTTTTGCTGTGACTGGGAGAGGCTTGATTTGCCAGTGCAGGCATTTGCAGGCTGCTCCTTTGGCCTGCCGTGTTTGTTTTCACGTGTGACCTTCCAGAGCTCAGGAACATTTCCATTTGCCTTGTTCATGTACAGCCTCAGCTTCTCAGAGAATGACTTACTCATTTTAATAATGCCTTTTACCCTGCTGTTTTGGTATGTTGGCTTCCCCTCTGCAGCCCTTGCTCCGAGCTTCCAAAATTTGTTTGTTTTCCTAGTTTCCATGCCGCCTGCAGGAATTTTGCTCTTTTGACTTCCCACTTGGGTGTTTGTTGTATATATTCTGTATAGGAAACATTCCTGTATGTTGCACAGAGATACTCCAGGAACACTCCAGTGCAAGAACAGAATGTGACCCTCCAGAGGAGGTGGTCACAGGTTCAGATGTTTCTGGAGTGGCAGTGGCAGGATTTAAACCTTGAGGTGCCTGTGTAACTTCCATGGCTGTGGTTTCAGAGTTTAACAGCATAAATATGTTGCTTTTGTCATCCCAGCTGGCAGGCTGCTCCATTTGAAAGCCTTTCTATGTGCTTGTTCAGGTGTATGGATGGGGATGGGGTATGCCTTTGCTTTGGGAGCTTTTGTGGACCTGCAGAAGTTTTAGGGGCTGTTTTAAGGGTTGGGTGGAGAGAAAAAAAATGGGTGTTTTATTACAGCAATGCAGTGAAGTGCAGCAGAGTGTGTTTGCAGGGTAGGAGCTGCTGGAGTGCTTAGCTGGGAGCTAGACCTTTTGAATGTTTGTTCTGTTTGAATATATATGTACTGTGTGGTTATATTACAGAAATACTAATTATAATACAGAAACTACAGAAATATTATTAGCATTTAAAAATATTAATTATCCAGATGCATTTCTCTGAGGGAGCAGGGGTGCAGAGTGCTGATGTTGCTTCTGGGACCATTGGGATTCTGGATGAGAAAGCAAAATTATTTATCTCATGAGAAAGCATGTGACTGACAGAGTGAATGTGTTTGCAAACAAAACCTGGAGCTCACCTGATTCCACTCTTTTGGTCTGCAGGAAGCATTGCTGGGTGTCTTGGCCCCTCATCCAGTATCAAGGTGATTGCTGAGCTAGCAGAGAATAAATCAGGGGTGCCTTCAATGCTGCCTTGTCATATTGCTGTGACATGATGTTTGCAGCTTTTTCTGCTGAACAAATACACACAGTAAGTGTGGGGCTTTAAAGAGTTAACTTTGAGGTCACTAACTTTAAAAAAAATTACTTGTTCAATGCACGTAATTGATATCAATATAAAACAGGATTTTATATCTTTTCCCATGCAAAAATTACAAAAGCTGTTGTACTGCCCTTAAAATTTGCTTTGGCAACTCTAACCCAACCCTGTTTTATTAAACAGCTCTCTTTCCTCCTAATATATACAGAAATGTTTGCTGAATAAACATCTTAACTAGACATCTGCTTTTCCCCAGATATAAAACAGAGTTAACTTTTTGCCCTGTTCACTGAGGCTGATCACTTTTTTCTGCTGGCCAGATGAAATAAAATTGGGTTTTGTAGCAGATGCAGCCCAGTTCAGTTTTGCATGACGCAGGTGTTCCCCCAGCTGGGAAGTGTGGAATTGTGCCATTTTGCTGAGATGATGGGGAGGTTTAGATATGTGAGGGCGTTAAAAATAATTCTCCGTGTTAACAGTGGGCTTTGTCCCTGGTGGGCTCCATATGCTTAACAGCTGACTGGGGCAGCAGCTGTTCTATATTTTATTAGGAGACTTATAAAGTTAGAAACATGGATGATCGTTCAAAACACAAGCAACTCTTTGCAGCCATGGAAACGGGATTCAACAACAAACTTGCATTTGTGAGCCTTCCAAGCAAAATAATCCCACTGCACTGTGTTCAGGTGGTCCTGGGGAAGTGAATGAACTTGCATTTTGATTTCTTTAAGTTCTGTTTACTCAGTCCCATTTTTTCCTCTCTTTTCTCCCTGTTTTCTGTTTCTGAGAAGATACTAACCTTTGCATGTGATCCTGATTTAGATTCTTCTCCAACATTGACAGATTTATATGAGAATCCTTCCTGGAGTGTGCTCTCGGTAATGGTTATGGCAGCAGGATGCAGGGAAGGCTGAGCAAACACTCTGCTCTCCTATAATTTCTTGGGATTTCAGTGTCCCTTACAATCCAAGTAGCTCTTCAAACTCTTGTTGCATCTTTGCTGCAGTTCCATGCAATTTGCAGGGGAACAGGTGAAGCTCTGCTTGCCTGCAGAATTGGAGAACCTGTAGATTTCCCTCCAAAAAACATGTGGGTTTCTTGGTGTACAGAAGCTCTCCTTGTTCAGGCTCTGAACCATCTTCTCATTCTGACTGTGGCTCCTTTCAGGCTCAGTCATGTACCCCACCCCTACCCAAAACAAAACCAACCACCCCCTGCCAGTTTCTGCACGGCGCAGCTCTGCTCCTGTTTTGGTTTGGAGGGGCTGCTGTTATTCCAGCTCCTGGCTCTCAGGGAAGCGCTGCCCACAGCCAGTGACCGCCTTCGGGCTCAGCCAACCTGCAGAATAGTGACCAGTGACTGCATCTGCACTCCTGAGCTGGGTGACAACCTCTGACTCGGCCGGTTTGGGCTCTCAGTGGTCTGCTGGACACCTGGATATTGCAGAC
Organism: Melanocharis versteri; assembly: GCA_013397845.1. Lineage (NCBI taxonomy): Eukaryota > Metazoa > Chordata > Aves > Passeriformes > Melanocharitidae > Melanocharis > Melanocharis versteri. Next base: position 1,541,402 of record VZTG01009760.1, on the reverse strand, counting down.
AGGGAGCAGGGCAGCAGGGCAGTTTGTGAGTAGATAAAATGGATTGAGCCAAGTATCTGAGCACAGTGAGGTGTGCAGAGCTGTGCAGGCTGAGGACGGCTTGGGCACATGTGTGAGGTACAACTGTCTCTGCTGCTCCTGCCATTTGAGAGGTGTATAAATATTTTTATATATAATGATCGATTTTGGGTCACTGTTGGGTAAGCAGAGATTTAAAAGGAGGGCTTAAAAGTGCTGTTGGGGAAACTGATGTAAAAACTGGCAGAGCATGAAGGTAGAGTAAATCCTTGCGGCAGAGCCTGGCAGCTTGGGGACTTCAGGGATGACTTGTGGTTCCTTAATTTGCTACAGGGACCAGCCTGGTGCCCTTCAAGTATGGGGTCTTAAGGAGGTGAAGCCACTTGAGCCTCCTCTAGGCACCTCTTGAGAGAGAACTGCCCATTTTAAACTTAAAAGCACCAAAATTAATTTTCTTGGAGTGGGCGATGCTGAATTGCACAATTTGGAAGTTAGAAGTCGGTGTAAAAGGACAGTGCTGATGCTGGGCATGAAGGGGCAGCACAGCTCTTTTGTGACAGCCTACATTGAGAGAAAAAGTTAATTAAGGGGCATGTGGAGGTGAGCATGTGCTGTTTGCCACAGGAATTGCAGGGAGGAGCAGGAGGCTTGGAGGCATGTTGCTCAGTACTTGTGTGAAACGAGGAGTTGCCTTTCACACCGAGTGGATTTGTAGTGATGAATGGGGAGGAATCTCTCTGGGGAGAGGAAAAAGCTCCCTACAAGCCAAACTCTGTAGCAGGGCCTTTTCACTGTGGCAAACCCCAGCTAAATCCCACTACAGAGCAACTGGATTTGTCCTGGTGAGCCCCTGCCTGCTGGGAGGGATGAGGGGTGCCGGGGGTCTCACCCCACTGCTCCGGGCCCCAGGCAAAGGGAACATGACCCAGCACCAGCACGATTTTCTGGCCTGTGCTGCAGCCACATCCGACCCTTTTGGCAGAAGAAGTGTTTGTTTAAAGCCACAAATGACTTCCTGAAGGAATGATCATGGGATAATGGGGTCCCGCTCAGCAGTCTGCCCGAGCGGGGGGATGTGTCGCCCTCAACCACAGCGATTGTGGCCTGTTCTAAGCTTTGTTCTGGAGTGAACCTTCGCTGTCAGTAAAACTAAATCTCAGTAGACAGCAGGCCTGCCCTTCTACAAAGGAATTGTGTTTCTAGTCTTCCAAGAACTCATCCTGTATGGGCTGAGATCTGGATCCCTCTGACTGTGCAGACCTCAACATGGCTCTGCCAACTCCTACAGTACATGACAATAATGGCAGCAGTAACAAACTACCTCAAAATAGACCAAATACAATATGGTAAGATATCTTTATTAAAAATTTTGTACATCAAAGGATTAACTACTACATTTTAAACAAGAAATAAGATTTTACATATTACAAAAGATGTTATTAGTTCTTGAATTAGAAATAAATTTTATGAACACTGTACATGATACATCTGAGTTGTAAGAGCAGAAACAGGACCGAGTGCCTGAAAATGATATAACTTAATAAGAAAATGCACTCAATTCTTAGTATAAAACATAATATTTCTGGAAAAATAGTATGTTAACTTCAGTCTGAAAATGCTGCATCCCTCTGAGCAGTAACTACCAACAGTGTTCTCATGGACATTTGTGCCCTGCCTGGTGATTCCCCATTTGGAGTTTCTTTCTTTGTTGGAGATGTTGTCTTCCTATGGTCTATTTTTCTTGGAGATAGCATAATGTTATTCCATGGTACAGTTAACGCAATCTGCATGCAAAAACCTGATGGAAAGCATTTCTCACAATGTCACTTTACCTCCAACCCAGATTAGAAAAACCAACTGTGATAGCATATAAATGTCTACAGAAATAGATTTTTATTGACTGTTACCTTTTGTTACAAAGTAGTTAAAAAGAAGAAATATATTTTAGCTTATCAGATAACTGTTACTTTGTGTATCATTCATACTACATAATTTTTTTCTTTTTTGAGATTCAGTGTAGCTGCATTAGAATTTAAAATAAAAACAAAACAGAAGATCACTTTTAAATTGCATGACCTATTTGGCTAGGAATGATGTGTGAAGTTTTACAGGATATTATGAACATACAGTTCTCATATAAAAGCATAGTATGTATCTAGTCCAAGGAAGGTAATAAAAAAAGATTTAAATCTTTATACAGAAAGTGACAATGCCCATGTTATACTATGGAACACATCTACTAATTTGGAATTACAGGTGTAATGTGTGAATAAAAGATATCAACTTACTAAACAAATTCTTTTTAAAAAAGAGAGAAAAATCTATAAATAAAAATAGTAAGTGCTTTCTTTCCGATAATATTCTTTGGCTGCTGCGAGTGCCAGCGGAGGGTTACTGCGAGCACTAAAAGGCGTAAGGTCCCACGATGATTGTTAGCCTCAGCACCGAGCTCGTGCGGTAATTCAGGCTGTTCACTGTCAGCATCTCCAGGTCCACGATGTGCTCCCTGGGTCCTGACAGGGACTTCACCAGCACCAGCATCGCGCTCACCGCGCTGGTTTGCTGCAACAGCAACACAACAAAGCCCAGCTCAGTCCAGCCCACAGCAAGTCCCAGCGCCATCTGTGCTGCTGTGCCGCACGCCGTGCGGGGCTCTGTCTCAGCACAGGCATGCACGAGGCAAGGGTGCTTTTAACACTTCCAAATGGCCATGACTAATCTCACACCTGGCTGTGCTGCAGGGAAGGCTCCACCTGACTGAGGCCCAGAGGAATAAACTGCGCTGCAAAATCTGTTCCTGGTTATGCTGACTCTCCCAAAGGATGTGGGAAGTTGGTAATCTGTCCCAGGGTGGTCTTTTTTTTAACCCCATCTACCAGCTTTTAAAATAGAGAGAGAATAAGTAAAGCAAGAGCCCTCACGTCTTTAGCAGGGGTGCAGCTTGTTCAGTGGAGGGAAACTCAAAAGTCTGTCTCGTGGCTCAGAAGTTGTGCTGTCCTTGTAAACGCTGGGAAGTTTTGCAACTGGTGTGTGCCTATTGCTATCCCCATTTTGTTCTGCTTCACAGCTCTTTTCCCAGTCTAGGGTTATGCTGCTGGTTTGTCAAACAGCTTTGTCCTTTCCAGATGATGACAAAAGGGTCAACTCCATCTCTCCCTTCGCCTACTACAAATATTTTCTCCCCGTGTCACATGAGTTGGGTGCACAGATGAATCCAATCCATCTGCTGCATCCAGGAGCCAGCTCAGCATTTTACTGAAACAGTAGGAATAATTTCCAAGTAAGCTTTTGTTTACCACAGTCCCCTGGCAGGAATAAACATGTGCTTCCTTATTTAAGGCCTGTGATTTCTTGTTGGGTGGCAACAGGAGATGGGAATTGTTACTCCAGGGGTCACGTCTGAGGGCCACACTGGGGTCTAACCCAAGTGGGACCTGTAGTGATCTTGTTTCTATTTTAAGCAAATAGCTGTTTGTATTTTGGGGGTAGTTAGGAGATTTTGATGTGTAGCCTGTAATCCAGTGCTTTTCCCTGGATTTATTATGTCACAACGAATGATATATGGAGGAGTGGTTCCCTGTTCCCACCTTGGGCTAACACAGTGTAAATGGCAATGAATGCCATACCTTGCTACACTTGCTGGATGTTCTATCAAAATCCCCTAATCTCCTGATTTGAAGGAAAATAATTAAACATTAAAACCTTCCAGTTACTATATTTCTGATAGAAGCTTTTTGTGCTGATTCTGTGTTACTGACTGTAACGCCACATACGAAGGAAAAAGGATTTCCCAGGAATTTGTAAATATCATAAGGGCTCAAAAAAAAAAAAAGAGATTTCTTCCAAAAAAAGCCTTAAAAAGCAGATGTTCTAGACATTCCCATTCATGTGTATCTACTTGGATGCATCCCACTGACAGGAAATACTGCTATCCCAAGTAATTGAACTTCCTTGTTTTTTACTACGAGAAATAAAAGTTTAATTATGTCTCAACATAAAACCATTGTAAGTTGGCCTAAGCTTAGCTTGGGATGGGGCACATGTTTCTAGAATGCTGTTATTGATTTCTTCTTTTGCAAAATGAGAAATGTAATTAAGGTAATTGTACAAGGAATCTTTCTGTAATTGTGTCCTAAATAGATTTATCTGGGATGTTGGTGCAGAGAGGGGAAGGCAGGGAGGTATTTCATGTGAATCTGACACAGGTGTCCCAGGATTGCTAAATATTCCTGATTTTGAAAGAAACAGTTGGAGTAACAGTTTAGGGTTTTCAGGTAGGAAAGTAAAAGGCTTGTTAAAAACTGGAAACCAAGCACGCTTAGCAAGGAAGCACCAAAAAGCTGCTGAACCTTGGGGTGCTGTGGAAGCGTTATGGGGATGTTTGGGGTTGGCACAAGGACAAGGCAGTGTGGAGGCAGGGTCTGAGTGCCCCCAATACTCACCCTCAGGTAGAACTCTCCGTTCTCATTGCCAGACTTGATCCTGAAGGTGTTGATGGTATTGGGGTAGATGGTGGTGGCCTGGATCTGAAAGATGTCGGAGGGCACGGTCCTGTCGGAGCGGATGCTCATGTACTTGTACACCACCGAGTAGGGCAGCTCCCGGCAAATGGCGTTGGACACCGGGCACACGCAGCGGCTGCCACACAAACAGGGGTAAGAGCACATGAAAAGACATTAAAATACAATTTCCTCGTTCATTCCATCATGGCCCCTGTTGAGGATGAGCCTAAAAGCACAAGATTTAATTTTTCCCTTACTTCTCCGAGGTAAGGACATAGGGCTCTTGACAAGGATTTCTGGGGTAACAACGGAACCCTCCGTGGTAATTCCAGCAGATTTCATCCTCTCTGCATTCATTAGTGGTCTCACACTCGTTTATATCTAGGGGGAAGGAGAAGGGACTGTGTCAAAGCAGATGGAAATGGGGTTGCTACAAAGGTACTACAAAAAACCTGCTTGTCTGTTGAAACGCATCAGCTTTCCATGTCCTTGTCCTTGTCTTGTTTTCTGGGACCTGACTACAAAGGGTTTCTCTACGCAGAAGCGGAATAAACTTGTTTATTGAGTGTTAAGCAAGACTGAATGTTTTTGGTTGACTGGAGATGCACATTAATCATACATAATGCAACTGTGGAAATGCTATCAAGTTTATAATTAGCAAAGAATGATTTTACAGCAGAAGGTGTCCTGGAGACAGAGGAAAAAGGTCCCAAGGAAGAATTGTGATTACCTGCCTTTTGCAGCTTCTCATTTGTTAAAACCTGGGTTTCATGGTCTAAAATGCTTCATTAAAGGCTATGTTTTCACCAAAATAGCTTTAGAAGAAATAGTGAAAACTCGTTTATTGTGCAAAGTAGATCTTCTTTTTTTGCCTGGGAAAAGAACCCTGAAGGGAGGTGGGGACTGTGAGCCTTGCACTGTATTAATGCTCTATTTCCTGTCAGTGCCAGAGCCCCACTGTCTACCCACATGGTCTCCTGAATTTCACATGGGCACAGAAAGCCTTTATTCAAATGTAATCTCTTGGAAGGCACAAACAGGTTTTTAGATGCTTAAATCAACTATCCTGCAATGCTCAGTGTCAGCTGCTGTTCTTCAGAAGGAAAGAAGTTAATCAGGATTTTGTGAGACAAAATACTGATAAAGAAGAGTTATTTTCTCATATTTTCTGCCCCTAATTATCACACCCCTTTATTTCTAAAAGTACCAACTGTTAAATCAGGTTCTGCGTTACAGAAGCAATAGTTCTTGCACTTAATATATTGTTCTGCAATATTCTCTAATAAGATGCAGAGACTTTTAGCACCACTGAGGAAAAACCACAAACTTGAAAATCCTGGCATTTGGTGGCACCTGGCCAGAACATTTATTTTTCTACACACGAATTATCTAAGCTGCTAAAGGCTTGCATTTTTTTTCTCCTGTTATCAGAAGAAACATATCTTTAATTTCTACTGTGGCTGGATTTAGGGATCTCTTTGAAAAGAAACATGATATAAAGCCATGTCTCATGTCTGTGAAAAATGACCTGATTAGATTCAGGGGTGTTTATCTCAAATTTAGAGCCACTACCTTGACATCCAAGACAAGTTTTACCTGTGGGTTGCAAAAGCTGAAATTTTGTCCTAGGAATCCAAAGGACTTTGAGTTTGAGCTGAAGGATTCAAATGAGATTATAAGATATTTAATGAATCATCAAGTGCTTTATCAACATATCTTCTGCTAACAGCACTGTAATCCTGTCATGCAGTATAACCATTTAGCTAGCAAGCACCCTTAGCCTTGCCTGAAGTGGTGGAAATAATGCAGGGCTGAGCCTGGCAGGGGGAGGGCACTTACCCTGGCATGTCCTGCCTCCTACTACCTGGTATCCTTCAGGGCACACACACGAGAACTTTCCTGGCTCGTTGACACACTGGTACTGACATAAATAACTTGAGGTTCTGCATTCATCAGTGTCTGCAGAGAGCAAAAGAGCTTCGTGTTATTGGCTTTTAAAATTTACCTTGTTACAGAACTAAATATAATAGTTAAATCCTTGGAAAAAAAAACCCCAACAAACCTGTCTGAAAAGAATTTTATCAAAAACCTGAAATGTGCTGCTCAATGCCTCGAAGCTGTAAATGGAAGGGTGAGTTCCACTGGGGTTTTGTTAGTAATCCTCCAAAAGAAGAATTTTGGATTTGAGGAAGCAGAAGCTAAATTAGACTTCAGAACAGGTTTGGGAAAATAACTCTTGAAATTGTGTATACTTACAGTATTCCAAAATGTGATGACTTTGAGGAAAAAACCCACAGCTGTGAGATTAATTAGTAAGGCAAAAACGTTGCCTTTGTACTTGTGCCCTACGCTCATGGAGTGGCTCTCTGGGAAAGAGGGAAAGGTCTTTTTTTGCCTTCTAATAATAATCAGTGGATACCATTCTCCTGCTTTTTTATCCTTGTGTAACCATCAGTCCCTCGTGAGGGAAGCCTGGTGTGAAACAGAACTGAACAAGCTATGCCATCAACAGGAAATGAATTTAAACCTATCAAGAGGAGGGATTGGCTTGGAAAGCACAGAGCTCCCTCCTCCTACCTCTGAGCTGAGCCCAGCTCTTGGGCTGGGGTCAGGGATGTCCTTGGAGGCTGCATACTTGCTGCTCCCTGTTCTGTTCAAATAGGATTAGCTTAAGCGGCTTGGCTTAGCAGAGGGAGCATCTGTAACAGCTCTTCCAGCTTCTTGGGGAGGGCAGTGGTAAAGCAGGGACCTCTCTGGCTCCAAGGCTGGTAGAAAGGATGTGGGCTCTAAGGGTGAAGTCATCATGTGTCCAAAAAGAGATTAGGGCACCCCCGTGGAGCCTCTGGCAGAGGAAATAAAGTGCTGATTGTATAATCATCAGGAGCCATGCTGTTTGTATACACAGGCTGCAAAGCACCTCACAAGCACACTTGTCGCTCCCTTAAAATCAGAAATTGGAGTTTTTGTTTTCAGAGGAGCCTTACAACGCACAAAATTGCCCTTGTTTTTGGTGTGCATTCCTTTCCGATTCATTTAATGGTCATCAGCATTAGACCACCCACAATTCCAGGGAGTTTGTGCAATCAGGGTTCAGAAACCTCTTTCTTCCCTCTTGGGATCTGGAGTGCAGCAATCTCTGTCCCGTTTTGCACTTGCTACAGAGAGACCCATTCCTACCTGTACCTGAAAGCAGCTGCAGCTACTCAGGTGTGAATTAGCCCCCTTCGTACCACAAAAAATAAATCTCTTAAGGCTTTTGGCTACAAACTCTACCCACAGTGTGTCTCCAATTCTGTCCCTTAGTTCACAGAAAGGCTTCTGGAAAAACAAAAACAAACCAAAAAAATTGCTTTTCCAAGACAAAAAAAAGTCTTACCTTCACAGTTGATTCTGTCACTGCTTAGCTCAAAGCCTGGATTACACTGGCAGATGAAAGAACCCAGGATATTGTAGCACTGCTGTGCACATGGGTTGTTGGCATCACATTCGTTTATGTCTGAAAGGAAAAATTAGATATTTATCTTGTGTAGGTGGTAATTAGGCTCGGTGGATTAGTCCTTAGGCTGGGCCTGTTGCTCAGCAGAAGCTCAGCTGGCTCTATCAATGTAGATCTGCAGTCACTGGAGCAATTTAGATCTGTGCTTTACATTCCATGAAAAAAACAGTATTTTTCCAGGAATGAGAGTTATTCTAATGTGTGATGAATTGTCCCAAAAATGTTTAATGTGGCTATTAAACTCCACATTCCAGCGCCTTTTTTTCAGGTATGAAATGCCAAGTCTCTATAAATAATTGATATAAAGAACACATACTGATAAGACCTCTCAGCATGCAGTGGTTAAGATTTATTTGAGCTATTTATTACTCTGAAAATTTGTTCTTTTAAATTCCATTGCAATTATAACATGAGCCTTTGAGGCCAGTAGAGTTCTGCAGAGCTCTAAGGCCTAGACCATATTGGGGGAAGGTATTTTTCTGTGTTACATTTTCCATGGTGTTGCCCATCCCAAGAGCATTTTGAGGACACTGGTATGAGAAGAGAAGCAATTTTTAATGGGAAGTTTATATAAGTCTAATCACCTCTGGAATCTATAGCCTTTGTTTGGCACAGACTGTTGATTAACTGCTGCTCCTGTCAGTCTGTAGATTTTAGGTTTTTCCCTTGTATTTCCCTCCTGCATGTTTTCCATTCATGTTTGTGTTTATCAGATACCTCCATGAGGAGAGAGCTGTGCTTGGAAAAAACCTTTGAGTTCATGGCCTATAAATGTCAGCAACACTGTAAATTTACAGATACAACTGAAAACTGAAAAAGATGAGGCATTCAGAAAAATTAAACCAATGAAGAGGATATGAATTCTCTGCATGCTGAACCTCCTAGTCCTGAAAATGAATGATAATAGGGGAAAACTCATCACAAAGTTTTTTTCTTCCTCTGAGTCCATTTCTGGCAACAGTGCAAAACATGGACATCATTCCTCCTCCAATACTACCAGGAGGAATAAATAAGGTGGCCAAAGCCCCAGTTCTGTAAGTTTTCCAAGAAAGTTGACCCACTTTCAATATAGGTGGAAGTTGTGACAGAAATGTAATGGCTACAGCTGTCAAGTGTCACTGTGGCAGATGTGAGTTTGTCTTGCTGCAGCAACCATCCCTTTATAAATCTTCTCCTTAGACTTTCCTCCCCTTTCACCTGGTAGGAATGTGCCTGATGAGACTGGGAGGCTGGAAAGCCAGGGAAGGCGTGTTTGGTGAAGTGCTGAAAGAATCCACCTTCCATTTGAGCCACGGAAAGGGACAAATAGGTGACTTTTGTCACGTGGTTCTGTTGTGTCCATGGGCAGTTTGTAAAATCCTATGATTTGGTGAGAACCGAGCAATTCCTGTCTCAGTTCAGAGCTGTGCAGTGTCCCGGGGTGCTTGTTGAGGTCTGGCAATGCTTGGAAGAGATGGTGGAAGCTGGAAAACGCAGTCTGATTTTTCTATGTATGTAATATAAATTTTATATACACAAATTATATCTCTAAAGAACTTCTGACCATCTCCATCATCAATCTCTTGATTTTATGGCCATTCTCTCTGTGCTTCAGCAGACAAGAGTTACCTTTTTAATATTACTCTAACCCTTCTAGGACAGATCTTATGATTTCAAACTTGACATCAGTCTTAAGGTTTACTGTGCAGCTTCCTTTAGTGTTTTATTTCTAAGGGCAACATCGCAGCTGAAAGGTCACTCTTAGCGACCCTTATTTTCATTTTAAATTTTTTCCAGCTATTCAAATGTGAGCTAAAGACTTTCTTTACCGTGTGCTGAGGATAATTACCCTTAACTGCAGAGGTATAGTATTGATTCCCATGATTCCCAGTTCTGGCATTTGTTGTGTGAACTGGGAATATTATCAGGAAAGCCAATAATAAAGCAGAACTGAAAGAATAATTAAATCTAGTATTAAATACTGCATATAAAGCTTTAGATGTTCCTTGTAAATCTGCTACGCCAACAAAGTAACAGCTGTTCAAGAAGGCTCTAAATTTTTCTCCAACCCCCCTGTAATTCTCGGATCCCTCGCAGAGGAGCCTCTCAGTGCAAGCTTTTGCTGGCTGCTGTCCATTTGCTCTGAGTTTGTGCTGCGGCAGTGGTGTGCCGGCGTCGGCGTGCCCGGGGCAGCCGCTGTGGGATCCTTACCTACGCAGGTGTGGTTGTTGGATGCCAGCTGGAAGCCAGCGTTGCACTGGCAGTAGTAGGAGCCGGGGGTGTTCACGCAGCGGTGGTGGCAGTACGGGGGCAGGGTGCACTCGTCGATGTCTGGGGCACCAAAAAACACCAGTTAGTTCACATGGAATCCTAGCACTTCCCTGCTGCTCTCTCGTGTCCATGGAAAGTTAATTTCACTTGATTAAAAGTAGGGGAAAAGCTTATGTGAGCTGGGGACTGCTTCCATGGATATTACAAGCTACACTTTAACTTTTCCTGTAAGTGACTATTTTGTAACAAGCTTTTATGATCTTGTCTTCACTGTGCATTCCAACTTTATTTTATTGACTCAGTCCTGCAGTAGCGCTTGGTCTGGTTTATTTTGTGTAGGTAAAACTCAGTGTTTTGTTCAACTTTCCCACTAGGATCACTCAGGATCAGCCACGGTGCTGACCAACACAGCCAATGTGGCTTGGAGCTCATTTTCCCAAAAACTCGCATGCAGCACTTCTGGCACGTACTAAATCTTTTCAGCTCCATTAGGAACAGTCCAGATTTTCTGTCCAAGCACAGGGGAGTGGCAAGGATAGAGAATTAATGGGCCTGAAATGGGAACAGGTGGTTCTGCTTCCACAGGGATCCCCAGACCCTGCCTTGCTCCCCAAGGGGTTCGCATTGCTCTCATTCCCTCAGCTGCCTGTCCTGGATACCTTCCCACCCAGCAGCACCACACCTGCCTGCACATCTCGGGCACTGAGAGCCTTCCACAGCCTCTCCTTGCAGGTCAGCCCTGCTTTTTAGGTGGAGCATTCTGCCTTTCCAAGAGTCAGCATTCCTGGTGTGCATCGGAGCAGGGCTTTCACCTGCCAACCGCACAAAACGTGCACCACCCCATTCTCTTACCCCTCTGCATTTTAAAAGGCTTCCCTGCATTCTGGAGGAGATAGTGGCTCTGGTTTTGCCTGGAAAACATGTTTTATTATTCCATTCTCGTGTGTGTGTGCAGTGGCTGCCTTGAGCCGTGGCCTGGTGGAGCTTGGTGAAGAAATCCACGCCGTGTTCCGGGCTTGTACACAATGGGATATTTCAAAGGATCAACACTCACACAAATCAGACCAGTATTCACTGGAACAAAGAAAGGCACTTCCCATATCCATGCCAGATCTTGAGTTCCCTACCTCCAGCTGTTTCCACCATAGATGTGTTTAAAAAGAGGCCAAGACTTTTTTTTTTTAATAATGAGGAAAGTGTTTGTTTTAATATCAAGTGAAAAAATAATCTTTAGAAGTTAACCCTTTCTTTGTCAAATTTGGGGCTGAACTTAGTGGGGTGTTTCGGATGATTCTGAATAAAAAGGCTTATGCTGGAAAATTCCTGGCTATTCATACAGTAGCAATTGTCACTGTAACTCTTGTTGCAGAGAGAAATTTGGAAGTGGAAATGGAATAAATTAAGGAGGCACAGTAGATTTCCATCCTTAACTTTTACAGGACTAAGCTCTTACAAGTTACTTTTTAAAAATAGGATTATACAATATAGACATATGAGCAATGCTTTGCTGCATTTATACACATAAATGCTTTCAGGATCTGGCTCTTATTCAGTGGGAATTTTCCTTGTGGAATTAGGCACATCAGCTCTGGGCAGACCTAAAAACTGAGATTCATCTGATCAGTTGGGCCAAATCTCTTTGAAGTGGTGCTGGAAAACAATTCATTCTCTCTGCAGTCATGCATTTCAGAAGAGACTCATTTGGCAATATGTGAACAAGCAAATTAAAAAAAAAAAATAGATAAAAAGTCAGAAATTGTTAGTGAATTTAGATTAAAATCAACCAATTGTTAAAAATGTGTCCTTTTTTTTTCTCCCTCTACCTTCAAGCCAAAATAGTCTGGAAAAATTTCTTTCAAATTTGAGAAACATTTCCTCCCATATGGAGAACCTCTATCAAGATCTGGCCCCGAGAACATTTTCTGGCTAAGTTGTTATAAAATCCCCAAAGACAGGCTTTTTTCTGAAATGCTGACAGTACTAACTGTTGGGATGTACTTCTAATTTAGGTCAGTGTGTAATATGTAACACAGGTGTTATTCTTGGTTTTGACCTAAATAGGAGAAGGGAAATTTCACTTTCCAGACATCTTCATGAATAGATTTAGATGCATAAATGTATTCACATTTAGATATAAGGGTCTATGGCTCTCATTTCTTCTCAGTTCTGTTGTGTTTCCAGTGAGACTCTCATTTAGGACCATGGGTCTTGATATCAGAAGTGCTGTTGCATGGCAGTAATATAATTTACCTGCTATATAAAAAATCCAAATAAACCCCAGATATTTAAAAAATAAATCCATGACCTTCTAAAACTACTCCTCTACCCACATTCCAAATTAGTCATCCTACTCCTGCACAGAGAACTGAGAAAAATGAGATACACCTGTGTTTACACCAGTTTGACAGTTCAGGGCCTGATCTAAGTCTCTTAGGAAAGAGATAAGAATTTTTGGGTTTATTCCTACAGCCCTTGGATTGGAATCCTGAAGAAAGAACCATGCCCAGAAATTTAACTTATTCTAGGTGTGCACTAAAATCTCCCCAGTTTCTTACCTACGGCCTTAGCAAGGCTTTTTGAAGAGATTAAAAATTTTAAAATTCTTATACACTTTGAAATGCAGAATCCCTGAAAGAGGAAAACTTAGAGTTCTATTGAGGACAAAAAAACCTCAACCCCAAACCCTTTTTTCCTAAGCTGCATAAAACCAGTGCAGTGCCTGAGAAGAGGCTGTCTTGGGTATCACCGCCTGATGTGCAGATTTGACTCTCTTCCTTCACAGTTGTTTTTAGTATCTGACAAACCCAAGGCTTAAGGCTGGAGTGCCTCTAGAAGCAATTTATCCATGGAAATGGTGATTAAAGAGGTGTGAAATGCAGGCTGAAGGAACAGGGTAATGGCACTTTGGCATGACGTCCCCACCTGAGGATGGGATAGGAGAGATGCAGTGTTTGCCCTGCACTTGGACTTAGTTCCATGCTGTACTTGCTTGGCTCCCAAGGGTGCCAATAGCTTGTCTTGGCATGGAGAATAAAGCTTGGTAGGTTTTAGAGGCTGCAGCTCTCCTGTACCTGCATTCAGAGTTTCCATCTCTTTCAGTTGTGCTCATAAAGCTGAGTCCTGGAGCAGGGCTGGGGGAGGCAGTGCTGCGTCCCACAGGCCTGGAGTTGAATCTCAGGGGAAAGATGTGCTTTGCTTTGCTGCCATCGGGAACTCCTGGCAGTATCTGGGACACTGGGCAATGCCCCAACACAAACAACCAACACGATGGGAACTATTAGCAAAACTCAGCTTGTGAACTCCGGGTGTTGATTATCCTTGAAATATCTCCTTGTCCCATCTTTTAGTGATTCATTATTGTGGTAAAGTGACTATTCCATTGCATTCCAAAGTGCGACAGCTGTTTTACACCACTCATACCATCTGCTTTATAACCAATTTGAAGTTTGCAACTGCAGACAATGAAAGCAAACCACTGAATGGAAAGCAGCACTTACCAACACATTGGTCCCCTCGTTTCTGGTAGCCTGGAGGGCACTGGCAGGTGAAGGACCCTCTTAAATTGACACACACTTGGTCAGCTCTACAACTGTGGGTTCCAGTTGCACATTCATCTATATCTTTATAAAAAACAAAACAAGTGCAATATTAGTCGTTAAATTTACTTAAAGTATTTGGCCTGTGGAGGTGCTTTACACATCTTCAAGCTACCTATAAGTGCAGGCAGAAAAGTTCAAATGCACTCCTGAGATGTCATCTCAACCCTTGCAGCTATCAAAAATCTGGTAACATTTTAATTCTCATATACTGCCTTTGTAGATATTTTCAGATATGGTTATTTTAAACATTTATTTGTCAAATACCATTCATATTTTGTACTTGTCAGTCTAGAATGTTCTGTAAACTTCTTGCAGCTTCATCATGTTTGAATCATTTGCCTGTTTTGTTTTGCTTTGGTTTTTTTCCCACACTGGTTGGATGTTTCATGCTGAATTACTCCAGAAAATTTCAGCAAATGCAGTTCAGCTCTTTCTCAAGAAGCAGAGGAGTTAGAAATATGTTGTTTTGCTGGTACTAAAAGGACTCTGCTGATCTCTTGTATGGTTCCTGTGCTCCATGCTTTGGACAGGGACTTGGAACTTGGTATGTGGTGGCCTTCTCATCAGGAAGGGATCTGCCTCTTGTCATTCCCATGAAAATTTCTCTAATTCAGTCAATCTGTTCAAGTCTCTGGAAACGGTTTGGGTATGTTTGTATTTGCACAGTACAGCTAAAAATGCAAGTTCTAGCCCGATACTTTTCAGAGTAATTCAGGCAGCTTTTAGTTTGCAGTGATGCAGGTTTATACAAGTATAAAAACAGCATTTTCATTTTGCCTGCTCATTATGACTGCTAGAGGTACTTAATTATAATTAAACTGCATGTGCTGACAAATGAATTACAATTTGCTTTCTCATCTGAACATCCAAAACGTTGGAGAGCTTTTTATTGTAACATGACACAGTACAGTGAGATGACTTTTTAATTTTGGCATCGTACACAATTTGGAGACTCTAGGCTGAATAAACAAATTCCTTAAAGCTTATGATCTCTAGTTTACAAATCTCAGCTGACCTCTCTATTTGTATAGGCACTGGGGATGTTAGAACATCACCAGTGGCAGATTCTGGGTGGTGCTTTGGAAAAAATGATGGATTCTTTCTCATAACAAATGAAAACAATTTTGACCACAAGATTCAATAAAAAATAAACCATCAACAGTTTGAATTAATTCTCAACGTTTACCCTTTCCCCAAATGTCCAAATATTTTACATACATCTTCCCTTTATCCGACAGGGAAGGTAAAGCCCTTTTATGTTAGGCTGCGCTTTGCATTTCTGCAGAGTGTCAGTCTTGAAGCTGCTGTACTGGTGCAGAATTTGCTGAGCTCACTGTTGTGTCCTGGCACTGAAAAGCACATTTTCAGGTGTGAAGACTTTTGGGGACTACAACTGGCTGCCTCCTGCCACCCTGACATGGGGTAGCTCAAGGCAAGTCTTTGCAGGGACCTCGTGAGTTTGTACTCCTGGTTCCTATAAAAGCTGGAAATAAATTACTTGTACAGTTCCAAACCTTTGTGTTGCAGACTGTGCTGGAACAAAGAAAGTTTATTTGATCTTTAGGAGCTTCATATATGAATAAACATGAGTTGCCTTTTAAGGTGGATTAGTTAAAATGCATTGAATAAAATGCTACTCCAGCTAAAATGATTCATAGATTTACTTATGTACTCATGGTCTTTGGCTGTTCCTGATGGTAAGTTCAACTGGACAGAAAAACAACTATTCCCAATTATTGCCTGCTCACTGCCTCCCCATTTGGAAACCCTTGGAGAGTTTTGATGTTCTGGCCAAGATCTGGGTTCATAAGAGGTGGGAAGTGAGGGTGGGCAGGAGAGGAGCCTCCTGCCTTCCCTGGGGAAGGGTGGTAAGGTTGTCGTGCTTGGAGTGGGTCTGCTCCCACCTGTGCAGGGAAATCAGCGCTGGCACAGCAAGGCTGGTGGCCTAAAGGTTGTGTTTGAGGGAAATGTGGCGGGAGGAGAACAACAGGCACCTGGAAAGGTGTCAGTGCTGGCATCTCCAGTGCTGCAGTAGTTACAGATGTGTCCTACTCTTGTGACTGATACAGGGGTGAGGGAGTGAGCGAAGATTTCAGTGCTGAAAGCAGCGCCAAATGTGGATTGTTTGGGTGCAATCCCAGAGCAGCCCAGCCCTCGTGGAGTATGGGAAGGAGCACTGGTGGATTTAGCAGTGATGCTGCAGCTCTGCCTGTGAGCGAGGCCAGACAGGAGGCTCCAGCTCTTGGCACTCGGTGTGACCCAGATCACTGGCCATTACAGAAATAGTCTGTTTCCTAACTGTCTGGAGAGTTACTGGGGAAATAGAGGTGTGGGAGTCATAGGAAGGAAGCAACAGCAACATTGGGGTTTCCTTGGGATGTGGCAGAGCGGCTCCGTTTCTCTCTGAGGTGGTAGAGGCAGAGTCATTTATTGACCAATGCACACCTGCTTCTCTGCCCATGGGAAATGGCACCATCTCACACTGGTGACTGCAGACTGATTTGGGGGTCCCACTATGTGTTTGTGGCTCTTGAGTGGGTTGATTGGCTATCTGCAGTTCTTCAGGCTCTGACCAAACTCAAGTTTCCAGATTGTTTTCCCAGTTATGTCTCCCTGTAGGGAAATCAGTCACTCCCAGGTCTTCATTCCATTATTCTAAGGACTTATTTTTCCAGTTGAAATCAGACTTTTCCAATCCATGAGATTGTTAGATTTACCGTGACTCTCACAGTGCCCTCTGACCTGACAGTGATTATGGGGTTCTATCAATTCCTGCTTTTGGCCTGTATCAAATGCAATAACATGGGAATGAGATGAGGGTTGTAAAAAGCACATGTATTTCCTTAAATTCTACCACCTCATTCCATTTGATGTTTCTTGACAGAATCCCTGGACTCAAGTGTGAGCAGTAAGTGAGGGAATCTATGGGAATCCATGCTTTTGGTTTCTGCCTGGTGCAGACACCCACGGCCATGATTTGGTCTCTGAGAAGACACTGCAATCTGGGGCAAGGGTGTGATGCAGGAACATCACAGAACTCACCAGCTCTAGTCCTGAGAGAAAGATAAATTTATCTGACCTTTCCTCTCTAGCACGAACTTTTAACAATGTGTTACGTGCATGTGTATTTATAATAATTAAAAAAAATTAAAACAAGGCTCTCCGCTGCACACACTTGTCCCTCTTGGGAGAGGGCGAGAGAACAAACATGTGACAGATGTTTGTCATGTTGCTTAATGCACTACTGGAAAGCCCTCAAGATACCACAGTGATGAGTGCAGTATAAGAAACAGATCTAGAAAGAAAATATGGGGCTTTTACAAGCTCATTCTTGAGCATCTTTCCTCTTTTCCTCTACATCCTCTTTTCCAAGTTTAGTGTCATCATGATGAAGTTCATCTCCAGAACTGTTTCAGCAGCTCATTCCATAGCTGAGGCTTCTGCCTTGAACAAATATCTTGCCTGATAAGAAAACACCTGAAAACACTCCCAAATAATTCCTCATCTTTGTTTAAATTTCATTTCTAGACATTGCACAAGCATTTGTTTGTCCAGATAAGCCACATAAATTACACCAGAGACTAGTAATGAAAGTGATCTGCTCTTTCTTTTTTTCTTTATATTTTCTAATTTCAGCTAACATTTCTGAGGTTTGTGCTGTTCACCACACATAAACAAGGGCTGTAAGTTTGTACTATGTAGTTAAAAAACCTGAATGGTATTTGATTATTGATGCATGCAACCTGAGAAATATAGATCAGTTCCTAAACTCACTGTGTCTCTGAGTCTGATCGATGATGTTGCTCAGATTTTTGTCCCCAGACAGTTTTCTTCTGGACAGTTACACCCTGTGTAGGTGGAAAATTCCTTTGAAATAGTCTGGGTGTCTTTAACAATCCTTTTGCAGATCAGTCTTACTTGAAAATGGAGCTGGGTTACCTTCAGTGTCTTGATCATTGTAATAACTGAACTCAGGTAATTATGTAGTCTTTCAGTAGGCCACTCAAAATCAAACTTATTAGGGGATTTATTTGTACTTTGGTTAGAAAAAATATTTGCAAAATGCGTTAAGATTGAGTACTTTAATTTCTGTCTGTTGCATGTAAATGTTGCATCCAGAATACTGCTCTGAAAGGATGTGACAATTCCAAAGTCAAGGATTTGGGGACTGCAAAGCACAGAATTCAGGTTCTCTGGGCACTCTGAATTCAGATCCATTAAGCATCACAACAGAGTCTTTAATTATAGGAATCTCACTCTGATTCTCCTGCAGGCTTGTCCTTGGTCAAGCCTTGCTGTGCCCAGGAAGGGTTGGGTGGTGTGGGCCTCTATCAAGTTGCTGTATAAAACCCTTAAATTAGAGTCAAAATCAGAATTTAAGGAGAAGCAGGGCAGAAACACAACAATTAAGGACACTGCCTCATTTAGATGACATGTGAGCCACACTGCTCTTCCAGAAATGTGGATGGAAGTCCTTAGCTGTGCTGTGGCAAATAGGGCCTTCAGACCCCAGCGAGTCACCCTGATGTAAATACTGCCTTTTGCAGCAATTTCCAGGGCTGTTCTAGGAAGTTCCTTTTGGAAGACTTTGCCATCCATAACTCTCTGCAAGTTAAGAGAATGCTCTGAGCTGCACAGGGAAGTGTCTGAGGTTTGCAGGGTGCTACAGCCCTAGCGAGAGAACCATGGAGGGCAGCAGAGCTTGCTCCTGTATTCCTTCAAAATATAAATCAACTTGCATTTCATAGTTTTAATTCCACAAGCCTCACTAATGGCTATACCCAGTGATTCCCTCATTTTCCAAAAATGTGCCCGCGCTGCCTCGTGAAGTGATTTACACAATTCTGTCCCTCCACTGCTGACTTTGGCAGCCTGCTCTGTATTTCAACCACCAGTTGTGTACAAAAATTTTGCCTGACCTGCTTTTTTAACTATAGCTTTCTCTAACCCTCGCGTATGGCTCGCTCTTTTAGAGGTAGTTTTTCAGCTTCTCTCCTGCACTCCATTCTCTCAGGCTCTTATCTAGATCCTTAAAATTTTCTTGCTAGTCTCTCTTTCTGAGCTACAGCCCTGGCTCAGTTCCTTTCCCGCTGTGACTCACTTTTCCCAAACCCCCTGACTCATGCTGCTTGCTCACTTATGCAACAGCTTAATCTCTGCAATTTGCTTCGTATCATTAGAAGCAGCACACAAAACCAGGAGATGCATTTCACCAGGGCTTCGGACTTTTAGAGAAAAAATGCCATCCACGTCCACCTTCATCTTATTTAAGCCACTTAAAGCTTTTCTTCTCCTTTCCAGCACATACCTGTATGTTGTGCTCAGAGCTGGAGAAATGTTTTCTTAACTAACTCAAGTGTGTCTTGCTCCTGTGAATGAAGTGTTCAGCTTCTTGCTGCTCACTGGCTCTCAAAATATTGCGTTATATTACAGCATCTTCTTGCTCTCTGTGTACGTTCTCCTCTGTCCAAACAAAATGTTTCCAGGTTGCTTTTCTGTATCATGGTCCATAGCAATCACCAGATAAAAAAAGAAGGCTCTTAAAATATTTTATGGGATTGAAATTCTTATTTCTCTCTCCACTGTGGAGCACCAATGGAGCAGCTTCTGAATGGTTCATAGAAATCCAAATCCATGATGGTCCCACCGATGTCAGTGTTGCACTTGTCATGCACTGCAGCGAACCTGTTCTCAATTTGTTTTGAATGTAAACCATAAATATTTTACTTAATGGGTTTAAATTTTTTGAGTTCTCAGTGTGAGTGAGGCCAGAAAATGACTTGGTCTATTTTTCTAATGGATTCATCTGAAGAGCAAACATCAGCTCCCACGTCAGCAATGGCACCAGAGAGTCTGATATCAGACATGCAATGATCTGCACGGTGCTGCAGCATCACTGACAATTTACTTAACCTCAGGGTCCTGTCAAACCTTTCTCTTTCTGCCCACTTCATTAACTGTTATTCTGCCTGTGAGATGTTTTGTACTGGCGATTTTCAGAAAGAACCATCTGAAGATAAAATTGGAGAAATTAGACCTCTGTCGTTCATCCATGAGTATGGGCTTATTTTATTTGACCAAATTAAGTATTCTGTCCCCTATTTATGTTTCTTATATTGTTCTTGCAACTGAAGCCAAGCTCACTGCTATGTCGTTTCCTGGATCCTCCCTGATCCTTTCTTACACGTAGGAACAACATTAGCAACCTCCAAATTCCCTGGTTCCCTCCCCAGCCTTAGCAAGCTATCAACAATTTCTGTCAAAGGCTTTTCTATTTCCCTTGCTACTTCCTTCAACATTTGGGATGTTATTCATCTGGGCTGGATGCCCAGGCAGCTTTTAACTCCTTGGTGTTGGGAGGTTGTGCTTCGCGGTGGTAGAGCCCAGCATAAAATCTGTTACATAACATCAAGGCAGGAAGCACCAGGAGATGAAATATCTGGAGAAATTTCCCATTCCTGCAGTGGCAAAACCTGCTAATGCAGAGCCCTTCACTCCCAGTGCTGTCACTGCCCAGTGGTGTTGTGAAGGAGCCTCTCTAACTCTGCACAGCTCTGCAGCAGCCCAAAAACTCACCCCTTTTTGCTGGTTTTTCCCTTTTAAATTTTCCTTTGCCCTTTCATATGAGGTATATTGGCCTGATTGCCCTGGTAACAAGTTTTCACAGTCGAGCGAAGGTAACCTGCACAAATACTTGTTTGCACAGGAAAAAGAGATGTGAGAGCCAAGACCTACATTTAAGCAAATAGGTGAGGTAGAATGTTTAAATTAACGAGATTTTCCTTAAAAACGGCACGACTCCTTTGGTGTGCTGAAACATTTCCCCTCTCCACTTCAAGAGTGCAGCAAAACAAGTTCCTTGAGGATTTATCTCTTGCTGCTCCTGGATATCATGGCAGAACACAAGAGAAGCAAAGCAAAGTATCGATGTGGTAAATGTGCAAAAAGAGAACTGAATGCACTGCAACTCATTGTGTGATTTTTGTATTTGGACTGCAAAAGTGTGAGCAACCACCGTGGGTTTGGGCAAGTTACCCAAGCAGGGTGATTCCAGGAATAGGAAGGTACAGGAAAAGCATCCTTCTATTAACAGAGCAGAGTTAACAAGCTGTAGTAAGTGAGCCTCCCCTGCAGTTTTCTGTCACAATTATCTATTGTCTCTGGTATGTCCAAAGCAAATTGACTTATCACACAGAATAGCTCAATAAAAGAGTGAGCCATAGCTTTCAGCACTAGAACATCTCCCACATGTTTGGGAGTCGCAGGCAGCTGGGAAGGGACAAAAAAAGTGAATGAAGCTTTGAACTGATGCATTTCTTCCTTTCTCCTGCTCTTTCCTACCATGTGAGATGCTCCTTCCCTCTCCAGCACACACCAAGCACTCTGAGAGGTGCATTGCACATGGGAAATGGCTAATTCCAAGATCCACTGGAATTACATGGACATGCCTCGTTATCCAACCACAGCCACAGTGAATTAAATGAATGCGACACATTAAACATTGGTCAGGTAACACAGGAATTGAAATGATCACTACAAGTGAGAGTGGTATGGCTGATATGGTAACTGTTAGTCTGAAATGAGGCCACAAACTATTCCCAAAAGGATTTTCTATCCAATGTTACTTCAATGTGTATCCTTCAAACAAGAACATAGACAATAATGTGTCCTTGTGTTTAAAGCTTCTCAAAGGGAAGAGCACTTTGATCCCCCATTAGAAGACCATATTAAATTTTAGTCTTCCCCCTCATCAAAAAGAAAAGTATTCCATGCTTTTGATGGATCTAGATTCATTTAAAATTTGTATTATTGGCTTTATTTTTGCTGGAGCCATAAACGGAGTCATTACAGTCTACTAATTCAGAGCAATGTAGCTGTGAGTCTCTGAGTGCTTCAAAACATGAGTTGTCAGAATGGTAAACTTTTTGATTTACATTTTGCAATAGCTTATTTTTACTTTCAGTAGAGTATTTCCTGCTGTTGCTTTCTTGTGATTTTATGCTAGAGGTCTAACAACTTGTGCTTTTTGGTTCATGCCTGCCCAAGTGAGGATCACCCACCCATGATGACCAATACACTTGGCCTGTGCTCAAAAACAACAAGGGTGGATTAAACTATTCCATTATTGCAGATGAAAGAGTTCTCCCCGACATCTGGCATATCATCTTCAAAACTGATATGGAACATTTCCATAAATTCAGCTTAACATTGTTTTTGTGACTGTTCCAAAGTATTTTTAACATGAAGAAATGGCATGCAAACTAATTTCCTATTTGAAAGTAAATGTCTTATTCTTATTTCTAATTCACACAGTTATTAAAAAAGAAAAAGAAAGGATGTTCACTTAACTTGAAGCATACTGGTTTGTTTACTTAAGTTAATGGAAAAGCTAGTCAGTGTTTGATGTAAAGCTGCCCCCTTGCTTGAAAGAAAACCAAACAACTGCTTATGAATTATGAATATCTCCTAATACTTTCCAGAATTATCTGAAGCATGTATTTTTTTCTTAATTACGTACACTTAAAAGTTCCAAGTTCCCTCTTCATTTCCATTTTGTTTATTTCTCTCCTTGGAAACCTCATGAGGATTTTCCTTTAGCTAGGCTTGACTGAACAAAATATCACAGCTACAACCTGTAATATTGGGGAAATCAAGGCCTGAAAGCTCATTGTGGTTTTTAATTAGGAAGTTGAAGCTCATTAAAGCTTTGCAAGCCTTTTCACAGCACTTACACTGGCAGCTGCTGGATCTCTGCAAAGGAAAATACAAATATCTACCCAAAAAGTGAGTTCAGGGCACACTTCAAAAATCAACTTTCATTCTGAGACAGCTCAGAAAACAGCTCCTGCAAAAAATGTTGCTTTTCTTGTACGTTGGCATGTCTTCCACTGGTTCAGTCCCAATCAGAAGTACAGGAACCTGATTTGGGCAGTTTTTTGGTAGTGAATGTGCAGCTGATCGGAGCAGCTCTGCTGACATAAGAAACAAGGGACCTTCAGAAGGGCCTTCAGATGTAAGACAAGTGGCTTAAGCTATGTGATAGGAGACCAGTTTTATCAATACCATCTCATTCCCCTTCAGCTTTTGCAAGCTGAATGAGCCTTTTTAGGAATTCCAGTTTCCAAGCTGAGAACATTTAAGTTCAAGCCGAGTTCAATAGCAGCTCTCTGAAGGAGAGGGCTTATCTAAATGATGATATTGTTTTTAGCACTAATCATCCTATCTGTTGGCAGTACCACCATGCTGCAATCTCCACAGCTCCCTACGTAAATAAGCAGATTCCTGATGCTGTTCCAGCTTCAGAAATGCCTTTGAAGGCATTATTTAGCTCTGAGTTTTCCCTATGTGGTTATGTGGCACTTTAAGTGTGTGGCTGGACGTACCCACGGGTGCCTTGTTTTGAAGAACTGTATCTAAAACTTATTTAAAGTGTTATTGGCAGGCACTGGGCTGTGAAATAGAAATGGTTAAAAGAAATTCTCACTTTCACACCTTCTACAGCTTTTGAATGATGGAAGAATAAAAGCAAATTATGGAAATAGTACTTAAAAAAAGACACATCAGTTGATTTGGTCCAAAATATACTCTAGGGATGGGAGGGGACTGGAAGAGCTGGGATAGAAAAACACAATGTTCAGGTTGCACAGTTCAAGTGAAGTGAAAGGGATGTGCAGAAGTTAGGTTTCTGTGGCAATATAAATTTGACTATGCCAAAACCAAGCAGTGTTAGACAGTTCTGATCTAACAAAACCATCAGGAACTGGATCTTATAAATTTCTGTTTGTCTGTTTTGCCCTAAGAATTTTTATTAACTGCTTCCCCCTTAGAACTTGAGTGGAAAATTCAATTTTCCATGTAATTCTTCACATGAAGAGGGCTTAAAATTGAGTTTGAAGTTTTAAAAATTCTTTGTTTGCAAGAGAATAGATACAAGAGGCGAAGCCAGGCAGGATCAAAAGTGAGGCAGAGGCACCAGGGGAAAAGAAATCAATCCTTTGGAGGTAAAATTAAAAAAAAAAGAGAGAGAAAGCAGTATGGATACTAACGAAGGAAGGAAAATGAACATGTAAAAGCAAGACAGGAGGCCGGGGGAGGTTGTGGAAAAGGGGAGATGGATGAGAGGGGTAACTGAAATTAGCTGAGGGTGTGCAGTCCACTGAAGATTGTAAGTTGGAGCGCTGCTTGGGAAGTATTTGTTGTTCTTTCAAAAACCTGACAAAAAAATTCTGAAAACTGAAAATTATTATTATTTTTGGCCTCACTCTAAGATTTTTCTGGTGTTTAGCCACTTTTTTTTTCTGTGTTTGGGAACAAAAAAAAAGAAAAAAGACACCAAAAAATACTTTGTTCTTTCAATGAGTCAGTAATAAATAAAAACGAACATTCTAAAAACCAGAAGTTTCCTTGGGAAGAGAGAGCTGTTTTTTCTTCCAAATTTACTTTGCCTTAAAATTGGGATGTGCTCGGCTCTCAGGCTGAGGATCTGCCTTCCCAGCTGCCTTTAAGCAATCAAGTAGAAGTAGCAATTGGGACAGCTTTGCTCCTTTCTTTCTTTTTTTTTCCCCCTGGTGTTTGGCTGGAAAGTTACATGGGTTTGCCTCAGAATAGATGCTGTGCTACCATAATCCTGGCACTTTTCACTGAAAATGAGATTTCAGCAGTGTTTCCTAGAGTAAGTGGAGAACTCCTGAAGCATCCTGAACATTCAGCTGCAGGGCTGGCGGGAGGGGGAAGTGCAGCAACCTGCTTTGTTTGCCTGAGCATGTGATTCTTTTGCTTTTTCTTTTTTTTTTTAAATACCTTGTGATCTTCACAGACTTCTGGCGAAGCTTAAAAGGTTAGTTTGAGAAGGGAGTGGCTATCATTTGTTTAGAAAATAAATAGGAAAAAGTAGGCCAAATACCAGTAAAGTTCCAGTTTTAAAATATTAAACTAACACACAACATTGCTGACCTGGAAAGGTCACATGAAGTGGGAGAAAGGATGTATTTAGAGTGATTGCCAGGCAGGACGTGGGATCTCTCACTGACTTGGCAGTGGATACTTCAGCTCTATTTGCTGTTTCTAATGCTCCTTATTTGCTAAGTTCTTAAGTTTGACACGATCCATGCTTTATTTTTCAGTATTTACATGGTATTAAGCAAGTGTGTAAATCCATTCAGAGGGTAACCAAGGCCTGCTTTTCCTGCTTCATCTTTGGATACAGACAGGATGCTCAGAAACCTGGGAAAAGGGAGGCTTGGAGGGGGTTTTGCTTTGGGGAGTGCTATCAGATAACGAGGTTATTTGTGACAAGTTTAAACTCGCTAAATGTGGTGGAATAGGTTTGGTGCTTCCAAATCTATCAGTGAGAGTGGGGAAAGAATGACTGCTTGAACGACAATAGAGCTGTTAGAATTCCTTCAGAAGAAGCAGGAGGATTTAATGGAAATGTAAAGATGTCAGCATCCCTCTCTATGGCCTGACTTTAGGGCTCTTGGCGAGCGTGGAGGAGAAAACCCAACGTAGCAGATAAATAATTGCTGCCACATCATCCCAGCACATCATCATCACTGCTGGATGAGATGAAAGGTATTTACAAACCAGAGGCTGCCAGCAGAACACAGGCAGCCCCAGCTTGATCCAGCTCCAGCTGTAATCAATAGGAGCCTTCAACTAAACCAGAGCCTGAAGAACAAACTGACTGCTTTCTGAAATGTCTTACATGGTGAGTTCTGTAAAGCAAAGCTGGAGCTCAGCAGGAGCGGGGCATGGAGGGATGCAGTGGAGTTTTACTCCACACATTGTTTGGTGGGCTTCAAAATTTCCATTGACAACTGAAGCCCCATTTTTCATTCTCCCCCTTAAATCTCCCACTCTTCTCCTGTTTTTCTTTCCCTGTTCCTCTGGGTCCTGCCCTTCTAATTTTTCAAGGCAGAGAATGTGCCTTTGTTTGTGAAGAGCAAGGCGAGTTTATGGCACCCTATTCATTATATTTATGAATCATATCTAACTGAATTTTTCCCATAGCCCAAAGGTGGCTGATTGCCCAAAGGCACTGCTCCTAATGCCTGTGTTTTCTATTTATAAGGTGTATTTTAGTTTACATCAGAAGCTGAGGGAAAGACTTCTGCTTGATATCACTTCTGCCAAATGAAACCCACAGAGAAACCGTGGCCAAAGGAATTCTGTACAAAACTTGTCCGGGCTCTGTAATTTCGTCCACGTGGGTGCATGGTAGTATACACCAGTTGCCAACAAAAACACTTAAAATAGATACAGCCCTGTGCAAGTCTCCAGATGATCTTAAAAGGTACAGAACACAGGTGAGGGAGCACGGGGAGAGAACCAGGCTTTGTCAGGACACACCCAGTGAGAAAACCAGCTTTTGCAAGGTGGTCGTGAGAGGAGAAGCAGCTCCTCTGACAATCCCTGCAAGTCGATGAAATTCCTGAAAGAGCAGTTTGCAACCAAATTAAAGAAAATTGTTGCTTTTGAAGCCATTTGTGGTTGTGACCAAGCGCGGGCGCTCCCCAGAACGTGTTGATGCTCCGTGGGCAGCAGAGCCAAGGACAGGGAGAAATGAACCCTGCCAAGGAGAGAACGTTGGTCTGGGCCATTGCTCCACGTCAGGAGGCTCCTGGATCACTGGCAGGGGTTGGAAAGCTTCAGCAGCATGGAGCCCAGGACACAGGGAGAAGATCTGTGGGACAATCATTAGCACTGATGCCCGTCCAAACCGAGCTTTTTGCCTCCGGAGAGCGGCAGGAATAAAAGGAATTGGCTTTTCAGCTACCAGGCGGAAGGGAAGGAACAGGCCCTGACGGATTCGCTGGACAAGTTTTTTAATACTTTGTGGCTTGAAACGTTTCTCTTGCTTCTGGCCCCAGGAAGAAAGATGAGTGGGAAGGTTTAGGCTCGTAGAATGTCTGGGGTTGGAAGGATTCTTAAAGCTCATCCAATTCCAACTCCTGCCATGGGCAGGGACACCTTTCACTATCCCAGGTTGCTCCAAGCCCTGTCCAACCTGGCCTTGGACACTTCCAGGGATGAGGCAGCCACAGCTTCTCTGGGCAACCTGTACCAGGGCTTCACCACCCTCACAGCCAAGAATTTTTTTGCTAATGTCTGATGTAAACCTACTCTTTCAATGTGAAAAAGTAAACTGTAAAAAGTCCCTCTCTGTCTTTCTTGTAGCCATCCTTCCTGAAAAAGCATTGAGGACCTTCTTCATCCTTTTTTTTTTTTTTTCCCAAAGGTTCTTTGCTTGGTTCTCTGTCTGTTCCATTCCTCTCTTTAAAAGGTATGAGATCCCAGATCGTTATGCTCTTGCAAATGGAATGTATGAGCCAAGTGCCAGGGATGCCTGTCTCCCTCCTGGCACATCTGAGGGATGCCCAGGATACTGTCAGTACATTATTTGGCACTGCCTGGCTGTCTGGAGCTCTAAGCAGACAGCCATGGATGTGTGATTAAAATCCACTGCAGAGGTTAATGGCTGGGCAGGATCCACAGGGAAACATGAGGGCCTCAGATGCTGCTGAACACAGGCCAATGCTGGTTGGTCAAAAGAAATTCTGCTCATAAATTCTTGCAGGATGGGAGAAGAGATTTCTCAATTTAGACTTTCCTCAAAGCTATTGGAAAAAGCTGTCAATCACACTTAGGGTTCTCAGAGATGCCTTGCTGCCTCAAATGCTTTCCAGATGGATTTAATTCCAGTGCATTGATTGTCCACTCAGCTTTGCAGTGGAGCAGGTTGGGGCAAGTCCATGCCACCCTCACCGAGCTGCTGGATGGCAACAAAACTGACTGGTGGCTCTTTCCTCATGGACGTGCTGTCTTCCAGGAACTGATGAGGCAAGAGGTGAACTGGCAGAAGATGAATCTAGGGGAGGCTAATTATATCCAAGTAATTAATGCCAAGAGCAAAGAATAGAATGAAAAGGTGAAGCAAGGAGAGATGTAGCTGAGTATTAGGAAGATGTTCTATTCATAGTGGAGAAAGAATAAATATCTACAAGCACATTCATTTCTTACCTACAGGATAAAGGGAGGAATTCCTTAAAATTCTAAAGCTAAAGTGTTTTAAAGTACTCTTTCAAAGTAATTTACTAATCCTATTATTTATGCAATTGTATTTGTTAGCTTGAATAACCCAAACCAATGTGTGCAACATTTAGCCTTTTCCCAAGCTAATCAACTTCAAATTCATTGTGTAAGTGTGGGAGGGTGCAACCTAGAACCTGGATTCCTCTGTGCTCTTGGCTTTCAAAAGCCCTGGCTGTGGAGGATTCCCCTGTTCTGCTGCTCCAAACCCTGAACCAAAAACCAGGACCAGGTTCGAGCAGCAAACAGAGAGGAGAGAGGTGGGGATTTCAGAGGAGAGCAAGGCAATGTGGCCTGTAAAGATTTTTTTAAAAAGCTTTTTCAAAATACAAGGTTTCCAGACAGGGACTACTGAAGAGGAGGGGAAGATTTTTAGCAGACTGAAAACATGTGGGCTTCAGTAGCTTGAAAACTTTCATAGATAGCATTTAACCAACTGCCCTGATTTAGAGGCAGGGTTTAATTAATCGGATGCTACCGATAAATATGCAAAACTCCAGTGGAAGACTAATGACAAGATTGGTTTCTAGCAGTTAATTGAACATCCTCTGTAGTAAGATCTGTATCTAAATTTATTTAGGATCTAGCAGACTGTTGGTTTGCTTTGGAGATTTCATGGACAGGCAAAAAAATCAGCATGAAAGAAAAGAAACTGAGGGTCTCAGGTAATAACCACAGGGTGTTCTGAAGGGATTTCAGAGGTTCAAAAACACCTCTGATAAATGAAATCCAAGCCATGAATGTTCTTGTACCCTATTATTTTCTGGACTGGGAAAGGTTCACTGTGTTTTAGGATCAAGTCCAAATGATTTTTAAGGAGTTAGGTCTTGTTTTCAATGAAAGGAAAATAAAAAGGAAGCAAAGCATAATAGATAAGTAAGACTAAATACGTATTAAAAACAAAAATCTTTTCAAAGCAAAGAACAATGACCTCTGATCTACAGAAGGTTCAGTAAATAGGTTAATTCTTCATATTGCCTTAAAACTCTTGGGCTTGATTTATTATTCCCCTTATTTGTGCAGGAATTTTTATCTACCCCACAAGGCTTCACACTTATTACATGCACATGTGCTTGCCCAAAATGTCCAGTAGTGGAGAGCAAGGCCCCTTGAGCCAGAAAAGGAATCTGAGAGGTTCCTGGAAAGATCTCTGTGGATGCACAGCTACGTGTCATTCTGTCCCCAACCAGCCGCTGCGTCCATCTGCTCCTCAGAAGGGACAGAAAAGATCTGGTTTGCAGATCATCAACAAGTTTGAAATTCAGCTTCCAGGAGGGATAAGATTTTACAGAGAAGATACTGAGGACATGGTTCTTGTAGCCAAGCCAGGCCTCACTTCCTAGAGAAGTGGCACGAAGTATTTAGTGAGTAAAAGTGACAGCATGGCCTCATCTGGCACTGCAAATTCACAATCCTGTTTGGAGTCCCCATAAATCATCAACTGTAAAGTATCTGGTTTCCTAAAGGAGCAGCTTTATTTCATTAACTTTTTGAAAGTGACGTTGCTAATTGTACTATAATTTATCCAGGATCACAGTGTGAACTGCTGTTTTCAGTCAGGTTTTGGCACTCATTGCCAAGAGTTTAAGTAAAGAAAAGAGGATGGGAGAATAAGGAATTAAATAGAAACAAGAATTGAAGAGTATCTAAAAGGGGCAGCATCGGTAGATGTGAGACAAGCAGGAATATTCAGCAGAGGGATCTGAAAACTGTCCCAGCAATGGAACTGCAAGCTGAATAAACAGCCAATTCCTCCAGATCAAGGCTACTCCCTCCGATACTCTCAAGCATTTCCTACCCACCCATGAGTAGGATCAGCCAGTGCCTGGTATTGCAGGCTTGCTCTGGCAAGTTTTTTAGTGAGGGGTTTTAAAATAAAAGTTCCTAGCAACAAGGAGAAGGACTGATTGAGGCCAGCAGTGAGCAGTTGTGTAAACTGAGGCATGTGCAAAGGTGTCAGGGAAAACACTGGGATCTAAATGTGTGCTCTAAATGCTGGAATGCAACCAAAGGTGTCTTAATATGACACTTCGAAGTACAAAAATTGGTTTTGTTTATTAAAATCAGTCTTGATGTGCTCTCAGTACTTTGAGAAGCTTGGTGGGCACTAGTTATGAAAATATCTGTGGTTATTCAGAGTTCAAGTAAGCACAGCCATTGATCAGTGAAACGTCACTTCTTTCCTTGTTTGTGGATACACATTGACATTATGAATTTTTTTGTTTTTAACTTGAAATGAAAAAACTGCAGAGATTCACTCGTAGCAGGAGTTGGGTCATGGGAGGTTGGGAATGACATTCAGCCAGACTGCTCCTCAGGAAAATGTTTTCATTCAAACCCAGGGCTGCCCAGAATTGTTACCTTCCCTTATGGAAAACACTTCCTCACCTATGCATTTGTAAGAAAACAAACCCTTTTCCCCCCATGTCTGCATTTTTAGCACATCTCTTTTGCCTATGTCAATCCAGGGTGAATTGGAAGGAGGGGTTCTGGCTATATGGAAAACTTTATTCACTGTTAGGGCAGTCAAGGTGCGGAACAGGTGCCCAGAAAAATTGTGTGCTCTCCATCCTTGGGGTTTTTCAAGCCCTGACTGGATAAACCTCCTATGTCTGATCTCAGAGCTGAGCAGGATGTTGGGCTGCAGAACTCCCAAGGTCCCTTCTCACCTGAATTATTCTGGGCTGCTGTAAACATACTCTAAGCTATAAACCAGAATGGAGAACTCTACTACCTTTCTTTCCTCTGACTTTTTATAGTGGTCTTCAGGCAGAAATTGAGTGCAATGAGGTTTCTAATTGAAACATGTGGAGACTGTCCCACCACTTTTTTTTTTAATGCAACCTAAGCACCAAACTAAATAAATTCAGCCCAGCTGTGAACTAAGAGAAGAACTTTAAGGAAACCAGTTGGTCATCACTGGGCCAAATTGTGAAATTAGTGCTAAGAATAGTTAACAATGGGACATAAGCATTTAATTTTTCAAATTAAGGACAAATGATAGGCATGGAAAAACCTGCATATTATCAATCCGGTTTTTAAGGGCTGTTATCTGTGCAGCCCATCCCAAGTGCAGCCCAACGGGACAGTAATGCTGTCTTGGAGCTGGCTCTGTGTGACAGAGGCAGTTCTGGAACTCTGGGCCGTAAAGCCGAGTGCGTGTGTGTTGGTGTGTTCCGCGGGGATGGGCTCCATCCAGGCCGATCCCACGGCTGTCCCGCTCGGAATGTTACAGCCAAACTAAAAACCCTTTTTTGTTTCGTGCTGCCTTTCTGCTGTTTTTCCTGTTCTTACACACTTCGGGTTGTTCTTGCTGGCTGAACCCCCCGAATGGCCACTGAGTATGTGAAAATCCCCACCAGTCCCTTTGGTCTATTTAATGCTTTGCTTCCAGCTTACTGCTCGGGGCTGTAGCAGGAGAGGGACCCCACCCTGAGGACCAGGCTGTGGAGCAGCTCCTCAGCCCCTGCTTGGTCACACATGAGGCATGTGAATGGAGCCCCTGGGGCTCCCTCAGCCTCCACCAGCCAGAATGTGCTGAGGCCACTTTTTGGCTGGGTTGGACAAGACAGATACTAAAACAAAGAATCAAATGCAAGGAGTGATATAAGCTGCTGCTGCTGCTTTTGTCCCAAACACACCACTGAACACAGCAGTTGTGGGGCATTATGTGCTGGTTAAGTCACACATCACAGAATATTCCGAGTTGGAAGGGATCATCGAGTCCAAGCCTTAAGGTAGGGAAGTGCGTGCCCCACAAGGCTGTTTAGAGCAGGACAGTTCCTTCTCCAGGCACATGTTGTTCCTGGAGGGCCCCTGGAAGCTGTGCCAGTACACAGTGCCACTGAATTTCAGTATTGCTTGCTCTGCCCCACGATAACAAACCATGATTCCTGTGATGACAATGTTCTGATATCAATACCCGATTTCTTTTTGATATAGAAATTGCATTTGACAGCTAACAATCAGATTATTTACACACCACTTTGTCAGAATTACAGAAACTTTTATCTGAATTTCCCAATGGTTTTAGTTTTAACAAAACTACACTGGTTTGTGCTGTCCCAAAAAAGGGCTCAACCTTCTGCAGCCTGTAGGGCCAGGAGTGGTTCCATTATGGGACTGAACATCTCATGTCCACCAGACTGATTAGCCAGAGCTTTGGGGAATTGGCTTTGTGCTCAACCCACAGGTAACAGCCACCAAATCCAGAAAGATGGAAAACTTACAAACTCTGCTTTCTCAAACTGGGCACTGGGAGACACCTCAGAAAAGTACAGATATCACCAATCTGCTCTTCAACAACCGACCTCATCCTGATATTCTCTAAGAACTGAGGATTGCCCTAAGCATAAATTAAGTTTGTTAGCCTTTTCAAAAGTTGCTGCTTTTTAACTTCTGTTCTCACTATATAAAATGTCCAGACCTTTGTTGGATCAAGTTCTTAAACTGTTGGCCTCACTCCTATTCGATGGCAGAGCTTTTGGGAAGTGTTTTCTTCTGGGGGCTCCTCCAGCCATGCCACCTTCCAGCATCACAAATAAAGACTCAAACTGTGAGATTCAAAGTGGGAAACAGCAGCTACAACCCTGCCTTGATTATTTCTGTGTGGTTTTGCTACACTTTTCTCTGTTGTTAAAACCTCTCTTCATCCCCGAGCTGCTGCTTTCTCCTGCTGCTCCTGTTTTTCAGTATCCCCCTGTCCCAGGCTCTGCAAACAGCTGCCCTGCTCCTGAGCTGTTTGAGAGGGAAGAAAACCAAGCCAGTGACCTATTCCTGCATCCCAAACAGCCCCTGCATGGCTCCGGAGCTGGGGAATCCCCCAGGAAGCTTTTAGGAGGGTGGAGAAAGCAGAGACAAGATCAAGACCAGTGCTCTAAAGCTGTGCTTAGGGGAAGAGCTGAGGGTGTTCGAGGGTGTTGCTGGGTGGATCTCCTTGGCTGGTTTTGGGGTTTGGCTCTATTACATGGCTGTGCTTTCAATTTATTTCAAAGGTGCCTGGAGCCTTATAAATCTGCATACATAGTAAGGAAGAGATTCTCCTCACAGTGGATACTGAACTCTGAGTGTAACCAGAATGGAGAGAATGTTTTGATTTAAATACATAATGAAGCAACCTCTTCATAAAAATATCTTTTCTAGAAATGGATAATTTTCCTTTTTATAGGCATAGAGAGCCACAGTTTCTAACAGAGGAATACTTTGTCTTGGACCACACACAAAAAAGCAGCCCCCTCCCCAAAATCATCTTTTTTCACATACTGATTAATAGATTAAAACTTACGAATATAGTTTCTGGATTGTTTAAATAATGGTCAGTGTTTGCAATGGGAAAAATGGGTGCGTTTTTTCCCCCTCCCCAAAATCATCTTTTTTCACATACTGATTAATAGATTAAAACTTACGAATATAGTTTCTGGATTGTTTAAATAATGGTCAGTGTTTGCAATGGGAAAAATGGGTGCGTTTTTTCCTGCACCCAACTTTTCCTACACAAATTCTATCAGGAGTGTGGTTCTAACTCTCTTCCACCTCAGGTCAATTCAAGCTGTAAAGTTCTCCTGCTCACACCAGAAACCCCAGAGGTGCTCAGTGGTGTTAAGTCTATCATTTTCATCTGCTTGTACAGTGCTTTCTGCTCCAGGGAAAAAGTGCTGGAAGTGTCAGCAATATCTTTGGGTATTGCAACCACCCCCAAATTATTTTCTACTCCAGTAACACATAAGGAGTGAGTGGGAGAGCAAATCTGCCTTGATGCTTCAAGTTAAGCCAGATAAGACTGAGGAAGGTCTGGATGCAGAGTACATACAGGCAGGATGATGTCAGAGAAGAACATAGTTTTTCTTTCCCCTTGGGAAGTGGGAATGACTTTTGGATTCTGCACTCTTTCCTGATTTAGTCTCCAACAACTTCTGGGAGGAATGAAGTCAGGTGTCATCCACAGCCCACAGGGGCAGAGCAGGGGGTGCTCCAACGCACTGCTTATTTCTGATGTGATCCTGTGCTCACTGCTAGTGAAATATTCCTATATTTCTGCTTTTAACTCACTCCAGGCATGACAGACAAGTCCTTGCTTTACCCAGGTCACCCTTATCAACGCGAAGCTCTGTGGAGAGCTGGCTCCTGATAAGAAAGTCCCCTGAGAACAAATTCATTTATGAAGAAAGTGCTTTAAAAACTACCAGCAAGTATTTGTTGCTTCTAAAAGTGTATTTAATTCCACCTACTCTGCATCCCAGATACTCAAAATTCTCTCCAGAGTAAGTTTAGACAAGAAAGAGATTGTTCCTCCTGGTTTTTATTTTTATAAGATAGGTCAAGTTAGCTAATCACACTTAAATTTCTGCTCACTTTGCCATGTTTGATGCCTTTGCTCTGTGCAAGACTGTCATTAAATGTTACCTTCTTGGCAACCTCTTTAAAGCCACACAGAACATTCTTACCTGTCAAAAGTCCTTGCGTTTCCCAATTCTAAGTACTTCTGACAACGGGTAGCTCTTACAGTATTGATAAGGATTTCTTTCTAAATTAATAATGCTACAAGATATTCAGGAACCGATTGTCCAAATTACTGCTTTTCTGGAATAATGGAGAGTTTATAACCCCTAAGATGCCTGCCTTTATTTTTTTTTTTCCCCCCTTGGATTTCTTTGACTGTGGTGAATTTTAATTGAAATTGAAACCCAAAGTTAACTCTTGGTATAAGGCCCAGTTCTGCACAGCAGTCTGCCTTGTCAGAGTTTGTCTTTGGCTTCCATCTGATAGTGGGATTGGTTTGATTGCACACGTTCTGCCCAGTTACCTGTTCACAGGAATCCCACCCGTGCAGGCAGATGCACATAAAAACCCTGGAACAAGCTCTGTTTGTGCTCAGGAATCTCCATGGAACATCTGTTCAGGCACGGGCTGAACATGCTCAAGTGCAGTGTCAGATCTGCTTAAATCACCTCACACCGGGTCATGTCCCAGACCAGGAGTTTCCTTCAGGTTAAATTCAGCTTGTGAAGAAAGGCTAAGCAATATCTTCTCCTTCTCAGAGATGATCAAAACAGGCTTAATTAATTAATATGTCCACTCAAAGGCATGAATTTTTTAAATCAGGAGTTAATAAAGCCAGATTCAGAGTTTCCCAAAGTAAACATCTCCTCCCAGGAGACAGACTCCCACACACTGAATCCTTTGTCATTCTATTTAAGAATTTTCCTTTAAAGTTATGTATTTAAGTCATTCAGTAACAGCAACAGACGAGGGGCTACTGAATATCTCACTTTAAAAATGCTTAATTAAGAGCTTGGAATACATTTTGCCAGAAAAGGTCTAATTAATTTCTGAGCTTTAGAACTTTTTCTTAGCACTGTAGCTTATAAAAGTGTAACAAATATTTTCTTAGTCACTTTTTTCAGCTTTGACGCTGCAGGTTTGACCATCTAATTATACCTAACAAAAATTAGACATTTCTCTACTCTGCTTACAACAGGACCAACCTTTAACATGATTTCAGATTAACAAATAAGACACAAATGTGAATGACTATTAAAGGTATTTTATAATAACTACGTGTGTGCTAAAATACTTCAGAGCTCTGTAATTTGCAAATCCCTCTTGTATTTTTAGTAGAGTTAAAAGGTAGATGAAAGAAGGTACAAGCATCATTCTTGCATATTTAGTACAGCTTTTTTTGCAAGTTACATTTTGCTGTCTATTGAATTATGGCAAATAACTTTCTCTCCGAAACTGTTGCTTTCTGGCTGCTATGAAAACAAAACTTAGCAAATTAAAGATGAAACAGATATTTCTTTGTGAAATGTCATACTTTTTACTCATGAACTTTATATGTCTGATTACCTATTCCAGGTACTCTTGTCATACAGAGAACAGAGATCTTATAAGCCCGGTTCAGATCTTCCAATCTTGTGGATAAAAGCATCTAAACTGTGACAGGTATGTGGCAAAATTCCCTCTGATAAGAGCCCTTCAGCCCAAGGGATGCCTAAATTTCATGTGACTTATTCTAGACCATGCATAAATGATGATAGCCCAGAAAAAGTAGCTCAAAAAGTACCACAGAGAGAGAAAAAAAAAAAATTCTTTAAGTGTAATGAAAGGAGGTGGTCAAGCTCAGCTTACATAATCCCATGATCAAAAAGTACAAATCCTTCTTCAGTTAACAGACACAGCACAAAGGGGTTGCCATGACAAAGTGCTGCACAAGAGGAGTTGACTACACCACAAAAAATGTGGAATGTTTAAGATGCAACCTGGTAAGTGAACTCAAAAATTACACACTCCTTGTGGTTTCTACCAGACCAAAAATATCTCCCTAGAAAGGAGTCCTGTAACACTCCCACTGCCTTTGACAGCAGGAAAATGGCAAACCAGCAAGTCTAAACAGCACTCTGAATGAATTCACCCAGTGCTGGAGACTGCTGTTCTTGGCTGTGGGGCAGCAGATGGGATTCCCTAGCAAAGGATGGGGAGAGGAACACAGGGATCCCTGCGTGGTGCAGGGGAGAATCAAACAGGCCTCTGCTGCCTTTGCAGGAAACTTTGTTCTTCCTGTAGGGCTGTTTTGGCACACAGAAACAGCAGCTATCATCTTCGCTGGGCAGCATGGGAAGGGAGAAATCACTTGGAAAGAGAATAAAATTAAGGAATTAACAGTTTCAAATTTCAGCTCTTGAACTAGTTTTCTAGCTTCCTAAATTTGTGTCCCATCATTGGAGATGCTCAAGAAAACTCTTGGACCTTTGAAAACTGTGTCTGCAATGCTGAGATCCTTTAGAAATGTTCTAGCAAAGGTGACTCAGTAACCCAGACTGCAAGAGTGAAAATAAAACACAGGTAAGAGCATTTCCTTTATACACTAATTAATCTGAAGTAGGAATCAGGTTTGAAAATGGAGGAAAAAAGTGGTGGTCGAGAGAAAATCATCCTGAGCAAAAAACTGGGGAGAGGAGGAGCACAGAGACTTTCTCAGGAAGCTGAGGAGTAACAGTGCAGGAGACTGGGAGGAAACAGCTGCTCAGAACAAGCACAATGAGAACACCCCAATGGCAATAGTGTAGCTCTAAAATTATCTGAGAGAGGTGCTAAAAGCAGCTGCCAGGGTGCCTTGGCACTGCTGGGCAAAGTGCCCGTATCACTGTGATGCTGTGGAATATATTCCATTGAGAGCAGGTTTTGGCACAGGGAACAAAAGCCAGCCCGTGCTGCTCCAAGTCCTGTTTTGTGCCCTCTGGTGCTGCTGAGTGCAGCAGGTGACAGCCCTCACTCCTTGTGTGGTTTTCCTGACTTGCAGGATGCTCAGATCTGAGTGTCTGCAACAGGTACAGGGAATTCCTCAGAGAGAGAAATAAGTGCTCTGAGCTGTTTAATGGGATGCCAAGTCAGGATCAGGCATAAGCACATTCTTCCCCTTTACTATCTGGTGTTATTCCTGATTGCATTGTGGAAAAGACCTCCGGCTTGGAGAGAGGAATTCTGAAGGAGGACAGATGGCTGGAGTTTGGACTTTCTTCAGGCCTTGTGCCTTCTGCATCCATTTGCTGTGTTTTGTCTGTCAAAACATGAGCCTCCTCCGAGCTACTAAGGCAACAGGCTTTAAAATCAACAAAGGCAGCCCACAAGGATGACAGCCGAGGTGACTACTGTGTGATCCCGTTCTTCTGCTGTGAGAAGCCATGAGAACTGCTAATGAGTTTACTTAAACTTCAAGTCCAGTGCTTGCCTGCATAATCCCAATTCAGGAAGCTAAGGTAAATACAACTTGGGGAAGCTTGCCTGCCTCTAGCACACAGCACGATGAGCAAATGGGAAGAATCTTTAGCTGCAACACACTGAGCGTATTCCTGCAAGGGTCAGGACAATGGGAAAGCAGTAACTAACTCAGGAAAGGAAAGCAGCTGCTAGTATTTATGCCTGTGATGGATGTTCACAGTAAAATGGTCAGACAGAACAGAGAATATCTCTCCAAGGTCTTGACTTGACACCCACAGCTGTGCAAATAGCACAGATGGGAAGATGATTCAGAGTGGCCAGATTTCAAAAATGCCCAAAACCAGGCCCTCAAAACAAGATGGCTTTTTGTGAACGCCCCTCTGGACCCTCAGGGCTACTAAAGAGATGCTTCTTTGCAGCAGAACGCAGCAGTTTCACAGATTAACAGCTTGAACAGTTGGTTTGGGATGGGCTGATGAAAGATGATCTCTGCATGATGTATCCAAATGTACAAGGAATTAATCGGAAGCTACGAACAAAGAGCCGTGAAAGTGTCAGCTTGTGTCCTTCTGTGGATCCTATTAGACCTGCAGAATTCCTATGGCTTGTCCCAGTAATGAGTATTGAAGTAGCACCAGGTTGGTCTCTCAGAGTGGCTACAGCTGGCAACAAGTGTTCCCCACTCGCTGGAGTGCTGCACAAACACACGGCCTGAGGGAGGACTTTGAGCTACGGCCATCCTAAACCAGATAACCAGGCCTTATTTTTCCTGCCACAGCCCTGTCCTCACCCTATCCTCAAACTCAACAGGTCCAGGGGTGTTCACAGAATCACAAAATGGTTTGGGTTGCGAGGAGACATCCTGGGCAGGGACACTTCCCACTATCCCAGGGTGCTCCAAGCCCCATCCAACCTGGCCCTGGACACTTCCAGGGATGGGGCAGCCACAACTTGCCTGAGCAACCTGTGCCAGGGCCTTCCCACCACCACCACAGTAAAGAAATTTTCCTAATACCCAATCTAAACCTACTCTCTTTCCATTTAAACCTGTTCCCCCTTGTCCTGTCACTGCATGTCCTTGTAAATAGTCTTGCCCTGAGAGGAACAACTCTGGAACTAAACTTGTCACACCTCAGGCTCTTTTAGAAGTAGCCCTGAAGCATTTTTAAAAGTGCTCCTTACCTACAAGAAGGGGGAAACCTTGGGATGGTACAATATTTTACAAAAAGCTCTCCGAAACATTTCCATGGCTCAGGAACTTCTATAGCTGTATTTTAGGCTATGTCTGTATTAGAAAATGGGTTGAGCCCATAGGAGCAGATCCCAACTTGGTGCAGACGATCCAAAATCCCAGTCCATGCACTTCTGAGGCTCCCTGGAGTCTGGCCCTGAAGGCTGAGTGCTCATTAGTGGCTGTGGCACATTAGTGGCACCCCCGGGGTGCATTTCAGGTTGAGTTTCAGCTGGACTGGATGCGGCTGCACGTTCCAGGAGCGCTCGGGGGGGGCAATCAAAGCGCTGTAAGCGGAGCTCATTAGGAGCTGCACAGGGGCTCTGCTGGCCCAGCCAAAATGCCAGGGAGGAGCCTCCTGCCAGAGCACAGCCAGGCTCTGCCAAGGGCAGCCAAGTGCACCCGCACTCACACACCTTTTGTGCGCTTTGTATGCCAGCTGTATGCCCTGACGTACGTAAATATATATAATATAAAGTGATTTCTCTATGGAAAACAGGACATCATGAACTGCTCCCCCTTGTCTGTCTCTCCTTAACAGGACAATGACAAAAAGGACTCTACAGATGCCAAATTTAGCCTTATTTGACTTATTCACAATTAACTTCTTGAGTTAAAAGCACAGCTTGAGTATAAGTTACTTTGAAAAGTACCAGAAAACTAAACAAAAAAAATCCTTAACCCCTACCAGTGTAAAGATACCGAAAATTATTTTGCAGGGGAAAAAATAACCACAGCACAGAAAACAAATTAATTTCTTTCTTCCTTCCACAGAGGAGGGAAAAAGCAACCAATGTCCACCAAATCTGGGCAGAACTCTGGAAAAATGTCTTTCTCCCACATAAGCAAGCACTGATCTCTTGTATTGCGATGTCTCCCTCCTGTACTTGACATTGCAGCAGCACAAAGGGTTACAAAGAGACTGGAGAAATATCAAAAACTAATCTAGTTGAGGAGCAAAAAGTTTTGCTTGCTTTATTGCTTGTATTGCCAGCATGATAGGAATTAAGGAAAATAAGTTCTTTTCCTTCTTTTCCTTCTCAAGTTTACAGGTTATTTGGTACCTTTTTTCTCATTCAAGTGTCATTAACATTCTAGGAAAAGCCAGTACTTTCTTGCAGACCAGGTTTGACAAAATTGAATTAATTGGGTGATTTTCTTTTGACTTCAATAGGAGCAGACTTAAATCACAAAGAGCCTGACCACAAAGTAAAATACAACTCAGTCCTGTATGCAGGCACAGAGTGCAGCTATTTACGGTTTTTATCATTAAAAAAATGTCTAGGAATATTAGTTAACTCAGTAATTTGCTTCAAATTATTTCTTCCTGTTTTTTGCTCTTCCCCATTACAGTGATACCCCCACAGTGGCAGGGCTGAACATCCAAGCGGCTTCCTGGAAGTGGGACCAGGTGCCACAGTCAGGGACCAAATGTAGGAATGACAGTGGAGTAGGAACTGACTGGGATGGGATGGGGAGGGAGGGGATTAGGTAAGGTCATAAATTCAGAATTTAAAGCACAATTCAAGTGTTTAAGCTGAAGCACAACATTTTCCACATCAGAGATCTTCCTCCAGAATAACCTCCCTCATCCTTGCTTCAGTCTGGGGGGCCCCTGGCATCACTACTCATAAAGAGTAGCCTAATGTCCCAGGAAATGTTGGCTCCCCTCACCTCTAACGTCAATGTGATTATATCAGAACATGTTTCTGCTCACTCGTAGTTGTAAAAACGTGTATCAGCACATCACTGGAGTGAAATCCACCAGGACCAGTGTCGTTCACATGCATTTATCCCAAGCACAGGAACCACAGGGGTGTTTGCCCCGTCATTCTCCCACTGTTCCAGGTTTAAAAAGGGAGTGGACATTTGTGTTAAAACAGAAGGCCCCTCACGCTGCAGCATGATGTCAGTAATTCAGCTCCTCAGAGCATGTTATTGTTTGAAACAGAGGTCTCCACACTTTCACATTGGTTATAAAATACTTAGTGCTGCTGGACTGGAAGGAAAATGTCATACATCTGCAAACAATTAGGAGGAGCTGGACTTCATATTTGATTTACTAAACAATAAAACAAGCTTAAGTGTGACTATATCTGTAAGTTACACTCCCTAGGAGCCTCAAGCAGTTATCATAGCAAAGTCTTTTAACCATAATTAAATAAATCCGCAGCGGGACCATTGCTGATCAAGATTATCTTTTATAAGATATTTTCAGCAGTGAAAAGCATGAAGATCATGAAGTTGAATGCATGCTTTAAGTGCTCCAAAACTCTTTCATCCTTCATTTCAAGCACACTGTCCACTACCCTTTTTCCAGCTGGAATGCATTCAGTACAATACATCTCAGCTTTTAAACACTAATATTTCCATGCTTTCTGCATTTAGATTGAAATTTTGGCATGAGGAAATGAGTAGCTTGATTCAGTCGAGCCCAAGATTTCACCATAGTTTGTGTGCCTGCTGGTTAAAAGTTCTGGTACTGTAACAACACTTAGTTGTTATAAATTATCCAAAGATTTGTGAATTGAATAGAAATATTTAGTTGCAAGTTCCAGGAAGCCAGAGCATGGGGTAAAGTAATAGTAGTGTATCACCACCAATTTCTGCTCAACAAAACAGAAACCTCAACCAGTCATCAGTCTCTAAGTTAAACCTAACCCTCAACCTTTATCTGGAGTACAAACTATGGGTACTAAATGCTGTCAAACTTCCCTGCTCTATCCCAGATTTATACACCTAAATCCAGTGTAGCAAAAGGGATGGTTATGTTTTAAAATTTTCTAGCATGACTTGCATTTTTTATCAAATAAAAATGTTGTTATGGGCTCAAGTTGGAGCAGTTTATTGCAAATCACCAGTGAAGAGTAATGCCAGCAACATCACCTGAAGGATGGAGTGCCAGGCCAAACCCAGCAGTTCTGCTCCTGGTTCTGCTGCTGCTTTGCCAAGTTAAACTAAGGAAAAAAACAATTTTCCATCCTTAGCATTGATTTTCCCTTGATGATCCCCAGAGTTAAGGGGATCTGACCTCCTGTGGTAGATTCTGTACTTGACATTCTTGAATCAGAATGACAGAAATGTTGGACATGAGCAGATAAGCCAGAAGTGCAACTCTGAGGCTTTGCCTACAAAAATAACTCCTCCAGCCTCCGTGATGATTACTGTGCTCCAGAATGACAGGGAATTTACTTACTAGTGATAAATAATGTCCTGTGTACATGAAGACCAGGGAGAAGGAAACCACCACTGCGTATTACAGCCTGCCCTGATTACAGTCCCTCAAGTACTATTTTATGTGATTATACTGTTACAGGCCACAAAGTGGAAAAGATGAACCACGGGGTCAAGTTTTGCCCTCTCTTTGCACGAGTGTTCCACCAACGTGCTTGAAAAGCA
This sequence comes from Melanocharis versteri, assembly GCA_013397845.1. Lineage (NCBI taxonomy): Eukaryota > Metazoa > Chordata > Aves > Passeriformes > Melanocharitidae > Melanocharis > Melanocharis versteri. The sequence goes on along the minus strand of VZTG01009760.1, from coordinate 1,499,102 downwards.
AATTTGTGAGCAAGGAGTAGAATATATTTCTATGAAAGAAAACAAAACAATGGCCGAAACATTTGTTACTCCAGCAAGTAGAAGAGTAAACTATTTATATAAAATAATAAATGAAACAGTCTTAGTTTACAGTAGTGCTTGTGAGGCTGGTTCCTGAATGCATACAATTAACATTGCTAGTGCCCTGAGAATTTTTGGCACTGTGTGTGGTGTATGTACACTCAGATGAAAGCTCTCCATTGCCATAGTTTCCAAGAGTGGCCAAGGCTAGGACTGGAAGTAAACTGGCAGGGTCTGCCTAGGGCTACTTCCAGAGATCAGAAGAGTAGAGGCTGTTCAGAGGTTGGGTTCCTACTGCTTGAGGAATATTACTTATCCATGATAAAAATACAAGACCCTTCTGCACTGCAGCCTACTCCAAGCAAAAGTTCATCCTGTGGTTATTTTTTGTTCATTCAGCATTCACTTAAAAGTCACTGAAAAATACAGAGTTCTGCAAATCTTTCCAAATTATTTGTGCCTTGCTGCATGCCCACTCTTTTCAGAGCACTTCCTTTCCTAGACACACTTAATACAACACAAAATGCTTCACTAGAGTTGCTTTAAGGCTTTTTCAGGAGCTACAGGCAACGGAATTAATTCAACTTGTTAGCCCCAAACAGATGGAACAGACTGTAAGGCTGAAACAAACTGCACATTCTGATACCTTGAACAACAACAGTGACATTTATGTATTTTATTTATGTATCTTTAAAGGTGTTAATGGAGCAACAGTCCCTTCCAGTCAGTGCAAGGGCTACAGGCTGTCATTTCCCCAGGTCTGTTGTCACCCACGCTCCAACTGCAGAGGAAGCAGGACCGAGGCAGGCACTGGCTTACCTTGGCACACGTTGTGGTCACTTTGCTCATACCCAGCTGCACACTGGATTTGGTGGGTTGGGTTGGGAGGGGCACGCTGGGGGTCGGCCGGGGTCCGGCGAATGACGTTGTTTCGACCACTTGTGGATTCAGCTGCTGCTTCTTCTCGCTCATTTACAATAATTTGCGCTGTTCTGGGTAGACAGAGGTATCCTCCATAGTGGTTAACACATTTCATCCCACCTTTACATGCATCTGGGACTATTTCACATTCATCAATATCTGTGGTTAGCAACAACACAAGTCATGCTTTTAACAGTCGAACCTTCTGCAACAGCCATTAACACAAAGAACACGACGAGACATGCACGCACACCTCCGTGTCCAAAACAGGGGTGAGCAGTGAGAATACTTAAAGAATACCAGTGGCAAGTCTGTCTTCGAAAATTATTTACTGTACCTTTGCACCGTTGCCTAACAGGATCCCATTCATAGCCATCTGTGCATTGCTGTGGAGAAAAAAATAAATAAATTCAATTACTCACGATTCTTTGTTTTGGTAAAACAGTCGAGTGTATTCAGTGAACGCAAAGTGTGGCACAAAGGGAAATGCAATACCTTGGTAGGCTAGAAAAATGGCAATTGGTACAGCACTGCTGTGCAGGAACAGCAAAACTTGTGGGTCCCTTCCCAGTCGGAATGTTCTATGACTCTATGATACACCGAGAGCCTCTGCCTTGGGAAGTTCCCAAGAGACTCTTTGTTGTGAGCAGGCTGGGGAGCGAAGTGAGAAAAGCATTGCTTTCTCCTTGCCTTCTTCCTATACCCTGTGTTTTACCATCTATCCTTGGATGATCTTTGGTGTGGCCAAGCTGACCAGAATGAAAATCTTCTTAGGAAAAAGCAGCAAGTTTTTCTGAATTTAGATCTCATTCCCTGCCTTCCAACAGGTGAACTTCTTTCATTCCCAGAGCCTGTTTGCCAGAGGGAGTGAGAGGACTCTGTGCCCCTGGACTTCATCCTCTCCCTCATTAGCACTCTAGCAATGGGGAAGGATCCCACAACAGCTGGAAATTCATTCACATGCTTTTTAATCACATGACTCCAGGAATTGTAGTCTAGGAAGGACAATTTATATTGTGACACACAGAGTAAATGGCCAGAGTTTATTACAGCAGGACTACTTACTTATACAAGGCTTTGAAGAATTCAAACAAGGCTATACTCAGCAACTGTTCATATCAATGCACACCAGCAAGTTCAGCAAAGATTTTAAGTATTCTGCTCTGCATCTTCATTATTCCTCTGCCCAATAACATTAAATTGTCCAGAGGGCAGTCATTTTAATCGCAGGTCGCAGTTACAGAGTCTGATTTGCAAAGTATCATGGTGCTACCAACCGCAGCAGAAACATTTAAAATATTAAAATATCATTGAATCAATTGAGCTTTGCTGTGTAGGTGCATCCTGGGCTGCTCGGGGTATTACTTTAATGGCTCCATACAAAAAAAGAATGGAGTTGGCTAATGTAATTAGTCACAGTCAAGCAAGCTAAATCTTATTGCAACTCCTCTGCTGCTGAGGGGCTTACAAGTGACAAACTTGACCTTCTGATGCCAGGATCCACTTGTTGCAGGTCCTATCCTCAAGTTATTTTGAGGGACTTGTTACTGACGGACTCTGACTCAGCAGGAGGACTGAAAATGTTTTCTTCTTTTGCAGGTGACACCAGCGATTTGCCAAATGTGGCGGCGAGTTATAACTTGGAAGGGTTTTTCTCCCCAGGGGGTAAGTGGACACTCTCTAAAGGATTGACTACATGCTGAGTTGACAACACCAAAGTTACTGTAGCTATGAAAAGGCAAACCCAAAGGAAAACAGCTAATTCATGCATTTACTGAATCACCCAATTCCTGTTAATGCACAACAGAAGTACTGTCTGTTTAACTGCAAGGAGCCAAGTCCATCCATTACTGCAGCCAAAGGCTTTTACAATAGCAAAGGATTTGGCCCTCCATGGATACAATGTGTGCATGAGAAACAGTAGCATCCCAAGAGCAAAATCTCCCAAAGCTGGGGCTTTTTTGTTTCATTTCACATGATCAGAGTTTAATGATCAGTGAAGCACCTAAATGCTAAGACCTCCTTGAAAATGGAGCTAAAGTACCCAAGTCATAGGCTTGCTATAGAAATGTTCCATTGGTATGATCAGAATTATGTGAAATGCTACATAATTAAAAACCCCCTCACATAATAACTGAAGGAAAGGAAGAGGGTGGGATCCCTGTTTAGTCCAGATTTTCAAAAGGTACTTATATCTTCACTTTCTACTTCTTCAGAGGGACTTAAAAAAAAAGGCAAATCACAGAAGCCTCTAAATAAAAGTACTCCCAGCCTTCAAAACCCTGATGCTTCTAAAGCCTGGTGTTAAAGTATTTTATGACTGACTTCCTGATGCTCACTTGAGGCTTCTTTAAGCCCTGACTTCTATAAGAAGGTCCAACTCTGCAATATTTACTTGCTTGAGCCATCCCACTGACTTCAGTGAGATTACTTGTATAAGACACAATCCCGGGTTTTGGCTGTGGTTCTCTAACTTTTTGCATGTGTGCAGAATTTTCTGCTTGTGTGGCATTAGGCTGATGTCTGTGCACATATCCAGAGGTCCACCCATATGAAGCAAGTTGCAGGGATTACAACTGTAATCAGATGTGAAAATGCGGGTTTTTCCCCAGCCCAAGCCGGGTAATTGCCACTCCTTCCATGACATGCATTATGCAAGCCAAGCACTGAACACAAGCAGATTGAAAAGAAAAAGGCTGACAAAAAGGCCTTTAAATCTCTCAGCCTGTCACTTGGTTGCAAGCAGAACCTATTTCCAGTATTCTTGAAGAATTTTATCAAGCCATGCAAAACCACTGCTCAAAACCAGCTCAGAAAAGAACAGTCCCATGATCACTCCAGGATTCAGATGCTTCATTAAGAGCCCCAAATTTGGAAGTACTTACATTTTGTTTAAAACAGCTTGAAATATCCATAAGAAAACACAAAAGAATGTTTGACCTAATTATCTGTCAAACTCCATATATTTCAAATGAAGGTCCTAGGGACCTTGCCTTTATGAAAATGGATTAAAAAAATATTAAAACTTCCTAATTGTGTTCAGTCCCTCAAACTGAATACGTAGATAAACTTTTCCAAACAAGCAGTTGTAACCTATTGTGCTTAATCTTGTCAACTTGAACTTTTAAACACTGTTTCAGTGCAGGAACAGCTTATTTTATGGTTAACATTTAAACTCAGCAACCTCTGTAGCACATGCTATACATCGGCAAGAAATTTGGTTTTTCTTAAGGGTCATTTAGCAAAGAATCCCCGCAAAGCAGTAATTATCTTCAACTCTATTAAACCTTACCGTGTACGTTATGGTTTCCTCAGTTTCCTGCGAATGTACTGTAATAAGAACGAGCGCAGCCAAGAACATAGCTGTCAACATCGTGAACCTTGAAAGAAAGGAAAAACAAATCAAGCAGGAATGCTTTTAGCGGTCTCCTTTGCTGGAAGAGGCTGCTGCAGCACCCCTGGAGCCGGGTCGGGACCGGGTCCTGCCCGGGGAGCCCACTCAGCCCCTACCTGGGAGAGGGCGGCCGGGCGCTACCCGCTCGCTCCCGCAAGGAGAGGGTGAGGCTTGGCCGTGCTTCCCAGCGCGGGGATTTTATCCAGCTGGGAGAGGGGGGCGGAAATAACCAGTCAATGGAGTTTAAAACACCCCAGCGCTCACCGGGAGCGGCGCCGGACAAGGCGCGGGCAGCGGCACTGCCCGGCCGGCGCACGCTTTGGGGCGGAAAAGCACCTTTTCGGTCCAAGCAAGGCGTGGGGGGACAGCCCCCACCTGCCGGGCTGTGCCCGGGACCCGCTCGGGCGGAGCGCTGCCCCGAGGNGAGCCGTGAGGGCAGGGGAGCCGTGAGGGCAGCAGAGCCGTGAGGGCAGGGGAGCCGTGAGGGCAGGGGAGCCGTGAGGGCAGCGGAGCCGTGAGGGCAGGGGAGCCGTGAGGGCAGCGGAGCCGTGAGGGCAGGGCGGCCGCTGCGAGCACCGGGAGCCGCTCCCTCACGCCGGTCGGGTGCTCCGGCGAGGCGGCGGCAGCCGTGTCCCGGTTGGGATCTTCGTGGAAGCGCAGCACGGCCGTCGTTTTGGGGTCTCTTGTGAGTCGTGCGATTGTAGAATCGTTAAGGTTGGGAAAAAAGACGTTTGAGGTCGTCAGGTCCCTCGCTACCGTGTTCACAATTACAACCATGACCGGGTGTGGAAATGAGACTGAGAAACTGGGTTTTTCCCCAGTCCAAGCTTGTGAAATTGTCTCTCGTTCCATGACATGCATTATGCAAGCTAAACACTGAACACGAGTTCAGGTTCTCGTTCCCTGGAAGCCCGAAGCCCTGGAAAATTAATTCCTGCTCATTCACCCATTACTATGCTTGAACTGTTATAGTTTAGAAGTGATAAAGGCCCAAAATAACCTGATGGATACAAGAAAACCCCAATCCTCCTGGCCACCCCAGTGCAGAGCAGCCCAGAGCAGTTCAGTTCACTCTCTTATGTCACTCAAGAGCAGAGCAGATTTAGAAGAAAATAAACTTCCAAAAAGGGCTTTAGATCTCTTAGCCTTTGCTTGGTAGCAAACAGAACCTATTTCCAATATTCTTGCCCTCGAGTCCCACATCCATACATTTTTGAACACTTCCATGGGTGGTGACTCCACCACTGTCTTGGGCAGCCCCTTTCAGTGCTTTGCAACCTTTTCCTTGAATTTTTTTTCTGTAATATCTAATCTAAACCTTCTCATAAAATTTAAAATAGCAGGACTGATGTGTTTTTGTGGCCGTTAAAAATTCAGTAGATGAAAGCCGTGAGGAGCCCTCCATAGGGCAATGCCTGTTCCTCAGACACCACCTAAGTTTAGCAATCATCACTTCTGAAAACCTTTTCAGTCTGTGAAATGCTGTTATTTCCCTATCCAGGGAGAAAGTTCATGGACAGCAGGAAGGATGAGGAGGCATTGCCGAGATTTAGAAGCTTTGGTGGGTTTTGGTGGAGAAGGTGTCAAGGAAGTTGACCTACAGAGGGATAAGCTGGATCTTCATTTAATTCCCCAGTTTTGCTTCTGGGTGGCCTCTGACACAGTAGAGCAGCTCTATTCTGTCCCTCTAGTTCAACATGAGGTCTTTAGTTTTAAAATAAGCTTTTGCCTCCTTAATGTAGACTTTGAGGGGCCTGGAGAACTGGAAATCTGAAAAAATGTCTTACTAGGCTGCAGACCTCTGTCACTGCTGGCCTAGAGAATGGCTTTCCTATACAATCCCTTAAATTCTTAACATTAAATTATAGTTGATTGTACATAAAGCACGTGTTCTTTTTTGGCTGGCCGTACAGTGCTCATTAATTTTGTCTCTGAATCAAATCACTTCTTTTCTTATCTGTTCTAGAATCAGCCAAGCTGGTAGTTTCAGAATACTTGTAGCTGCAACCATATGTTGCCTATCTTTTATTTTTTAGGTAGTTGTGAGAGAAGACAGGATTTTCCCTCTCTCATTGCAGTTTCTGTGCTTACAGGTAAGTGGGACTCCTGAAAATGTACTTACAGTCCGCACACCTCACTGGTAAATAAAGAACAGAAGCAACAACATGGTGTAATAAAGAAAATCTAAGCTGACTACATTATAGGACATTTTGCATGGATTTTCGTATGCATAAAATGATTCCTTTAAAGCCTATATTTCATTATTTAGGAATACAGCTTCACAGTGTTGCATTGGCTCTGAGTTATTCACTTCTGTTGGTGTAAATTGGATTCCTACTTGTGATGTGGTCCCTCATATATTTTAAACTTTACTGTTTCTTGCTTATAGAAAGAAATGCAGGCATTTCTAATAATCCAATGAATGCAAAATAGCAACATAATTGCTTTTATCTACTTGGCAACACCACTTAGTGAGTTTTGAATTGTCATTTGAATTGGGGCATTGTCATTTGTGCCTCGCAAACAGAACAGAATTTAAATTGTTGGGTTCTGGATTAAGTAAAAATTTTAAAAAGTATTGCCTTAATCTACCACATAGGGAAACATTGCCTGTATTACAGGACTGCAATTGGTCTTTTCCCCTCTGGAAAGATGTTCTGCAAAGCAGAGAACAGCAGGAACATCATTTTGGAGGACGTCTGAATGCTGGCTGAGCAGGGACCCCCTTCCTTGGCTTCAGCCAGTGTTACACATTTGCTGAAATGCCCTGTTCTGCCAAGGATGGTTGTCAGTACTTTAAATGGAGGTGGGAGACTCAGTCCATCATTTGGTAGTTCAGATATTCCCTGCTGAGACAACTGGAAACTTGCCTGGTGTGGGAGAGCAGAACTTAAACACTTGGACATGCTGATGGGAGTGTGAGGTATGTGAGCAAGCTGAAGGACAACTTATTTACATATTTGAGGTGTCTGGATGTGTCCCAGTGGTCAAACCATCCCTCCTTCCATGCTGACCATGAGCAGCTTGGCACTGCCGAGGCCGACCCCTACAACAATTGAAGAAGCCCTGTGAGGCTGGCCCCTAACTTTGCTTTTTGCCTTGCTGTTGTCTCCTTCTGAAAATTGTGCACTCTGTTCCCTACTGCTTTAGTGAACTCTTTGTCACATCTCAGTTTTTGCTTCCTTTAAACCCCACAGTTTTCATAAATTCTTTAGCTCGAATGTGTTTACGACTTCAATGTTCGCATTTTTTCTTCCTGGCAGGATGTGTTGCCACCCCCCATTGTCCTCAAAAACCCAAGGATAGGTAGGCTGAAGGAAGACTGTGTGTGGTTTAAATGTCACTGCACTCCCAACTAATTCTGGCTGCTAGAATTGTCCCTGGGGGCAACAGACAGCTGGACATAATTTAGAGCAGGCTGAGATGGATACTAGAGGCTAGCCCGAAAAGGAGGAAAACAAAATTGCAGTTTAATCTCTTCTACTCCCAGATCTGACCCCCTTTTCCTGTTTCAAACATCGCTCTCTAGAACAGAAAATACGGAGAATTTAAGCAACTTGTGTTTGTCTGCTCAGGGGACAATTGGTGTCAATTTAAAATGATTTCTGTCCCTGAACATGTCATATCGAGTAACACTGGAGTTGTCTAAACTCAGAGCTGGAATGGTAGAGATGTTATTTTCATGTTGGACTCACTGGAATTTTAGAACATAAATTATTTTGATAACATGGCAGGCTGCCTTTCTGCCACGCTGCCTGGAAATGTCAAAATTTTTTCCATGTTTCAACTTGGAAGTGACATAGTGTTGGTGAAGGATAAATTGTGAAGAATTAAATATCTGACTTTATTGCTGATTAAACATGACAAATGTTAAACTTTTATTTGAGGTAAGATTTTACAAGTTTATTTATCTTCAAGGGAGGTATCCTGAGCATATTGTATGTGCCATGAGGTGTTACTTTACTGTAAACTTAATTTGAAAGAAGATCTGTGTTAGCAAATTACTCTCACTTTTCATAGAAAGCTGACAGAGAGAGGTAAAAATTCACCATGTCAGTTTCTTATCACAGGTGTTGAAATGACAAAAAGTTAATAAGGACCAAAATGTCAGTAGCAAGGGACAGAGAACAAATTCTCTTCTTCTACTTAATCCTCCCATTAAATCTAAACTTATATTAATTGTTATTCCTTGTTTATTGCTTTGCAGTAGAGTTCATAGGTGACAGATTATGCAAACACAGAATTAGAGAAAACTGACAAGGAAAAGGCATGAGAGCTGGATTAGAAAAATCCAGTAGTAGAATTTCAGCCTTTATTTTCTTAACATTGTCTCTTGTATGAGAGATCTTGCATGAGTTTTGTTGTGCTGAGGCCTCTGGCTAACTTGGGCTAACCCGTGCTTTCATTTTCAAATGTCTAACAATGCTCTGAGGATATTAAAGTATAACGTTGTTGCCATTTCTTATTTTGATTTTTGCTAAAGATCAGGCCTGTGGTCTGCATACAATTTGTCAAGCATGCAATTTGCTTGTCGGCTGCAATTTATGGGGATGTGATCCTGTGTTTTGTGTGTTTCTGTGGACTCCAGCAGAAATCTGGATGCCCAGATAAGGTGGTGACTATTCCCACTGGAGCCCTTTGTCAGTAAAAGAAACATGAGGGAGAGAGTGAGTGAGTGAGTGGGAAAGGCATCTCCCAGAGGTTGTCCATCTTTTTTGGTGGTGCAGTTGTGCAGCTCTAACAAATTGGGAATTGAAGGGCTTTGGAAAGGTGAGTGGTTTTCTGACACAGCTGAAAACAACACAAGAAATGAGGGTGTGATGGTGTGGGGGAAGGATGAATCCATTTCACTTTCCATGTGTGGTTCATCACCTCTTGCATCTTAAGGAATAAGGATTTTCCAGGACTGAGAGCCCCTCCTGTTGATACTCATGTTGATTTTAGTGATGTTGATTTTAGGCTTCTCTTTGGAAAATGAGAATATGGTTCATGGGCGTTTTCTCAGTGTTTTCAAGGCTGTGACTTTGAGGCCCAGCTCACACAAGTTTACTCACAACCCCAGAATATCTGTTTTTATGGGTTAACCATGCAGGTAAAGACCCTTTGATGTGTTAAGAATTTCATATATGGCAAATCTGGGCTGTAGCTTAAATTGCACTGTGGTGATTTGCTTTTTCTAAGAAATTGTATCTGCAATTTGAATATTCCTCCTCTCTTTAGCTTGTATTTCTGACTTCTTCCATCTTTTTATACTGTGCACCAACTCTTTTCCATTCTCTATCAGTGATTTTCCTTCTCTTTTTTTCTCTTCCTCATGCCAGATAAGAGAAACAGCAGCCCAGAAAACATTCATCAGTGTAGATGTGTGGTTTTTGTAACACTGATGTTGTCATTTTTTCTCCTTTTTCTTCTGGAAAACCAGCATTGCTGTGTATAGGAGTTGAAGTCTGATGCTGTACTAGGTTTCAACCAATTTGGTTAAAATGAGAACTTTTTCCCAGAAATATAACCCATCTGAGGAATAGACAGCCTTTCTGATACTCAAAATCCTAGCTGGAATATATACTGTTGTTCTGATTAAACTGTGTCAGTGCAGTTCCTTGCTCTGGCTAAGAGGCAACGTAGAAATGCCAGAATTCAAATCCAGTATCACGCAGAATATGCTGGAGACAGTTTTCAGCTCTGGTTTTGGCTTCCTGTGAAGCTTTGTGCAAATAATTTAATCTATTTCTTGGTATACTCTCTATGAAATGAGGAAAAGCTGTGACACTTGCCCAGGGAAGTGGGGTGGCTGCATTCACTTACCTGTCTGGGATTTCCAAAGACAGTTGATTGTCTTGGATACTCAGATCCCATTCAAGGTCCAGGAGTTTGGATGCTTGGCTGGGAGGCTGCCTGCTGTGGGCACTTCAGCATCCCCTCAGCTGAAAGGAGAATCATGCAGAACTCATCTACTGCAACATTCATGGGTGTGGATGAGTAAAAACTCTGCGCCCTCTCTTTATCCTCCCTCCATGCAGGAAATCCATTTCCCTTCCTCTCTCGGTTCTGAGAAAGGTAAATGTGGGTTGATATGAATGGAATACCTGTGGATGACCAGCATGGATTTCTGACTGGCAGCTCAACTCCAGCAGGTTGCTCAAGCCCTGGTTTTCATTTTTGCAATTTTCCAGCTTTGTGTTTAGCTCCAGATTTTGGGAATTAATTTGAATAATTTAGCCTTTCTTAAGAGGACTTTGAGTATTCCTTATTGTCAGAAAGTGCTAAAGACTTTTAAGGCAGACGTTCATGTTTGAAACCCTTAACCCAAAGCTTTCTGCAGGGCCTCGTGGGCCTAAACCCGAGTGTGACAGTGCTGTGATCTTTCAGCACAACCAAACTGAGACCTCAGGTGAAAGAGAACCTTAGAGGAACAGATTTGTGAGGCAGAGCTCTTGCTAAGGACTGTTTTGCTTTTTACAATTCAGGAACATCAGGATCAGTAAATATATTAAACAATAATTTGGTTCCGTAAGTGTCTTCTGAACTCTCTGAGTTTGCTGTTCCTTTCTTTCCTTTTTGAGAAAAAAGTTATCAATAGTGGAAAAGCAGGAGCATTTCTTATTTATATTGTGTGGGGGTGAACTTGGCAAACAACTTGCCCAGTTAACCTATTAATTATCGTCCAGAGACACAGCTTTTCTGCTCAGTATCTGCATGTTAATACTACAGGATGTGTATCAGAGCTTTTGAATTCCCTGGAATATTAAGCTTAGTGCTTGTCTTTAAACTGTCGTACAGAAAGCAGAATCAAAATACCAGTGGGGATTTTCCTCTCTGTGAGATTAATGGGGTTATCCTCTCGCCCCTCTTTGCAGATACATGTTGTTAAAAGGGATCAAAATTCTGGAAAAGGCTGGGAGATGATACCACTAAAAGCTGGCACAGAAAAGCCCATAACCCTATATGCTCCCAAAATACGCTCTACAGGAATTTAACCACATCAGGGAAAACTCAGTTCTGGGAGTGAGGCAGTGGGAGCACCACATCTCCAAGTCACTGAGGTGGAGAGGCTGCAGAACAACCCCAATATGTCATTTGTGTCATAGACTAACACATCACTTATTATATATTCATTTTAAGTCACATGTAACACGGGGATTCTTCTTTTGATTAATCAGTTCAAGTTCTCATTCCCTGGAAGCCCGAAGCCCTGGCAAATTAATTCCTGCTCATTCACCCATTACTGTGCTTGAATTGTTATAATTTAGAAGTGATAAAGGCCCAAAATAACCTGATGGATACAAAAAAGCCCCAATCCCCCTGGCTGCCCCAGTGCAGAGCAGCCCAGTGCAGTTCAGTTCACTCTCTTATGTCGCTCAAGAAACCCCAGAGCTCTCTTTGGCCAACAATAGTCTCAGTGTGTCAGGGGCCGTGGGCCTCTTTGGCACCACAGCTGCAGGTCGTAAATGCAGTTCTGGAGATTAGGATATTAAAGCGCGCCTCTTTGGGGGCTGCACAACAACTCCTGAGGTATTGCCTCGTGTCCTCAAGGCAGCCTGGTGGCTCCCAGGGCTGTCAGGTGCTGCACGGAGCACACGCCGAGAGCTGCCCACATGAGGATTTGTCCTCAGCAGTGGCTTGGTTTGCCATTTCCTCTGCCAGCCAGGGAGTGTTTGCTGCTCCAGGCTCCCACTTCCTGCAGAAGGCTCCTGAAGGTTGGTGGAAAAGGTTTGCTGAGCAGGAATTCAGTGAACATCAGGCAAAGGAGATGTAGATGCTTTGAGAAGAGCACTGGATGCTATGTGCAGAGCAAGCTGAAGTCGGAGCACTGCTCCGTCCTCGTTACTTTCCATGCATTTTTAAAACCCCAACTAAAAGAGCAAGAGTCACTTGAATCAGTGCAAAGGAGGGGAATGGATTTACCTACTCGGTGTCTTACTAGCACTTACTTCCAGACTCCCTATTTACTACCTTTTATCCCATTTTATGTAGAAAAGGTTTTTGATTTCCAGCTCCCTTACTCTTGGAAAACGTGCCTTTCTCACTGTAATGTTTGACAGCGCTTTAAACAGTGAGCTGTGGTTGTAGAAATTTTGACTTCTAGAAGCAATAATTAGAATGTGTCAGAGTTTTAGGGCTTGGTCATTTCTGCTCACATTCATCCTTCATTTTTCAGATGTAGATCTCTTAATAGAGCTTTTACCATAGAAATTCCATCTCTGCAAGAAAACACCGGAGCAGAAAAAGCAGAATTGATTGAGCTTAAATCAAAGGAGAGCCCTTGGTTCAACATTTTGTCAGCAAATTGTGGCTGAGTTATTAATTATCTCTCTCAGTTTTTAAGTACCTGGAATCTGTAAATCTTTCAGGAAGGCCTTTAATATACAAATCTCTGAATGTTACTGGAGCTCCTGACTGGTATCCCTGAGGAAGCTGTGGACACATGGAAACATGTCATCCCAAAGATGGATGATTTAAGTCTGTTGAAGCAGATTGTTTGATTGTGTGATTGTAAAATAGCTTTTTTGGCACTTGTTGCTGTAGGACTAAGGGTCAGATTCTTTCTCTGCCTTGCACTGGAGATGCATCAAAACTTGTGTGGTCTGACTGCAGAGGGTCAGGAGCCTGTTCCACTTCTGTGGGTGACTGTGCATGTGGCTTTTGGGGACAGGTCCTGTAGTTGCTGGTAAATTCCTTGCTGCTTTAAAGGGAAGGGCACAAAAACAGAGGAGGTGGCTTTGGCCTCAGGACTGTGACACTGCAGTTATTAAGAAGGGCCTTTCCATGTTTTTCCCAGGCTTTTCTTCAGTGGATTCAAAAGGACATTAGCCAAAAGCAAAAAGAGAAATATAATTTTGTTTCTCTGAAGGTAGAGGATTGAGGTGGCTTACAACATTCCTTTAGGGCTGATAATGATTCAAAGTCACATAATGTGTATAAAAAACGCTTCCTTGTAGAGAATGTCAGTGGCATTTTTTGGATAGAATTACTCAAGATTCTTCATTCAATCTACTTTCATCTCCAACGGGGCTGTCATTATTTAGCAGAAGCCTTCTATAGTGCAGGAAATGTATCTGAGGAAGGCCTGAAGTATAGCAAGGTGTGGTGTTCAAAGTGGGTTAAAAGGGCTAGAACACACTTTCACACTTTGCTGTGTCAGATTTAGCATCATTAGGTGAAGGGGAAGGACAGGATCCTCTCCACAGCGAAACAAATCTTTACTTTGGTGGATTAACAGTTTCTCACTGTTAGAAATCTGGGGGTTTTAGTGTGAATCTTAGGAAAGGAAAAAAGTGCTATTACAATAATACATTTGGAGTCAGGAGACCTCCTTTCGCTGCACTGCTGCCTTTTCAGAATGACTTCCAGTGTCAGGCAAAGTTTATCATGGAGGCATGGAAGAAAGTGGAATGGATTTATTTAGAGTAATCTTTATTAGAGAAAAACTCTTAATTTTTTCGGAGGAAATGAAGTTCACACACATTTCCTTCACAAAAAGGTAGGGTTGTTTTTTTGTCCACCTTGAGATCTGAATGAAATCTTTATTCCCAGTTGGCAGTGTGTGACAAAGCATACCTTTGGTGGCAGGCTGCAAAAGGGATTAATCTGGTGAATTTATTAACAGCAGTAATAAATTAGAGCTCTCAGGGATCCGCAGTGATTTTACTAGCTTGAATTTAAAAGTATGTGAATGGTGTAAGTGAATTACAAGATAATACTAACTAGAGACGTTTGCTCACAATTGAACTTCTACTTCTCAAGCTATCAGTTGTTTACTGCTCTGGACCAATGAAGTGCTAAAAGCTAAATACTGTAAAATGTTAAACTTTGATGAAAGATACGAAGACAGAAACTGTTTCTTTTGCCAACACTGTGGTCAACAGCAGTGCCCTGACCTGATTACTTAAGCTGATGTTTTTCCTAAATCTGTCATGAATCAGTAATTATCAAGTTTTGCAATACTCAATGATTCTCTTGTGAATAGCAAAATTATTTGTTATTGTAGGTTGGTATTTTCTAAAAAGAAGTGTTCAACTCTTGCATCTGCAACCTCTATACAGTATNTTTTTTTTTTTTTTTTGCCTGGAGAACTGTGGAATGCCACAACAAATCTCCTGAAGAGTTTCACAAAATGTGAGGAGAATTCAATCTGGCCTAATCTGGAAGTGACCCCTCTGGTGTCTTATAAAATAAACTTTCGTGTCAGTGTTTTTCCAGTCATGGTTGGAAGATTTCCAGTACAAGTATTTAGTTATGGGGCTTGACTTGTAGGGCTTCTAATAGGAAAAGGAACTTGTACAACATATTGTTTTTATTAATGGGGTGTTCTCCTAGCAATTTGATATGGCAGTGCCAGAAAAAATTCCCTTTTGCCTTGCACTAAGTGTCATGCAGTTGTGTGAGGTGGGTGTGCATGGGGTCAGAAGAGGGACCAGGTCCCTGAATAAGGCTGGAAATTCGATCCATGCTTCCCAAGACTGTGGTGGCATAATACTGATAGCTGGCTTTGGAGCCCAAGTAATCCTTGCAGCTCCTGGCAGAGTTTTCTGAGAAACAAGAGACCAAAATTAGGAGAACTTATCAGATAAGGTAAATGAGAGATGTGGTAATGTGATGTGTTGTCTGTTTAGCCATTTCAACAGAAAAGACGGGATGGCAAAACCTCTGTGTAGGGCTTATTTGATGGATGTTTTGGGCTCTGTCTGTGCACATCTGTGGCTCTTCCCCACCATGGAAATTGGGCTGCACTTCAAGCCATGTGTGAAGGCACAGTGGAGCTGCCATCCCTGGATCCTTGTCCAGGGAATGCCACTGGGGATGTGGTGAGTGGGACTGTGCTCCCCACTGGCAGCAATCAGGGGAGGACGTGCAAGCAAGCAAATCTAAATGCAGATGCTCATGTCTAACATTGGTGGAGATTTATCCAAATGATAGGGAACTTGATAGCAGGAAAATGAAAAAGAAGGAAAAAACAAGGAAATTTGAACCATCCAGTTCTTTTCGGGTGAAAATTGCTTAACTTAGATTTGTGGTTTTAAGTAAACGTGCACATTAAAAGAATGCTGACCTTTAAAAACATGGGTTTAGATGATTTGCTATTGTTGCTGGTTAAAGCATATGCACTTACAGGCAGCAGAAAATACCATAAGCCTGTGAGATTGCGAATGCACCATGGAAACAAACAGCACCCTGGCAAAATAAAGAGATGTTTCCTCAATGGATCTCTATTAAAAAGCTCAGCAGAGTTCCCTCTGAACTCTGCACGCAGGGATATTCCAGACGCCTCAAAGAAAAATGCACAGCAAAGTGGGGAATTAAACGGTATCACCGTGCTTTGCTGCAAAACAAAGAAGGCTTTTATGAGGGTCTTGAGCCGAAGTGATAAGTTGCGGATCCATTGTGTTGGAATGCGGTGAAATTAATTCCTCTGGGAGATAAGGAAAAGGATGTAGAAATGTAGTGCTGCCCTCCGGTGGCGGCGTGAGGGGGTTTGTCTCCAGTGCTCGCGGGACGTCGGCGGGAAGGCAAACAGAAACCTGCAAATATTTCCGAAAGGACTTGGTAGTTACAGTTCAAATGTCAGGGCAGCAGTGGAGAAGAAGCGATATGAGACATAGCCGAACTTGCTCTAGTCTGTAACCACTGAATTGGTTGCTTTGTCCGAGGTTATTCTCAGCTAGAGGGAAGAACTCTTCCCTGCATGCTACTTCTAGTTTGCAAAGTCTTCTGCTCTAGTTCATGAAGAAGGGAGTGTTCATGGATGAAATGAGCCAAAATTATGAATCCTCTGAAAAGACTCACCTTAAAAAGGGAGATAATGTCTTTATGGAGAGTGCCAGCATAGTCTAACATATGCAATTAAACTAATTTTCCTCTTGTTTAAACTGGGGTAATAACTCCCCTCCACACCCCTTAAGTCAGTTTGCCTCTTTAACATGGCATGAAAGAGAAAAGAGTAAGTTATATAAGTGATGTAGCAAGCTGCTGCCTACAAACAATGTGTCCTCTGAGGCTTCATCTGTTGCCTTGCCAGAGCAATTACCTGTCCCTCTGCAATATTAGGGAAAGCACAATTAGCACAATATTGAAAATTCCTACAAGGGTGTCTTTCCATGTGATCTTAGCAGCAGCAGGGCTGCTTAGTGAGGGTTAAACTTTTCTGTCCCAGTATGGTGTTTTCTGAAGCTGCTGCTCTATCTTCATCTTCTGTGCAAAATACGGTTTCTGTTTCCATTTGGTTAAAGTTGTATGAGACAAATTCAGGAAAAGAATCTGAGCCTGGCAAGACTAGGAATCCTAAATACAACCATTTGTCTTAACGTTCAGGTTCTGGGAATACCAGACTGTTTCAGATTCACAGAGTGCACTACAAGGGAATCTGGGAGGGGCTGAGTTACTCCAGTGTGTGTTTTGAGATGACAATGGATACGTGTGAGGGGGAAGAGCGAGATCCAGAGGGGAAGGGTATGAAAGGCTCTTGGTGAAAAGTTTCTTTGTGTGTATTAGTATCAGTGTGGATAAAAGGAGAAGTAAAGATAACACTGATGGCAAAGAGTTTTGATCAATGTTTGCTGCCCATGCAGAGTCTTCAAAAGACCCAAATGAGAGGGAGGACTTCTGCTGGGGAAGTCAGTGTAATAGGCAGAGTCTAAGGAGCGTTGATGAATCAGGCTTCCCTTTGTCCATGCTTATCGGGCACATCTCCCCCCTATTCATGTTTCTTACAGCCTCTTTTGTTCTGCTCTTAATGAAAGCAATACTGCTTGGGAGGCAAAAATCAATTTCTGTGGGTGCAGAAGCCCTGGAAGTATGGACAGACCTATGAACACACCTGCACACACGCACAGAGCAATTGCAGCTATGTGAAGGCCTTTCTGGTGGCACCTGCTCTGTTTCCATGGCTTCTGCGGATGCTTCTCTGTAAACTACACAAAGCAGGTGCTGCAGGTTATCTCTGGGATTAGGAGTTGGGGGAAGCCCCTTTCAACACGTAAGCAGGAACTCAGAGCGTGGTGCTGGAGGCCACAGTCAGAGACCTCACTCCAGAAAATCCTGGCCTTCTCTAAGTTGCTGTGAATGAGGCAAAATCTTTTCCGTGGTGGGCTGATGTTTGACTCATCTCTGTGACTGTTTTCCTCCAAGGGATACTGTCTTCTATTAGGGTAAGGTTAGGCATTGTGGCTCAGTTCCATTGTTTGGAGTATTCTTTGGTCTGTCCTGAATCTGGTTGAATTCAGAGGCTGACTGTAGTATCTGACACCGATTTTTGATGTAGGGAGATGCAGATGCCCTGCAGAAACCGCTTAGTGATTTTATAGACACTTGGAAGCGAGTTGGATGGAAGCTTCCAGGGATAACTAAGTCCAGTTATCCAGTTACAGTCAGGGAGTAAAATATCATGTTAATTCATATAGATGTTAATTCATAATCCAGTACAGTGATGTACATGTAATATTCTTACCATGACAGCCTGAGGCTTTAAACCTTATCAGACTTCTGAACTGAAGTACACGACAGCTGAAGCTACTATATATGAGACAACAGTGAAATACTAATTTGTTAATATTTTGTAACACCTGTCCCTTCACGTGGATGTTTTGTCCCATGTCACACAGCGCAACATATCTAGGAGTAGGTGTTGTTTTCCTGAATATTTTGTTACATTTTCCCCTTTATGTGGGATATTTTGAGCCACATCACACAGTACAACATACCCAGGAGTAGGTGTTATTTTCCTTGCTTTTCCCATCTGTCTCCTCCCTCTACCCCCACCTGACTCCCCAGGGTTCAGTGTTGCCCTGTGTTACTTGGGTTCAGTGCTTCTCATTGATTTTAGTTCAGCAGGTAGTTTGGGATATCTCAAACAGAAGGAAAACACTCAACAGAGGAGCAAACAACTGCTCTGTGCTTAGGGACATCTTCACCTTTCATCAAGCCTTGCAGAACTGCTCTGAGGCTGGAATGCGAAGTAGTTGCTGGCTCCTCTGGTGTCTGTTTTATTTGGTGTGAGATACAATCTGTGTCAAGGCTGTTCCCCAGACTACCTGCGGAGGTTAATTTGCATGAGAACCGCACTTGCAGCATCCTTCAGGCGCAGGGTAGAAGACAGAGCAGTTGGATCTCTCAGGAAGCTCCTGTTGCCGTGTAGCTACAGAGCCAAGGACATCGCTTTCCAGCACAGCCATTCGCTCTGCTGCTCCAGGGGGAGCGTGACCCCTGCAACGGGGCTCGCTGTCGGTTCAGCAGCGCAAAGCTGCGAGCTGGGAGCTGTTTTCCAGCAGGCTTGGCAGATCCCCACAAACACCAGGTATCTGTCGAACTGAATTTGCCAGTTCCTCCAGCTGCCCTGGGGAGCTTGTAAGTTCCTTGAGCCTCATTCCTGCCCGCACGGAAGTTACAAGACGTGACTGCTCTGCCAGCAGGGCTGGTAAATTCCAAGAAGCCCAGATACTGGATTCACAGAAATTACAACCCTGCTGACCACACTGGTCGAAGCAGAAATGTTTTGGAGTTTCATGAGCCTTAGCTGTTTCTCCGTGTCATTTACAAGTTCCAATTGTGCATCTGCGTAAAGGGCTTTGGCACAGGCAGCCGGAGCTTTCCGTGGCTGCAGTCGCAGCCAGCACAGTGCACAAGCAGCTCTTGGAGCCCTTGCAGCGCTGATGGATTCTCAGCAGAGCTTCTAAACCTGGTGGTCTCTGGCCAGGGTGGTTTGGAGAGTGTCCCTCCTGTTGATTTAGCAACTTCAGGGATGGGATGTAATCTAGCACATCACTAATGACCTTGTACTTTTATTGGAGCCTAAAATTAATGATTCAGGGAGATAATAAATTCTGCCTTTCAACCAGCAAGTTTGGAAACCTCTCTGTAATATCCTGATGTGGAGGGACATTGGAAGTAGAAAAGTCAAGTTATCAAATAATAAGAATATGATTTTTGTAATTTTTCTACAGAAATATTTAGGTGACAATAGTTTCTAACTTCTGTCTGTGTTTTCTTCTGGTGAGAGACCAGACATGCTGTATTTAGATGGCCAAGAGGGGTATTTTTAGTTTTATAAAGCCAGGGTAAATTGGCTAAAACCATGTCTTACCCTCATATTTTGTCTCTCAGAATTTACAAGCACCCTATCAACTGTAGGTACTGAATTGAGAAAGAAAAAACAGTCCAGTTTTCTTAAAATATCTGACATTCAGGGAATTTGTTAGAAAAAAAAATAAAAGCGATGAACTTTTTTTATGGATAGCAGGCATTATATTACACCAGTTATTTGGATCAAAGGGTGCTAAATAACCTTGATGTCTTTCCCCTTCATGTTCTGTAGACGCCATTGAGGTAGAAACAACTTTTTTCCTAAGTGTGTAAAATGTACAAGTTGAATCTTGCCACTTCATGACATTTGTAGCCTGGACTTTGCAACTTTAACATTCTTTCAGTGTTGTTTTTCAGGTGTGTAGTTATAAATGTAAGTGTTCATCTATAATATAAATTGATGAGAACCAATAGAATATGTGATATATATATAGAAATAACATGGCTGCCACAGTAGATTGGAAAATGGCGGGAGGAGAAAAAGAAGTTTGTATTTGGTATTTATATGGTGTGTATACCAAATAAGCAGAGTAAGAAAAATTGATCCAGATGGGATATTACTTGTATCTGTGTACATTATCACCTAAAACTGTTTCTGTATCATCAGGCAAACAACAGAAATAATGGAAAAGGAGATTCGAAGTTGGATCTGTATTTCCAGTGCCTTTCTTTGCGTTCCCTTTGCAAGCACAAGCAGTTTTGCTCTGAGGGTATCTCAGTACGGTGGGGAGGTCAAAGAAGCTGATCAATCATAGAAAATATTCTGGAAATGCTTCCCTTGGTAGCTGACACATGGGTTGTTAATCATTCCCCTTTCCCTGAAAAAGGGAGCATGGCAATATATCTTTATGTCAGAGCAGTTTTCTGTGTCCAGGGTCTCTCACTCTGGCTCTGCACATCACAGGAGTCATGCTAGTGTGGCGTCTTCCCTCCTGATGCAACTCTTCCTTCAGGATGTTGTGGGCAGTTCCTCTTCTGGGTGACTGCTCTGCACACATTTTTTCCATTATATTAGTAGCAAAGTGAACTGGCAGTTGTGAATCTTCTTGCACCCTACCCCCCCTTGACTGGCAACTCTGCCTCTCGTAATTAGGCACTGAATAGAATTTGCTGGAAGGAGCAAGAGGGCAGATTCTGCTGATTTGAAAGTTGGTCTTGATGTGTGTGACTCCGAAGTTAATTTGGTCAAAGTCATTGATGAATAAAACTTTCCTCGTGTTTTCCCTTTTTTATTAAAGTTAACTGCTACTTTACAACCTTATTACTCGCCTTGTATATATCTCAAGTATAATGGTTGCAGCTGCTAAGAGAGTAATTAAACTTCAAAGCTTTGTTATTAAAGACTCAGCAAGGACACCCCAAAGCAGAAGAATTTGCAGTTAAGACTATACAAATCCATCCTTAACAAGTCCATAGTGAGTAGGGATTATGTAGCACAGGAAGAGCATTTTCTGTATGGAGGATCCTTGCAAAATCTGGACATAATGAACTGCGTGGAGTACAGTACACAGCTAAATGTTCCAGGATTATGATTATGGGATTTTCTGTATTTCTTTTAATAGACATGGCTTTGCATTGAAGGGCGTAGCTGAAAATCATTTCAGATAAGCAGGACTCTGCAGTCCGGGATTTTGCCTTGACAGTCATCTGTAAAAAATGTTACTTGATGTTTCATTCCAAAATAATGAACAAAAGCCTTGATTCTGCTGTTAGATCTGGGTTTATGAATCATCAAAAAGTGCATTAATCTATGTGTGTGGGTGGCTAAACTGCAGTGTGTGCCCCGAGCTGTTGCTCCATCAGGACTGTGCAGTCATCCAAAAGGGTGGACAGCTTTGTGCTCTTCCCTGTCTGTGCTGAGGAATGGGCCAAGTGGGAGGTGGATTAACCAAAACTGGGAGCCCGTGGACCTCCGTGCTCGTTACTCAAACCCTGCTGCCTGCAATGGGCATCTCTGGAGCACAGCTCTTGGGTGTAACTGATTGCATGAGCCTGATGGAATAAATATGGCATCTAAACGTTTCCAAGCATGCAGTCAAGGGACGGGGGGGCTGTCATTTAAAACATCCTTTACTTGCTGAGATACTTGGGCCAAAATTCAGAGGATGCATAAAGTTATCTGGAAGTCTTCTTTGGGTTCTTAAAGGAGGAATTACAGGTTCTCTCTTTCGATACCATAACCTGTTTCACCACAGTCACCTTATTTTCTTTCCTCATTGCCAAGGCTTCCTCCCCCCGCCAATGTTTTGTTGTTTCTTTGTTATTTCTCTCATTTCCAGCAGGAATTGTGGAATAGTGTGGTAAAATTTAGGTGTTTTTTTGGAAGAATTACTGTTTTTCATATGCACACTCAGTTAATAGATTTTCAACTAAGGTATAGCTTGAAGGAACCCCTGCTGAGTGGAGGTACAAAAGGAAGTGAATCTCCATTGCTACATGTGGTGAAACTGTAGAACTCCTTGCCTCAGGCATTATGGATGCTGCAGCTTAGGTGGGTTTGGGGGGGCATGACAGGTTTGTGAGAAACCAATTTGTTAGGGATGCTAAATGCATGGAAACATATGTCCTAGGGAGTTCATGAGCCACAAATTGTTGGAGAGCATTTGGAAAAATACCGCTGAGTTTTCCTTGTACTTGCACCTTGTTTTAGTTACTGCCAGGTGAATTAGTTGGATCTTTGGTCTGTTACCATTAAGATAAGTTTTGTTGTAGGGAATGCCTACCTCAGATAATTTTTTGTTTGTATAGAGATTCCTAGGAAATACCAGTCTGGTTTCTATTGCCTTCAAAAGCAGTGAGAGCAGAGGGGGAGGTTAAACACATTAGTATTTAATTAATGCCTTATCAAATACTTCCTCCTTGTTCTCTATTCATATTTCTCCCAGGTCATCCTGTTGTCAGTGATTGTGGTGCTCTGTGGTTAAAGTGCAGATCTCATTTGCACACTGTTCTCTGTCAGAGGCTGAACCAGGGAGTGGGAGCAAGTAATGGAAAGGTAGCTTTCCTTCTGGGATGGCAAAGGAGTCCAAGGGCAAGAACTAGTGGATACTCTTTTGGCAGTGAGAATAAGGGAAGAGAAGAGAAATATAGTTAATGCTATTTTCTTGTAGCTGTCCCTGCAGGCTGATTAGACAGTAGCTGAACTGGGATAGAAGTGTTAACGGGGAGAAAAAATATATGGAGGAGTAAATGGTCCCTTTTTTGCCTCTTTAACCTCTTTCCAGTGAGGATTCAGTGAGGGAGCTCCAAAGCTGGCCATCAGCATTCAGCAGGGAGGAGAGAAGTGATGGAAAAAACAAGTGTGAGGACCCCATTACCTTCTGAAATGCTCTGCCTTGACATTTCGCTGTGAAATGTCATTTTCAAGTGGTGTTTCCAACCACGCATCTTTCTGTTTGTGTTTCTTCCCGTCTTTCTGCAAATCCTCCCTGGAGAATGCATGGACCTTATTGGGGTTCTGAGAAGCTCAGTGGTTTGTTTTCCCCGTGAAGCTGTTCCCCTCCCTCCCTGAATCAGCTGCATTCCCACGGGAGGAGGCTTCCTTCCTCCCCCCTTCGCTGGGTTGATCTCTTTGAGCTGTGGCTGCTCTCAGCCTGATGCCGTGCGCTGCAGCAGCCGTGGCTCTTCTCTGCTGCAGCAAGTGCTGCCTCCTGACACTGCCTTCCCTGGGGGATCATTAGCAGGGTGGAGGCTCTTTACTTTCCTAGAAACAGGAAGAGAAGAAGAGCCTGAGAGATGGGAGGCCTAAACAATCTAGAATTAGATTACAGGATGAACTCCATGACATCAGCTCCCTTCGGTCTTCCCACCCATTGGCTTTCTCACGGCATTTCTGCTTAGGCTGGTCAGGATCTGAAGATATCCATAATAAGATGCTAATTCCTTCATGGTCCGAAGGGCCAGAGCTGCCAGTCCCACTGCCCATGACTGACAAGTCAGGAGTATGGAGAGCTGCACGTTGAACTGCACAGGTAACTGCATATATCTTAACAGCCCAAATTCAGAGCACTTCAGAACTACTGTCAAGTGTTATAGTCACCTTCAAGTCTCGTAAATTAAAATAAAACCTAAAAGGAATAATAACGTTGTTTTCATCCTTCTAGCTCCTTTCTGCAGCAGTTATTCCTCACATTTCGTGTGTGCTTGGTCTGTGGAACTATGCCATTCACTCATGAATGATGTGCTGGATGCATTTTTGGCAGTAGTAAAGGTCAAAATAAGTAAAGCAATAAATAAAAATGTTTGGTGTATTTCCCCTTTAATACAACTGTTTAAAAATGATAGGCAATAGCAGGGGAAAAAAATTAGTGAAAGACCAGTGTTTCTAAGTCTTGGTAGCCTTGAATTATTTTCCCAGGAAGGAGAAAAAAAGGGGCTAAGAAACCACTTTGGTTTCTTTCAGAACCTTAGTGCTAGCTGGAGACAATGTGGATCTCCATGTGCAGGAATCCGGGTTCTGCATGGAGGTTGTAGGTCCCAGGGCCATGTGCTCCCAGACAAACCAAGGTGTGGATTCTCCGGAGGGGCTGGAATGAGTTCAGTGTCACTGCATGAGCTGCAGTGCTGTGAAACTGGCACTTACCTTTCCGACCTTGCAGACAACATCTGCTTACTCAGGCTCCTTGTCTCCCTCCTGGAATTCCTCTTGCCCCCAGCCATGTTTCCTGCCTCTGGAAGGTGCTCCGTGTCTCTGCACGCTCGGCGGCACCTCCAGACGGCTTTGGGATATGCAAATTCCTCTCTCTGGGGAATGGTTCACTCCAAGGATTTAACCTGTGGACCTGTGCCAGCGCTTCTCATCTCCGAATACATGGATGGAGGATCTGGATATGGATTTAACTTCCTACCAATGGAACATAATGAAACATGCCTTTGGTTAAAAAAATGCCGACAATTTGTGGGATGGAGATGAGTTCCAGATCCTCATTCTTATTCAAAGCTTGTGGCCAGACTCATCTCTGTGTAGAAGAAATGGATAAAACTCATGTGGAGACAGCCAGGAGGTTGCATTCAGTTTTTGAGCTTCAGGTCTGAATAGGAATAATGAATAAAACAATGTCAGTTGACTCTGCTATGTCCTAATTATGTTGTGAGACATCCCCTTGCCCCTCAGAGAGCTGTGGGGGTGATGTTCTGTCTGTCAGACTGCAGGTAGGATTTGCCAGGTTGTCTTTTGGAGCAGTTGATACCAGCAGGTTCTGTGATAGAGTTGATATCTTGCTGCTTCAGCTTTGAGGTCACAAATTCATGTGGGGTGGGATGCTCAGAATGGAGATATGAGACCTCCAGCATATCCATGGATGTACTGGAGGGTCCAGATGCTTTGCTCTGAGCCAATTTTTAGCTGTAAAATTGTGATATGAATAGAAACTGTGTTGGTGAGGGCTGTGCTGTGCAGGTGAGGCTCAGATTTCTTTTGGAGACACAAGAACCCAAAGAGCCATAAAGGTCTGTCAAATTAATATCTTGCACTTGGCCAGGTGTCCCACCCCATTAAAATGGGACAGCTTTGTTCAGTCCCCGAGGGAATCGTTGGGTGTTAACGTTACACACTGCCCTTCGCTGTGCTCCCGTTCTGTGTGGCTTCTGCTCCATCAGCAAACAAAGGGCTCCTCTCTGCTTTTTCATTTGTCTCATGGAAACATATGTACAAATCCATAGGTGTAGTTTTTGTGCATATATTATAATAATACAAAACAGATTAGAAATAATTTTGTAATACTTTGAAATAATTTCAAGTAATTTGGAAATCCTTTGGGCAGAAGTGACTCCTGCCATTATCACTATATTTTAGGTATGTCTTGTAAGTCTTGTGTGAAGAGAAATACATTGTTAAAGTAACCACCTGAGGCGAGGACACAACTCTTTTCCTTCAATTTTTTTTCTCCCAATCTGGTTCTAATTGCAGCACCCTGATCTGGGAGGGAGTGAGGTGTCCCATTCAACAGTACCTTTAGATTTCCCCCTCAAGGTAAGGCTGTGTTTTTGTAGGAGAGCTGCCAGGGTTTGGGTAGGATGACATTCAGCTCCTGTGTTGCCATCACAATATTGCAGCTGTTCCTGTTAGGAACTCCTGGATGCTTGTTTAGATGCTGAAGGCAATGCATTAGGAACTGATGGTGAGTGATTATTATCCAATCAGTTCCTGATGCAGTATCTGCGACATCAAAAACTCTGCAGTGGTTTTGGTTACCATTTTTTAATTTTAAACTTCAAATGTAGAGGCTTAACAAGGTCAGTGTACTAGGAAGAAAAAAACCCGTCTTAATTGCACCACTCCGTTTTTGTAGGAAATGTATACGTTTTATCTAAGAAATACTAGGAATAAATATTACCAAGAATCATTCTAGGTAGCACTGCTGGAGAGCATTATACATCTTGTGCAAGTTTTACTTTTTAGTTATTCAAACCTGTTGTTTGCTTTTTGAATAGTTGAACACAAATTAGTCAGCAAGTGTGTTCTGCTTCTCAAAAGGGCAGGAAATGATGTAGGCCTGCAGCAGGGCGAGTCTGCAAATTCACTGTGTGTGAGTTGTGAAATTCAGGAGAAACTCCAACCCTGTGCCAGCGTGGGTGGGCTTTCTGTATGCAGCACTTTGGCAGTGAGAACTACAGACCAAATGTTTCTGTCCCATTGCTCACACTTGTGCTGGATCTAGAGAACAGACTGCATTGGAAAGGAATAATCTGGTACCAGACCTGAGTCTTGATAGTTAGTCCTGCTGTGTCCTCTGGATGGGTGTGTGCCGGGGATGTTGGTCCATTTGCTGTGGGTCTGGGTGTACTGAGAGCAAATTGCGCACCACGCTTAAGCAGCATATGGTCATCACAGCCCTCAGACATCAGGATTTCTGCTTTCACCCACTTCTGTTTGGAAGTCAACGATTTTGGAAACAGTTGGGGTTTGTATTTCTGGCTCAGGCCTAAAAAGAAGTAATCTGAAATGTGTCTGACTGATTTAATGAAGCTGCTCTTCCCACAGAGGTGCCCTGGTTGTGTTTAACTGGTAACTTGTTTTTACTGCTTTCATGATCCACATGGTCTGTCCTAAAATACTCTGCAATCTGTGTCCCACAGATATTTTCATTAACTTCAACGTTGGGTACGGAAGACAGACGCTTGCAGGGGACAGGGGAGTGTCAGGTGACATGTGGTGAGAATGAGAACTAAATCCATAAAAATGTCCTGCACAAACTACACTTTTACATCAGGGGTACTTCTGTTAGCAGTTCCTGAGGCAGCAATGGTGTCCCTTCACCAGGGCTGTTTCAGACAGGGAATTTTATCTCAGAACAATTTTCTTCTAAAATTCTGCAGGACTAACAAGAACTCAGCTCATACCTGGTCTTGTTGAGCACCAACTTCTGTGCATCAGAGTGAGCCATCTTTTAGCAGGTTCCTTTGATCCCTAGTATAAAACAGGAATATTTTCTGCAGGCTGCAGATGCTTTCTGGAATCTCACACATAAATAAAACTTAGGGATGTATCTCTAAGGATTGGCCATCTGGAGCTTTCAGCCACAAAACTGTGGTGTAATAAATATAACTATTTTATGTGCTCTGGCTACATATAGTATTTCTTTCTGCTATGTATCCATAGGCTGACTAGAGCCATCTAATCTTAATGGGAATCTTGTATTGATTTCTGCATTGGATTTGGATTGTTCCTCTTGAGCAGGGGAACTTCAACTGTAGACAAGTTACAAGAATCTTGACTGGTTTGAGTTGGGACATTACCAAGGTCATAAACGTGGGGAAAATGGATTGCAATTGTTTTGGGTAATGGAAAATTCAGAGTAGAGGGTGGTTCTGGTGGAACAACAGTCTTTGAACTTGTGACAAGGCATGGTGAAAAGTCTGGACGCAGAACTTTGTGTATCTTAAAAAAAATTGCAGATGCAAAGGATTAAACACAGGAAAGTCATCATCAGCCCAACAGTTCAGGGCTAGACCAGTGGCTTCAGGAGATATTTTGACAAGTAACAGTTTCAGGGTGGTTGAAATGAGATGTGACTTCAGAAAAAGTTGTGAACACAGTTAATGAAGGGATTGTTCTGCTGCTGCAGGATGCTCACGAGGAATGCTGGGAAAGGCAGGAGGTAGCAAGGCAAAGCCTGGAGGTCAGTGTATGGTCTGGATAAGCTGTGAGGTTCATTCCGTGTGCGTGGCGTGTTTGGATTTTGTGCATTGCAGAGGTGTCTCTTGGGTCTGTAATTAAGGTGCCACGCAGGTCTCCTAATCCATTAGAGCAAAGAAATTGCTGTGTTTAGCATAATCCCAGCTACAACTGTGAGAGAGTTATTAACTGCTCACAGTTGCCAGCTGAGATTAAGCCAACTCACAGCCATCCAGGTTAGGCCTGCAAGTGGGTTCATGTCAGCTAAATTTCTTCCCTGAATGTCCTACACAGGAAAAAATGGCATAATTCCACAGACAACACCTGGTGCTGTGGATATCTGTCATTAAAACATTCAGGTTCTCTCTGCATCTCCTCTGAGAGAGCTATTATTAAGCAACTTGCTGAATAAACCTGGTTTATTTGGTGATCTCTGGCATGCTCTAGTCTGGGTGTAAACTGATAAAGCAGACTTGTTCTTTCTGGTTCAGCTATTTTGGCTCCTCTTGTACAACAAGGAATACAATAAAATACCCATTCAAGGGAGCTCTCTGACTTCTGGACAAAAAACATGTATGTAAAACATCTAAAAATGATGTGCCTGTTTCTTCAGCTCCTTTACTTACCTCCTTTGCTGGAAGTCTGCTGAGCAGCGCCCTCAAGCCAGGGTAGCACACCTGGATAGGGAGCTCTAACCAAACCCTGCTTTCCTGTTGGGCACTAGATCTCATATGTTTAGGGATAAAGTCCCAGGACTGCAAACAAGAAAAGAATCAAAAAAGTTGGATGTACTGGAGACATTTGATAAAATCAGAAGAAAAGCAGGTATTGAGAGGCTGTTATGGAAAAAAGCCGTACAAAAGTTTTCTGGAGGGTGAAGTAAAACACCAAGTTGTTTCCTGGAGCTGTTTACCTGCAGGATGTGATAACAAGATCCTCCCCCGTGTGTTTCATCATGGTTTACTGCAAGAGCAGCACATCGAAGCCAGGAGAACCAACTGTTCATTCCCTGCAGGAAGCCTCTGGCTGCTGGAGGGGCTACTGTGGGCCCGCCAGCAATTCCAGGGAAATCCTTCCCCAGCCTGAGCCCTTCAGCAAGCAACAGGGCATGTGCTTGGGTCAGGGGTTTGTGCAAGGTCGAGCTGCTTTCCTTACCTTGCCCACTAAAGCCACGAGGCCACAGAGCATGGCCTGGGCCATCACCGATGGGGTGCTGTTGGATTTTCTCTGGGAGGAATTCCCAGCAGCCTTGGAGCGTACTCAGGAAATCCTCAGGAACACCAAGCTTCCACCAGAACAAACCAGAGGCAGGCCTGGCAGGTGGTCTGATTATGTTTGCTCAGCCAGTTCCACAGTATTTGCCAGACAAAAGAAGGGATCAGGTGGTACAGAAAGTCCTGAACAAAGCTCCAGATGAACACAGACATGACCAGACTTCCTCATCTGTTGCAGATCTGGGAAGGTGGAGGGAAAGGAAAAGGCACAAGAAGCAGGAGGCATATTACTTCTGTTGGTTCTTGTGTGGCAGGCTACTAAACACGGCACTGGGGAGAATTCTGATTTCTCTGTGTTTCTTTTGTAGTGCTCCAACTGTTTTCCATTGGTGACAAAAAGTTACAACCGTGTGGGTCAGTTCCTGTAGCTGCTCTTCTTGTTTGGTGGTTTTTGGCCAGTGTCCTTTCCT
Source organism: Melanocharis versteri (assembly GCA_013397845.1). Taxonomy (NCBI): domain Eukaryota; kingdom Metazoa; phylum Chordata; class Aves; order Passeriformes; family Melanocharitidae; genus Melanocharis; species Melanocharis versteri. The sequence goes on along the minus strand of VZTG01009760.1, from coordinate 1,469,852 downwards.
TGCTGCCAGCCCTGCATGCAGTGCTGGCTGTTGGGAAAATACCATTTTGGCACAGCACTGAAAGCACAGTCAGTTTGCTGTGGGTGGAGGATGGCTCTTAGATTGGGATTTTTTCAAATTTAGGCCTCCAAATGTATGATTGTGGAACTTCTGTGGAAGCAAAGGCTCCAAAAGAGTAAGAGGAGACCGTTTCTAGACAGGAATTTAGACAACACCTACAACAACACAGCAGATAGATATAGATTAATCGTACAGAAGGTCCCTGCACGGGTTAGATGTTTTTCCGAGGATAAATATCCGTTTTCTGCCTCATAATTTCCCTATGAATGAGAAGATGCTCCAAGTTCCTGAAAGGTTGGACTATCCTTTCCTTTATCTCTGGTGCATGAAAGCCTTATGGTAAAAGAATGTCAATCTTGCTCTAACACATGTAGTCCTGTAATTGAAACTCTGTCTCATGCTGCAGAGGCACAGAGGAGACACAGCAATTGCACCCTGGCGACTTCAGCCCTGGCACTTTAATTTTGCATTGCTTGACTCTTCAGCTTTCCAGCCTTGATGATCTCATGGCACAGCTTTTTTTCTTTTTTTTTATTTTACGTGGATGTAATAAGATTATAGAACGAGGGCAAGACCGATTCAAAGAGAATTTAGAACTTCCAGCTCAAAGATCAAACTATGAATCTTCAATATTTTTTTCTGTATTGGAATTTGTGGTGAAAACGTTTAATGGAAAGTTCAGGCACAATGAAGGTTTGCTTACATTTGGAGTAGGATAAATAGAAGGTGGTGCTCCAGCTCTACATGTTGCTAAAAGTAAAGATTCAGACTTTTTTTTTTTTTTAAATCAGTAATTAAGAGATAGTCGATGTTTGAAACCTGGGCAGCTCACCAGGAAAAGAGATCTCCATTCACTGGTGACTTGCTGCAGCTGCAGATTTGTGTTACCAGTTTGCACACTCTCCTTACTGGTGGAAAATGTTTAAGAATTTTCTTTCTCTTCTGCAAAAAGGAGGTTTTTTTAGTCTGTGGTATTTAATTTTCCACTATTGCAGCATGATGGGTTCCAACTAGTTCCCTAGCTGTAGTGCTAATTTGTATGGCTTGTTTAAAAAGATTTGCTCGTAAATAGGGAGATGGAAAGAAGTCATTAGAGGAAGGATGAAAGGCTTCTGGAATAATCCCATGGAAGATAATGCAAAAACTTGTCTTGATTTCACTGAAGCAGGATTTTATCCTGAAAATAATAAGTGCACATTATAGTCATTGGTGTAATTACTACAGTTTTTTGATGGACTCTTGAAACTTGCTGAAAATTTTGTTTTTCTCTTATTTTCTCTTATTTTGGTTAATGCAATGGTAGCATTCTGAAGATGGAAGTGTGAAAGGTAATTCTGGCAGGATGACAAGAGAAGTAGTATTTAAAATGATGTCAGAAACTTAAAGCATACAAGATGAACCAAAACAGCCTCTTAACCAGAACAGTCATAAGAAGAAAATAATATAAAATAATCAAGGGATTAAAATTTGAGATTAGCCTGGAGTGATTCTAGCACCGATTTGAGTCAGTGCTTGGAATGAAGCTTTGCTTTCTTTCTCAGGGCTGGATTTGCCAGCATAGCTTCTTTTTGGGGCATTTTTTAACAATCCGAATGAAAGGACAGGTTCCATCTTCTTCATCAACAGCAGTTTGGGAAATGTGTGGCACTCTGTTGATGTATCTGCAGGGCTTGGGCTGGCTGAGTAATTGAAGAGGGATTTAAAATATTTGAGTGGAATAGTCAGATAAATTTTTAAAAATCATATAAGGTAACTGATGCTTTTGTTGCACAGCATTTATGACTTACCAAAGCAGAGAAGACTCAGACAAGAACAAGTTGGCTCAATAAAAGCAAGGATAAATTGTAAGGGTCTGATTGGGGACAAAGCATTTGTTCCAACTGCAATTTTGCCTCCAGTCCAGAACTAATACATAAAGCTCATGTTGAAACAAACTTGGTACTGAAATGAGTGGGGCTTTGCCATTGTTTAGAGTTATTCTGGGATGTCACCACAGGTTTTATTTGCAGATGCTGACAAGTCAATTGTACCCACATGCACAATTATCAGCTGTAATCATGGTATTGCAAATGCTTGCCCTCATCATTTGTCAATTAACACTTGGTTGAGAAGAACAGATTAAATTTATAGCCATATTTCAGTCTTTATGTACATTCCAGTCTAGAATAAAGGTGGTAACTCTTCTGGAAGAACAGTGTTTTGCTGGCAGATGCTGGGAACTGGGAAACTGGGAAGGTAGCAAGGGTATGCAGACTAAGGATATATTTCTTGTAAAGAGGGAGAACAGAGGAGATATAAAATGAGGAAGTAATAAAAAGTGTGGAAATCACTGATCCCTTACAGTAAGGGGTGGAGCACAGCTGCTGGATTTTGTGGAGTTTTGTAATGAGAGCCCAAACCTTTCCAAGAGCACTGTTATGCTCTTGTCTGTTGTACCCAAGTAGAATTAGGTTTCTGTGCCTCCCCCTGGAAAAATGCTCCTGCACTGGAAAACACCCATGTCTTCTCCACTGCTCCCTTCCCCTGCAGCAACCCTGAGAAAGTGGCAGCTTGGCTTCCTCTGTGCCCACAGGAGCTGAGGCACAGCCTGAGCAGTAGCTTTTCATCCCAGGGAGATATTTGACTTCTCAGCAGGAAGCAAGTGGATATGAGGGCTCTTCAAAGGGACGAGTGTTGTCTGAGAGTCCTCCAGCAGAGCATTAACTGAGAAGATCCAGGTCTTTCACTTGCAGCCTGGTAAAATCGTAACCCTGCTTCCTCTGTCTTCTTGCACGAAAAGCTCAGCATCACCTTTGATGTCCTTTCATGCCAAATTGTCCTTCTAGCCAAAATTTATGTAGATGTTGTCCAGGAGGAGTGAGTTTTCTGCAGTGTGTAGGCACAGGTTCTGGTGCAGTGACTGGGAGCTGGATGGGGAATGCATTTCTGAGCAGGATCAACGCCTGGATATTTCAGGAGCAAACATCTTTCTGAGCCCTGATAAATATTTGTCCAATTCATTCATCCAATGTCATTGAAGTAGGATGAACTAAAACTTCACGAATATCAGTTCCAGAAACATTTTTAATGAGAAAAAAGAGAAGTTACTTTATTCTTTTAATGAAGGCCTGCATTGCTGGGTATTCTCTTCTTTCAAAGTGGCTTTTTCTTGCTTCCACCATGTCCAGAGCTTGGTATGAGAATGTTCATCAGCCAAACAGCTCTTCAAAGCATCATCCCTTTAAAAAAGCTGAACTCATCCAGCGCTGTGTGAACTGATCACCCATGAAAAACCAGTTGTGATTCAGCTCAGTTAACAGTAGGTGAAGCCTAGTAATGGAGTATTAAGCCCTCATAGTCGAAATATAGCCTATAATATATTTGTCCTTTAGTATTTTTCCAGTGTCCAGTTGGTTAATTTATGTGGGTTTTATGCTTTTGTTTTCAATTTTTGACTCATGAAAATTATTAAGTAAAAAGCTTGCAGTCAGCTCCATGCTACTTAGGCAATTTGGATGGAATTCAGCTCGAGTCAGCAGAGGTGCAGAGGCTGAAGAAGTGAATAGTTTATAATTACTGTGCACGAAGATGTCAGATTGTAGAATCTCTACAGGTAATTGTGAGATTGCTATAAAGACATCACACTTGCCTGCAGAGATTTCCCAGTCTGCGACTTCTATCCAGGTTGAAGAAGAAAGGGAAGTGTTTCCTTTCTGCTATTCCGTGTAATATTATAAATTGAATTTTGAGTAAGATGTTGAAGAAGGTGCTGTTGTTGAAAGACCAGATGTAACTCCAGGCAACTAGATAATAATATTGATAATTTCAATATTGTTTGGATCTGACACTCTGCATTCCCAGTGGAACCCTGGCCTCCAAAAGTTGCATTTTGGATGCCTCACAATCAGCTGGGGCTGAGAACAGCACCTTTCCTCTAAATTTCTGTGGTTGGGTACTTCTTGCCCAACTCCATTATTTTTGTTTGGTCTGTGCTGGAAAGATTGTAATTTTCTCCTTCTCAACACACATTCTATTTGTAATCAAATGGCAATGATTTATTTTCTATAACCTCTTCTCTCTGTCCCTTTTTTTGTCTAATTGTTGGTGTTGGGAAAGGAAGGAGAGAAAATTCGAGTGTCCTCCAGTGGCCATCACCATCCCTTAGGCTGCAGCCACGAGGAGTTTCTCTGGTACAAACCTCTCTCCTTCAGTCCCTGTAATTCTCACCTCGTTTATGACTCCCCCACTTGTTATGTCTTGTTGTGCATTTTTACGTTTAAATTGGCCATTCTTTGAGGCACAGATTTTGAATAGACTTGTACTGTGCAGGGCTTTAAAAAAGTGAAAAAAATACAAATGAATGAGAGGACTGTAGAGTTTCTAACTTTCTGCTAATTCCAAACAGTAAGCACAGGAAATAAAAAAAGGAAAAAAATACCCTACTTTAACCTACTTTAATACTCTTTTTGTGAGCAGCAAAGCAGGCTATAAAAGCCTCAGATTAATTTACTCAGTTCTGGTGCGGAGCTTTCATTGTAAGAGATTTGTTTTTGCCAGCGCTAAGTGATCCAAAGAATTTGAAGGATGAGGAACAGATCTTTAGGGTCTTTTGCTGTGAAAAATCTTTAATGTGCTTTAGAAGGAGACTAAAGATCACTATTTGTTTCCCTTTGTCTTCTGGAAGTGAAAGGATGTTTTGTAGCAAATTCTTGAAAAATCCATGCAAAAAAAGTCTCCCTGAGATGTGACTCACGGTGACTGCTTGTACAGTATAAACAAATGAGAAACAGCTTGTGTCCTTGCTAAGCAGATTATCAGGAGAGGTTGAAAAGGTTCTTTCTAGAGAACAACTCCTTCTCGTCATTTTTTGTAATGCTCATGGAGCACTAGGGAAGGGGAAATGAACACCCAGAGCCACATTTTCCCTTCACCACACCCTGCAGCACCAGAGGAATCAGCTTGTATTTAGGAGAAAGAAATTTAGGGTATGGAACATCTCAGTTTGACTGCGACTTTTGTGTGTTTATTGTGCTCAGCCCATCAGTCACCTCGTGCTGCCCGTGCTGGGAAGGAACTGCACCATTAGTGGAGCTCTATTGCACCTTCTGCATGGTCCCTTTCAGCACAGCAGCCCATCCCTGCAGCCTTTAACACAGCCAGTAATAATCCTTGTAGAGTGAGCAAATAGATAAACGTATGAGGGAAAAGCTCTCCTAAATACAGAAGGAAACCTTGCTGCTGCTGCTGTTACTGAGAGCTCTGCCCTGGCTGCCTGGGATCGAGGGTTTGACTCTCCCTGTTCCAAACAATCAGGCAAAACCTGCAGAACACCCTTGTTAAATGATGCACTCTGTTCTGCAAATTAATGAGTGTAGTCAGCCAAATTCCGTGTTCAAGGGAATGAAAATTTGCACTGCAAACTCTGATGCTGTGTTTCCAGACAATGAAATTAACCATTGTGTGGCTCAGGAAAACCCTGTAATGAGTGGGAGACCAATCTGTTGCTGCATCCCTTTGATGTAAGGAACAAAAAATGGGCTGTGTGTGCTGATTCACTTCTAAGCACAAAGAGTAACTTCATCCTCAGGCTCTGAACCTTTCTGAGTTTCTAACTAACTTTTTTGTAGTTAATTACTCACATTAATATTTGCCACTAGTGACTTGAGGGGATGTTGCATTAGAAAAATCACCATCCTAAAAGTGCACAAGGCAATACATTTGTGTGTATTTAACCAGGAGCTGGTTTTAGTGTCTTTCCCATTCCTATATTTTGCTTTATGTTGTTCTTCTGTCATTTCCCTCCCATGTACCTCTGGCAGCGAGGAAAATAAAACTTCCACAGGGCTTCTCTGGTGCCCTGACTGTTATTTCCCAATGATCTACAACAATGGTTATTCAGTAACAGCTGGGCCATGTCTTTTTTAGACAAAGCCACTGTGGGGCTGAAACCTCCCATTGCTGGAGCATAACTGTTTCCCTGGAAACGGTTAACTAGCACGTGTTTTATTGTTTCCAACTGCTTTCCTGGGGTATTTGCAGGTGGTAGAAGATGCTTTCTTAAAGAGGGGTCATAACCTCGTGAACTTTCAGATGTTGCAACAAATTGGGGGACAAAAACATTTTTTTTTCTTTCAAATGGATTAAGTAAATCTTATTATCCAGCCTTTGCGAGACAGACGTAACTCGCGGTTTGATTTTTAGCATTATATCCAGATGCTGATACAAGCATTTCTGCTGTCAAAATTGTGTTTTGGGAATGGGAATCAAGACCCTATTCCAATAAGATTTCAAATAAACCCAGTGAGAACATGCGGACGTTAAGATTACTGTGACTTTCTTTTGTCCTGGGTTTATGTCAGCTGTGGTTTCTTTGCCTGTATGTATTTCTGGTGAATTTGATATTTCAGGGATTTATCTTAAAAATGAACTTGGATCTACCAGAATTTTTAGGTTGATAGATCTCAGGATTAATACAGAATTACCTGTGAATATGGAAAATATGATAACCATGAAAAAATAACTTGCTTGGTATTTTAAGTTGAAAAATATGAAAGTGTAAGTACAATGTAGACACACATGCATTTATTTGTATGTGTATCAGTACGTAGGGAGGCAGACTTTTGTCAGTAGGAATTACATCTTCAATTTTTCCTATACCAAAATTAAATGTGCCTTACAAATGTATGTATTGAATTTATAAAAAAACATTTTTCTGTGGTACACAGGAATGTTTGAGTTAGAGTGGTTTGCTAAGAGGAGACAGTCCCAGGACAAAAGAGGGACAAGTAACATGTGACACAGAGTAAAATTGTGGTTAGATTTTTATAAATTCAGCAAAATCCATTCCTAATCGAGTGGGATGAAGAGAGAGCTCCCTCTCCTGTCTGTTTGATAAAATTTATAGTGGCTATTTGTGTGTTTACTTTGTGGTATAAATAAAGATAGTGTTTCAGTGACATGCTGGGAAGCTTGTAATAAAAGGCTTCATCTCTCTGGAAAGAAGTGAGCAGGTGGTTAAATCTGATCTATCCTTTTCTGAGGTATTCTGAAGCTCTTCTGTTGCACTGGTAGTGTGAAGTCTTGTTTTGAAGAAGGTACTGGCTGTGTAACCTGATTTTATAGTGTGCTCTGAACTAGGCACAAAACAAAGCTCCCCAAGCCTGGATAAGAAACCATCCCAGTTTTCCTGAAATTAGCTCTCAGCCCAGTGGCAGGTTCAAGCCCTCAGGATCGTGGTTAAAAATTAATTTTTTATTTTTTGTTATCTGGCGAACAATGCGAGTGTTGAGGGCCTTCCTTCATGGAATTTGTTTCGTGGCACATTTTTGAGATAGAGTTTTCTCAAAGGTACGGCCGTGGTAGGTGTTGCTGGGCCGGCCCATCTGCTGCCTTTGTTACAGAGCACATACCTCATTTGTAGCTTAGATACCCCTGGGCCTGAGCTGGATCCCAGGCAGATGTGGAGAGAGTGAGGACAAAGTTTCTGCTGCTCACAGCTGAGCTTTTCCCGAAGATTTGCAACAGATCCAAGCAGTGAAGAATTAAAGGCTACTGGTGACCGAGTTGTTTCACCAGAAGAAAGCGAGTAAGTCATATCATGGCTGAAATGCACCTGTGAATATGACTGTGCATCTTCTAAGACTGATTCTACAGATTGTAAAGCTTTTCTCTGAAAAATCTGGGCATTCCTGTATAGATCAGTGACCAGTGTGACTTGGTTGCAAGCTCATTTTTAATGGAAACTCAATGCAGGGTCTCTCCTGTTTCTGTCCATGAAAGTGCTTTGCTCATCTTCCCTCTGTTCCACATCCTGTCACTGCTACAGCTCCTGGTTTTTATGGGCTGCTCAGTCCTTTTGGCAGCCATCCCATGACAGCAAGGATCACTCATCACTAACCCATGGATGTATCCAGGGGTTTAACTCAAAGGTCAGGCTGGTAAGTGACCACAGGACTGGACAATGCGTCCCTGCCCTGAGCCCTGACTGGCAAAGTCCCTGTCTGGGACCTGTCTTGGAACAGCAGAAAGAGCAGGAAAACGGCTCCTGGGCCAGAGCACAAAGCAATTTGGCACAGGGATGTGCCAAATCCCAAGGGATTTTTAAGCAGCACCTGGAGAAAGAGACTTTGCTGGGAGCTGTGGGGAGCTCAGTACCTGGCTGCACTGAGCCCAGGTGACAAGGACAGTTGTCTGTTCCCTGAGATGCTTATGTGGGTCCTTGGGTTTGTGCTGAACAGGGGTGTGGGAATGCCACCTTCTGCAGGGATACATCATGTGTGCCCTGAAGTGGCGGGTGAGAACATTGCTCGTTTTTCACGTGTGTTTCAGAACTATATTGCTTTATGGCTTCCTTCACTTGGGCTCATGACTGACTGCATGAAAACTAAATCAAACTCAATTTTTGGACAGATCAGTTTCCTGGTGTGATCTCTACATGATCAGTTAGAAGATACTTGGATTGGGGAAGGAAAACTGAGCTGAGGCAAGAAAAGGAGGGAGAAAAGCAACAGGTTGTACACTCAGCCTATTCCCCCTCCCTTTTTTGAAGGGGAACAAAAAATAAATTAGCACTTAAATAAATTAGCCACATTTCAGGCCAGAATTTGAAAGAAGAATGAAAGAATTATCCTCATTGTTCATTGCCTTACTCAAAGCAAGTTTTTAATCCACAAACCAGGTAAGAACTTTCTGACACACAGGAGCATCACGCTGGTTATGGCTTTCCCTTGAGACCAATGTGAAATCAAATAATAAATAATTATAATAAAGTTTTTGCCCACATGCTTGTTCTGCTGGAGGTTTTCTGGCAGCAGAGTAACCCAAACTAATCATCTGTGTGCAGTCACCCCGCTCTGCTTCACTGCAAACCAGCACTGATTCCTCCCCCTGCCCTCCTTAGTACCAAACTAGTTTTAAATCTGTTATAAAGAAACTTGGATTCCAGACACAGCAATGAACCCACACTGAATTAATTATATTCTGTGAACTTCAGAACTCAGTTAAGTCATTTCATTTTTCATAGTTCTGAACACAAAGCGAACGAGGCAATGACAGAGGCTTGAGTGTTGGCAATAATAAGGTTGTATTTTGCTGTATAATTACTATCTCATTAATTCTAACTGTTGAAGAGCAGCTGCTGACTGTTGGTACCAATTTACTTTATGACTAAACTAATGGTCTTGTTCAACAAATGAATTGACATTATTTTCATGAAGAAAGCATTAGGAATATTTACAGAGCTATAGCAGTGATTAATAACAGGAGTTATTTACCAGCTCCCCCCACCCCGAATTTAAAAGTCCAGACTTACCAGAAAACATGGCTACAAGCTGTTCACCTTTCAGCTGTGTTTCTGCAGACTCCAGTGCTGCTTTCAGCCTGCTCGCTAACATTTGCAGTCACTTCAGACACCCTGTGCTGGGATAGATGCTGCCTGATGTGAGCTTGAAATCACTTAAAAAGAAAAGCCTGGTGAGCGCTGCCTTACGCCCAGACCTTTCTGCCTTTGCTCCCAGTTTGCCACAATTACTTTGCTAAAGCGATTCCTCAGGCTGGGGCAGTAATCTAAGAGCAGATTAATTTGTCACTGACTGCAAAAGGAGGCGAGTGGAGAGGAGGAAGAGTTCTGTCCCTGCTCTCAAATCCCCTCTGAGGTCCCCAAACCGCGGCGCTGACACCAGCACGGGGACACAGCTTCCTCGAGTCAGGCCTACTGTGCCGCCGGCTGCTCCCGGCGTGGCAGCCCCCAACTTGTTTCTCAAACAGAAAAGCATCTGCTCCTCCAAAAGTTTCCGAAGCACCGGAGAGATAGCCGGGAATTACAAGGAAAATACGAGTTTTCTATAGGAAACAGCCTGGCAGTCCACACTTTGTTATTCACTTGATAAGCAGAGTCTTTTTGACAGTCCTAACCTTCTAAACTATAGGTCCTGCTGAGCCCAGCATGAGTCAAACGCTGGGTACCATCTGTCAGAGCTTTAGTGGGGTTTTTTTTCCCCCCCTCTCCTCTTTTGCCACAATCTGCTAAGAGGGGTGGGGAATAGAAGTTGCTTTCCTACCCTTAAATGAGAAAGTAGGGAAATTCAATCAGAAGCATTAAAGAAATCCTGCTGTTTGCCAAAAACTTGGGAGGCACTGGGCAGGAGAACAGATTATTCTATGTTCCTAAAGATTTTAAAAACAAGTATATAACATATATAATATATGCCTTGGGAAGTGAGGAGAAAATCTTAACCCCAAACAAAGCAGATGATTTTGAAAAATAAGTTTATGTGAACTGTGGTATTAACGGGAGTTTTGAAGTGATGCACAGTTCAGAGGTTTCAGCTGTCTTCCTAAAGGAACACTCTGAAAGGATATTCCAAATTTCCCATTGATGGACATTTAATAAGAGAAGCTGGCAGAAAAGAAATGCCCCCCTGCTGCACTGGAAAAGAATTACCAAAGGGACATTTTTATGTCTCATTAGTTTATACTCAGCCCTAAATTAGCACCTGTTCTGAACTCTGTCAAAGTTTGCTGGGACTTCAGAGACACAAATGAGTATTTCTCTTTAACATGTTGCTAACAATTCACCAAAACAGAGGGGTTTGGGGTTATTGCAGACACAGATGGAAACGAGAATATAACAAATGCAGTGTCCTGATTTTCCAGGGCTCAGGGCTCTGTGAGATGATGTATCTGCAGTCACCTGTCTGGCTCTGCAAGGTGCAGCCACGTTTTGCCTTCTCCTGCCTGCAAAAGTGGCTATTTGAGAAGCAAATTGCTAAGAACCAGAGCAGTTGCTAATACTTGGAAGAAAGAAGTGGAAAATTCTTTCAAGTCGTGGATTTTTGTTGTGCAGCAGCCTGTGTTTTATAGGGTAGTGTGGGACTGAAGTTGTTTTGTGTTAGACACTGCAGTGTCAGCAGTGTTAACACAGCCCTGTGCGTCACAGCCGCTTCTGGGGGGACGTTTAGTGCCTTTCTTGTCTTTTCTCCCTCAGCTTTATAAACTGAAGGAAATGTTTAGCCTTCAAGACTGGGTTTGTGACTCCATCTGGACATTTGTGTCGGCAGGGCTCAGTTTTCACTTGAAATAATTGTAATCAACCACAGAAATTCAGGGTATAATTGTGCATGAAGTTTTGTTTGAGGTCTGGATTTTAGAAAGCAGAAACTCGTATTAATTATCTTTACCAACATGCTTTGGTCTCCTTTTACTGTATCATGTTCTACCTCTGATGAGTTGCATCACATCACTTCGATTTGTGTTAATTTAGCAGAAGAGATCTGTGGCTAGCTGTGAGCACAGACTGAAAAAGTTCCAAAGCAATTTTAATGTTTCTTTAGTCACAGCAATTCTATATTGCCATTATAAAAGGTAAGCAGTGTGATTTTAATGAGCGATTCTGGTCTCCTTGCAATTTTATACTCACGCAATTTTGCTTAATACATGCAAGCACTTGTGCTGGTGACACAGGTGGGGAGGGGATCAGTGAGATTCAGAACTTGGTGTTTGCTTTGTCTCTTCTTGTAAGCAGAGGTGCTAAAATGTACAATTTGGGCACAAGCAGGTGGTTACAAAAGCCTGTTGTGGTGTGTGGCAGGAGCAGTTTGCATGGAGAAATGGCTTTGAAGGCTTCTGTGTGGGCAGTTGTACCTGTGGTTGTTGTCATCTTTGGATTTGAACATAGGGTTTGAACAAAAGGTGATGTTGTGACTTGCCTAATATTAGGAGGCAATTGTACATACAGTACATATTTGTCCAAATTCCATTTTCATCCTCCTTGCCTGTGTTTGCTGTGGCAATGGGCAGGGACAAAGCAGAGCTGAGCCCCTTTGTCCCTGGTGCTGGGGAACACTGCTCGGTGGGAAGCCCCGTTCCTGAGGGGCTTCAGGCCGTGCAGGCAGGGTGCAAGGGAGGCAAAAAAGATGGAAGGAGAGAAAACCAGAACTGTCCAGTCAAAGCTGATGTTTTTAATTGCTGTCTCGCCAATAATCTCTATTTTTTGCAGGCAGTGTAGAGGGTGGGTTTCTCACCGTGCTGCATTGGTGCAGTGATGCTCCTGTACAGGGTGGTTCTGTGGCCTCTTATTCTGTTCAGTCTCCTGCTGAGCAACATTTAAGTCCATGTGTTTCTTTTTGGGGTGGATGTCCATAATTTAATGCTATATTCTGGATTGTGTGTCTGACTCCTAAAGGCTGTGTCTGTTCCAGAAAGAGCCCTCCTGGTGTTCAGGGTGAGGGAGCCCAGCGCCTGCCAGGACCCTGTCCCAGCCGTGAGGGAGGGCAGGACAGCTCCCAGGTACATCCCTGCTTCCGAGGGGGAGCACAGCCCAGGCTGCTCCCGCTCCACGTGCTCCACGAAAAGCCGGAGCACCTGTTCTGAGCACGCTCCTGCTGGGCTCTGCTGTTTGTGTCTGCTGCCTCTGGGGTCCCACGAGGGGACTGGAGCTTTTTAATGGAACAAGGGAAGCTGCGAGTGCATCAGATGTGCACTTTCACAGCAGTTGTCTCTCTCTTCTTGAAAAGACCACAGTTCTGAGGTCAAATCACATTCTTTTGATGTAATTAATAAAACTGCACGAGAATTGCACTTCATCTTGCCAGGCTCCATGAGTGAATCTGGAGGGCTTTTGTAGTTAAACTGCTGGACTTTGTGGATGCCACATTATTCAATTTGTAACAAATTGTGAGAGCACTTTGAAGCATTTAAACACTGCAGCAGTCACTCTGGGATATCTGGTATTTTATGGATATTTAGGAAGTGCCATGTACTTCAACAGAATAACATTTCTGTTCCATTAGCATCACTGCTGGTGATGAAGGTGTGTGTTAAGTGATGCTCATTTTCCTCCCTTTAATTTAAAATTGTTATTTAAAGCAGTGCCTTGTGTTGGTAAAAAGGATGATGTGCAGAACACAGAATAATTTTATTCCATGTTGTATCTCAGGTGATACAAATACCGTCATGTCTAACATTGCGTCTGAAAAATGAGCAAATAGATGTGAATTTTACACCAGCTTATTCTCTCCTTTGTTACGTGAAAAAACTTTCTACACCCTTTTGCTTCATAAACTTATTGTCTTACATGACTGGTTTGACATAGACCCATTTAGTGGGTATTTTTTATTACTATTATATTAGAATTGTGGAAGACTCTTAGGCTTCTCTTTAAATTTTAAATACCGTAGGAAAACCTAAGTCAGTCCTGATCACAGAGCCATTAATTTTAGTGGCATAACTGCCATTAATTTAGTGAGCCCTGAGGCTTTGTGCTATAGATATCAAGTGATGTTTTTAGAAAATGCAGAGTGAAAATATCTTTTCAGGAGTAAACCACAAACGTGCCTTCCTCTTTTCAAAGCTAAAATTACACCTCAAAGTTGCCACGAGTTTTGTGTAAATATAAACATTTCTGAAGTGCACACCAAAAAGAGAGTTTCTTTTCATTTATAAAAGCCATTGAATAAGTAGTTAACAGAACCTTAAAATTTGCTGCCAGAGTAAAATATGTTTTCATGGCATTTGTACAGCACAGATGTTTGTCATGTAGTGTCTTGTGTTACTTATATCCCTAAGCCCGACGTGCTTGATGGGATTTCTCTACATTTTTCATGCTGGCTGACATAAAACTGCTGTTAGAGGCATGGGGTGATTACATTTGCATATGACTGGGGGAATTTACACTGATATTTGACTTTCAGTCTTATGCAAATTACTGGCATCCAATTTGGCAGAAGTAAAATTCCTGACCTTTGAAATGTTCATTTTCAAGTGTCCAATGGGACCATTAGAGGCATTGCTGTCTATGTTTTATACCAGTGCTTAATGCTTTGGAATAGTTTGAGCTCCTCAGTTCCTTCCTATGGATTCTGGTAGCTATTTTCTACTGCATATGAGGGTTGCTAATTTGTGATAGCATTTTACAATTTTCCATGCTTTCTCTTCCATGAGTAGCTTAGTCTTGTTTAGGAAAAGCTTCTCTTTTACTTGCAAATGTCCCTAATTAAATAATGCAGAGATAATTTGATTTGCATATAACTTTCAATCTTGTGATCTGCTCTGGAGAGATCTAGAAAATCGAACAGTTTTGAGAAGAGACTTCTTCAGGTGGTGCCTTCCCAGCAGCCTGAAATTCTCCCTCATGTTCTAGAAATAAACAGAGAATAGGAGCCCATTCTACCTCACTGGTAAATAGGGGACTGCAGTCATTCAAAACACAGTTTCAGGTGACAAACTCGACACTTACACTCTCCCTATTGGAATTTAGGAATAAGATGGAAAGAGAGGCTGTATGTGTCTGACAGTATTTAATAAAAGCGAAGTTAATAGAGCTGAATCCTTCCAGAACTCTCTGTTTCACTAATCTCTGCTGCCCAGTTTTAGTCCTGTGAGCATCAGTTTGCAGTTCGGAGCCCTGTTACCTGCTGGAACACAAGATGTGCCCGAGCAAAACAACAGGAGCGAGTTAATAACACTTCAAGGTTGACCCGCCCTTTATCCCAGAATTCATTCTGTATGTCTTCCTATTGATCTGACTCATGCAGCTTTTTGTCACCTGGGAATTAACAATTCAATGTTTTATTTGACCATTTATCTCTTTAGCAAAATTGTTGCGATCTCTTTGACCTTTTGGAATGTTTATGACAAGGTGTTTGCAGTTAATTGCGCTCGTAAAAGAGTAAAGCTCAGACTGGGTCAAATACGTGCAGGAAGCCAACCAAGATTCCTCACAAAAACATTCTGAGCTATAATGTGAGCATTTCATTTGACTTCAGTGTTTTTATTATTAGAAGAAATAAAATCTCACTTCAAGCACACCACTGAATTGCTAATCTGGTATAAATCTTATCCTGCCAGTAGAATTCATGTGCTGCCCCTGATTTCCTCAGCTGCTGCACTGGAAATTGGTAATCTGGAAATGACTGCCCTCACAAAGCCTTACAATTATTTAGTAAGGAACTGGGAAAAAATGACTTCAGTGGCACAGTGGTGTGAAATTTCACAAAACAGGACCAAACCTCAGTAATACCAATACTGTGTAAATCAAACCAGTCACTGGAGAATCCTTGCATTATTTTCTTGACTAGTGAAGTATTTTGCTGTCTGTTCATGAGTGACTAACTCCCAAAGTCTGTTCTTTTCCTGTGTGTCCCAGCGCTCTCCCGTTATCAGAGTCAAATGCAGGTTTGCTGCTTTTCCAGCTGTGCCTTTCCCACAGCTCCGAGCACGTTCCCTGCGCTTCCATGTAATTTCCAAGGCCTCACTTTAACCGATAAGGCCTGAGGTGCTTGGCTTATTCACATCTGCTGCTTTCCTGGAGGTCAATCAAACAGTTCTGCATTCAAGGAGTAATGGGGTCTTACAAAGGAAAACAATTATTTCACTTGAAATCTATTGATCTGGTTTCTGTGGTTCATGTGGTGTTTTGGGTGCAGAACAGTTGCTTGAAACAATTTGAGATCAATTCAAGTGTAACTGAATCAATAGATAACCATAACTGAAATGCAGCTCCTGGCTTTTATAAGAATAGAGTTTTTGCTCCTGACAGTAAAATGAGAATGCTAAGAGTGAGCAAAACAGTTGGAATTAGAAGCTCTTGTGTGTTAGTGACAAGTAACTTCTAGTAGTATTTGCCTAAATACTAAATTTAGACTAAATTTCAGTCTAAAGGAAAGCTGGGACATGATCAGCAACATGAAAGCAAGGATTTGCTATTTTGAATATAATTTTTATAAATGTTTCCCAAAGAGCTGGGTTAATTTCTATTCTGAGTATCAAATCATCCAAAGATAAATTTACCAGGTTTATGATATTGTTCAGAATGTTGTCACCTTTATATAATTTTGCTTCAAGGAGCAAAATTTACATTTTTAAATTACCTTACTTTCACAATAAATGCTGGTGCTAGAAATTGGTGATTTTATAACCAGGTCTGCTTTCTGTATTGCCCACGGAGTTTGGTTTTATTTTACTCATTTTTCTGTTTGCTCCAGTTCTCTTTCCTGTTGAGAGTTTATTCAGGCAGAAAATTTCTGACCATTCAAAAGAAGTTTGAAAACAATGGATGGGGAAAGGCAATCAGGGTATCAGAAGATGTATTTTGACATTAACTCTTTGTCTGCTGCTGGAGCACAGGCTGGCAACAAAATTAATGGAGCAGGGGAAGCTTTTGTTAAAGCAGTTATTAAATACAATCACTTAGTCCTGCACATAGAAAATGTTGTTTTGGAAATCTTTCCTGTAAAATGTTCAGTGCTGATAGAAATCTGATGGACACTAAAATAGGCAAGATTCTTTCCAGCTCTGTGGAATCTGCAAATTACTTTTTCTGCAGGGATAAGAACATTTTGGGATCCACAGGATGAAGATCATAACTAATTTTCTGATTCTTCTATTTTTGTGGGCAAGGGCAGCAGCTATAGCAGAGTAATGCCTAGTTGGTAATGAATAAAAAGTGACAGGCAAAAAGTATAAAAGTCTTTTTTTGCTTTTCTGAAATGTGTTTTAATTGAGAAATTTGTTTCAGTTGTTCTTTTGCATCTTGCTAGTTTGCTTTCCTAGAATAATGATTTGACAAATGGTTGGTGGTGGATATTAGGACAAATCTGCCCCATTACAAATATACATAACAAGAGATTTCCACAAAACACCATTAAAATTGTAGTGCAGTTTAAGCAGCTTTTGAATGCATAATTGTCCCTGGAAAGGGCATTTTGGGCATGTGTGTGATGCTGAAATGTTCAGATAAACCTGCTGTTTTTGCAGAAGTGCCTTTTGTAGGCAGAAGTACATAAACCACTGCACAAAGACCTGAGATGGATTCAGTCCTGAGCCTGAGTAGTGTGAACTGCCCTAAGCAAATTCAGTGAGACACTTCAGATCCTCTGATAGGAATTTAGTTGTTAGGTCTTGCCTAAAATTACTGATTTCAGCAGGATATTCTGATAACAATAGTGGCAAGAAACTCTAATATAATACTTGTTTTAGAGTCTTCTGGATCTTCAGTATAGACTGGTGACTGTGTGGTTATACAGAGAATTTGGTATCTTTAAAAACATCTCTTTACAGGTATTGGGCAGCAGCCAGTGAGGGCTTTCTCTTATTGTGCCCCAAAATTAGGAGCTGTGAGAGTGAACGGTCTGCTGACTGCTACTGATAGGAGTTGTGCCGTGCCTGGGCTGCATCAGATGATGCAACCTGTGTGAGATTGAAAGTTTTTATATTGCAATAAATGGCATGAAGAGGATAAAACTTTAGTCGTTGATCTTAAAATTGGAAATTGAAAACTAAGCTCAGCCTTTCTGCTGCCCTGGATGCAGATGGAGGTAAATAATCTTTATGATTTGCTGCTCAAAGTTTTGTTGCTAAAGACCATCACCCTGTCCAAGCTGTTGGTGCTCTCTTTCCCAGAAGGGTCAGTGGGAACAATAGACAGAACTTTTGGTTTTTTTCCAAAGCAGATACTGTTCAAAGCTGCTGTCAGTGTCCAGCATTGCTGATTGACCAGCTCCAGAGATGGTCACTTAGACATCAGAGCTTCTGCTGGACAACTCCTGGGGTACTGAACAGCTCTGGACCCGGTGAGTCCGCAGCTCGCAGACTCCCGCCATGGAAACCAGCCCTCAGCCTCCTACACCTCACAGTTCGACCTCCCTCTGCAGGGAACTCGCTCTGAATTCAGGGATAATCTTCATTCATCTCTTACCTCCTGGAGTGTTCCGCCTGGTGACTCCGCAGCTGCTGCGGCGCAGGACGGAGCCGAGCTCTGCGCGGGGTGGGGAGGGGAGCTGCCCCGGAGCCCTGCCCTGGGCTGTGCCTACCTCGTGTGCAGACCTTCAGCCCTATCTCTGAGTAACAGATCTTCCCAATTAGGACTCCTAATCTGAGGGATCATTTTGGAAAAGAGAGTTGGAGTTAATATTCAACCTGCTTTTTTTTTTTCCTTCCACCTTTCTTCATTTCATCGTCGAAGTTAAAACGTGCTGTCCCCAGAACTGAATTACTTTACTGTGAGGTAAATAATGCTAAGGAGAAAATGTAATGCTTGTTGGTGATTCTCATTTAACACACCAAGTGGAATATCACAATTCATTTAGGTAACAGACTGCTACAGAGACTAATTAGAAACTGTGAAAGTCAGGAATCATAAGGAGTAGTGAATCTTCTAATTAGCTGGGGTTTAAAAGCTGACAGAAAATCAAGATGCAGAGGTTCACAGCGTGGAAGCAAGGACTTGTCTCGGGTGAACAGATAAATGCAGTGCCAGGAATGTGCTTTTCCCACATGTGACTTCCAAAGAAACACTGATCCCACAGCCCACTTGCCAGCTGCCCTTAAGGCACAAGGGGTGAAGTGGAAAAGGTGACTTAGAGTAATACTGATGTCCTTCTCCCTTGCCTGTTGCAGGAGAGAGTTACCCAGTCTGGACATTACAGCTCTCAGCCGGTTTATGGGATAGGCCTGAAGGGATGAGGTGGGATTGATGGAGGAGCAGTTTATCCTCTCGCTAGTCTTACCACGAAATGGGAAATTAGGGAAGACTGTGCAGTTCTGAGAGAAAGTGGCCTTGCCAGCTTGTTGTATTTGCACATTTTCTAGTTTTACCAGTTGGGAAACCTCTTTACCTTTCCTTTCCTGCCAGCTCCAAGACAGGTTTCCTAGGGCTTTTTTCCCCCACTGTGCTATCAGTGATCACCTGCAAAGGTGTGTGCAGGTGGAGCTGTGTATTTCTGGTTAAGAACTGTGATATATAAAATGTCTCTTTTGCTTCAAGCACCATGAATTTCGCTTTCAAAAGCCCGGGTTAAAAGCATCAGCTCTACACTACAGCTGGAGAATGCTTGTCTTTGTATGACTAATCCTGAGACCAGGAATTGTAAGAAGACTGGAGGAAATGGATAAACCATCAGGAAACGTCTTCAATTTTTTGGGGTTTCCAATTGTTCTCTTCACCACATCCCTATATAATTTTGGAGCTCCATGGGCACAAACACAAAGTGACCAAGGCAGTCTGTATTTTGGAGGTGGGAGCACAATTTTGAAGCCTTGGTGGTTTTCAGAGTCTGTTTTTCAGTGTCTGTTCATTGCAAAACAACAAAAGGAACCCAAGAGGAACATTCCGAAGCAACCAAATGCCTACGCAGCTGGACTTCTCCAAGTCTGTGCCATTTTCAGTCCGGGTTTGTAGGTGCAAAGTGTATCCAAGTGACCATCTACAAATCATTGGTAATTGGGGCACCCTACCATAGATTTAAAAAAGTAAAAAGAAGCTGAAATTTATATTTTAGTCGTAGGGTTTTGCCATTTCTGCTTTTTAACTCTATAAAAGTGCTTGTTAGGTGTATCATGTCACTGTGGCTTTTAATGATTCAATAGCAATCAGAAAGCCTAGATTTGGTTCTAAGAATGTTATGGGAATGAAATTGGATGGAATATATTCTAAATATGATGAAAAAACAGTGGATAAATGTTCCTTGGCTCTCTGACCTGCCAATATCAGCTCTTTGTGGTTCTTGTCATTGTTTACAAGTCCTAAGGAAGCACGTTAATCCAGGACAGCTGTCCAAATTTCCTTGGAACTTCCTTGGATCTTTTAAGTCTCACCCTGGATGTTTGTAAGTTCTCCTGAAAGCCCAATTTTCCCAAAACAGATGGGACAGAAGGACTTCTGCTCCATTGGTTCCACCCATAGCAGTGGGTGGATCTACTTTAAGATCCCTTCCCGCCCAAACCATTCGGTAATTCTGTGGTTTAGGTAGAAGCAATGTGATGTGAATGGCCCCTGGGCATTGGTTATCTGTGCTTTTTGCTGCCTGGGGCTGACACACTTCCAAGTGAAAGTTCCCTTTCCAACAAATGTAGCATCTTAATTAATTTAGTGATGAGTAAGACTGCAAGTTCAGAACAAATTGTAACTGTGTGGTTGCTGTATAGGGTCATTTCATAATGGAATTAGGCTTGAGAGCCTTTAAAACACAGCTTTTCCTAGCACAGTGTGTTTGATTCTCTCACATGTTGCAGATGCAAGTTTTATCTGAAACTTTAGCTCTTAGATTCCTGTGTTTAGAGCTCTTTCTTAGGGGATGGTCCCATAATGTATTTATCCTGAATTTGATCCTGTCTGCAATGCTGGTTAACACGATTTCTGTTTGGGGATTGATATTTGAACTACAAAGGCAGCGGTTGCTGTCCCTGGGAAAAGGGAAACTTCTGAGCAGACAGATCTGCCCTTGTTCAGGCTGGAGAGAAGAAAGTTTCTGTGGCCCTTTGGCTGTGTCCCACAGCTGCTTAAACAGAGTTTGATAATTGTGTTTTATGAGCATCTGTTTGTCCACCAGCTCTTCGATGTGACAGTGCAATAGCAAGTGCTCAATAATTTACATACTGTACAACACAGCCAAGTATAAATGATGCATTATTCTTCCATTTAGCCCCATTTGAATTGATTGATTACCAAATCTTCCATTTGTCATCTATCAGCATTGGGATTATTTATAACTTGTGCTGAGCTTACGCCGTAATGCATCAATCAAGAAGCTGAGTTGCACTTCCCTGCCTCATAATGGATATTTTAATGATCAGGACATGATCCTTGTATTATTTATTTATTTTATTTTGTCAACATTGAGCTTGAGAAGAGTAGCCAAACAACAGAAAACTGAAACTAAGGTTGAGAAAGACGACACCCTCCCCTTCTTTTTCCCCTTGCTTTGCATTATTGACTTTCGCTGCTGCAATATTTACTTTAAAGTGTACCACAAAAAGTAACCCAGTGCTGTTAATTGTAGTAATGAGAGCAGTGGTGCCCGGGGAGCCACAGGGGATGTTCAGCCTGTGGCAGGGAGAGGAGCAGAGCAGAGCCTGGCTGTGAGTGCTGGTGCAGGGGCTGTGAGCAGGGACACGCTGGCTCCCAGTGCTCCAGGTGCCACCTGTACCTGTCACCAGCCCAGCCGCCTGAGACCCAGCTGGATTTACATTTAGACACTGGGATTTTATATGGACTGGATCTCTGTTGTTGGCAGGTTCACAGTGTCAGTGCATTTCCAGTTTATGCAGCACATTATGCTGGAAGTGCTGGTGTGCCACCAGCCCATTTTCCTTCCCCCAAATCCATGTAAACCCCTCATTTACCCAAAGCATGTCCCTGGCTTTCCCTGCAGCTCAGATCAGAACTGCTGCTCTCCTCCAGCCCCACCAGGCTCCTGACCTGCTGGCTATTCCATGGGAAGCTGAAAGAAGGAGCCAGCCCTGAGACACTGAGCACTAAAGTCTTCCTTAGTTAAAACCTGCAACCCTAGCTCATTCTTTTGAGTGAAGGAAGTGACGTTAGTGATGAAATGGAGGCCACTGAAACAGAATATGAGGGTGCTGGCTCCCTTAAAAAAATCTTATTCGAGTTGGAATATTGTTAATTGACTAGAGAAATCCCAGAGCAGGTCCTTTTTGGCTATTGATAGCTTTCACACTTAATCACTGTGCAACCCTTTGTGGTCTGGGCTCACCTAAAGGCATTTTTGTTCAAAACTGCACAAGCAGTCAGGAGCAGAACTGCAGAGTGAGGAGCTGCAGAGTGTGCAGCTTGCTGGGCTCTTACCCTCTCTGCTTCCTTATTAACATTTGCTCTGCTGAAAGAAAGGGAGATTGAACATAAAATCCTGAAGGTCGTCCATACAGTTGTCTCAATAGCAATCTGTGTGACTTTAACCCTGTTGAGGAAAAGTAATTACCCTTTGGCTTCTGGTGACCTCAACTAACCTTTGCTGAAGGACCAGAGAAAATAAAGGCTGACCAACAGCCTGCCCTTCCTGCCCTGTGGTTAACCTGCTCTGGGAATGAAGAACACCCTCAACAATAGAACCTGAAAATGTTGCCATGGAAATATCATTGGAAGAAGAAACAAAAATCTATTACAATTAATAGTGTTTTATTAGGTGACTGCTATAGAACTGTTTAATCCATGGAAGTTGCTCTATCTGAGGATCTGGGGTCAGAAAATTTGAGGCAGAATAAAAGAAGGGAGGGAGAGGTACCTGTTTAAAAATTCAGGAGCTGTTGACAGAGCTGGGGTGGTTTGCATGAGATAAAAGAATCAGATGTTGTGCACTGTAAGTACGGGAAATGACAGCAAAGAATGAATGCAATTACAGTAATTGCAAATGATCACTGCCAGCTCTCCAACTGCTCAGGGGGCATTGATACACCAATATTTGGGGCCTGTTATATGGCAAATATCAGGGCTCAGTTTCCCCTTCGGATTTTTTTCCCAGCACTGAGGCCGTGCCTGGAGAAGATCGGGTTGTTTGCAGAGTGGGTGCTGCTTTTGTAATCTGGGCACTTCCAAAATGGGGGCCTACAATGCTTTTGGGTTGATTTTTTTTCCACCTTTTTTACTGTATATTAAATTTGACACCTTGCAGATATCATATTTCTGTTAAATTCCCTCTGCTTTGTGTTAGGCAGGATCTTGGGCTGTTTGTTCCCTCAGGAGCTGGTTTTAGTTGGAGTTGACAGTGCTACTTTGCAGAAGTAGTTTAGCAGTTTCCAACAAATATCGATGGTTCTTTGACCACACCAAGACAAAACATTTTGAAGACATCAAAAATCCAGATATTGCTGCTCCACAGTATCCCAGTTTTCAGAGCATGATAAGGCATTTCAATCTGTGACATCCTGTGACATTTCCTTATTTATGTGACAAACTACAATACTTTTATGTTAGAAAAAGCTGTAAATGTGTTTCTATAGGTGTGTCCCTAAATAATCGTAGATTATCCTGCTGCTTTTAGAGAAATGAGGAATTTCTGCACGTTCATTTGAAAACAAATTAACACAAGTTGTATACATATATTTCCTGGTATTGAAAGTGAATTAAAAATAACACATTTGTTAAAACTAGCTTCCTTTTTTTAGTTGTTTCCAAAACACAAATATTAAAAATGCTAAGAAGATGTTAACAAGAATAATTTTGTTTTACTGATAATCTCACTATTAGTGTAAATAGAAGCAAGCCTGACTGTGTATTTCTCCTAGTAAAAGCTGAAATCATGCTAAGGAAATGAATTGCAGTAAACATCAGATTAAAATATTTTCTGCTTAAAATGGTAAATAAGATTTTTTTTTCTCTAGTATTTTATATGTCAGCATTTTAAAATTCAGCTATGGATTTTACCATGTTCTCTTCAACTTCAGTGTATTTTCAAATGGTGATTTGCAAAGAGAACATCATGTGCTGGATAGAAACAGACATTTTTCGGTACATGTGAAATGTTAGGATAATTTTCTGTATTGCAAATTCAATAATTTCTGTAATCCTTTCCTAATTGTAACACTCCTGCTCAGTTTCTGAAGTTCCTTTGCCATTCAAAGCCTTAGAGCAGAGAGAGCAGCGCAGGACTGCAGGAGTGACAGTGCACCTCTCCTTTTGTTTATGAAACGTGGACCTGTGTGTTGTTGCTTGAAAGTGAACTCTGCTGCTGTATTCAAACACTGAAAGAGGCTTTGCTCAGGTTTTTTAACTGCACAGCCTTGTGTTTCAAGTTATCAAAGCAGTGCAGGGCCAGGAGAGAGGAAAATGCTTTCGTTCATTTCCAACAAGAATTCCCACATCCCTGCCTCTGTGGACAGCCTCAAAGCCATTGTTTGTTCGTGTAACTCACCTGGCCCTGGTGCTGTGGAGAACTGGTACCTATTCCATTGGCTGTTCCCTTCTTCCCTCAGGCTGGTGCCAAGCTTTCCATGTTCTCCCCTCTCCACTTCCAGAGGATGGAGGTCCACGGCCTTCTGGCTGGAGCTCAGAGCTAAACTCAAGGAAGTCCATCATCATCCGTGGAGTTTCTGTTCTGTTTGAACAGAGAGAGAAAGGAGGAGAGCTACAATTATTTCTCCAAGGTAAGCCTCTCCATACCCTGCTCTGTTCCAGGACTTTGGGCAGTCGGGAAAAGCCCCTTGCACATCATTTCATTTCAACATCAGAAGTTGCTGCTAAGGTGTCTTCTCTTGTGGATCGTGTTCCGTTGTGCTTTGTTTGGCTCATGGGCTGCATCTTTGTCCATTGTATGCTAACATAATTCTAAGGCCTTAGAAATGTTTAAGTTTATCAAGATTCTAATTTGTGGGATGAATAAAAACAGAGGGATGGGGGATCTAGGAACAGATAGTTGTTACTGCTGTTGAGTGTTTGCCACCAGAAGGATTTTCGAACTGAATTAAGAACGAGCTGTTTATACTTATTCTGCTTTAGAACGTGTTTCATACTTCCAGTCTCTGAAATTTATTGTTGCCTGCCATTGTCAGCTGACTGGGAAAACAAATACCAACTCTGTTTTCAGGGTATTATTTTCCTGCTTTTTTGCTGTGCCCATACAGGTGTATGCTCTGTTATGCTAAGCACAGTTTAGGTAGGTAATATCAAAGCAAAATACTCCGAATTTTTATAATTCAAGTGCAAAGTCTGGTGACATGCAATCACATTCTTTAGAAAACAAAAACCTATTTATACTTAAACTGAATTTTGTCCCTATATTCATTGATATTTTTGCCATAAAACACAATTGTTTAGTAGCTGGTGATTAATCTCGCGAGCAAATTGTCATAATATGGTGTGGGAAGGCAGAATGGAAATTATTTCTGTTCTATTCTGACCTGATAAATTCCCAGACGTCTATAAAATTCAAGGCTTTCAAACATCCCTCAATTCTTAAGGCTTTAATTGATCTAACATTGCCTAACTGGTGTATGTAACTGGTGGCCTCCCATTGTTCTATAGCATTATCTGAAATATTTTGCCTTTCAAGAGAGAGACTGAAAATACCAAGGTCTAACTGTTGTCTAAATGTTATAGAAAGAAAAGATAATTGATTCAGTCATCAGCAGTAATTGTGGCAGAAATATTAATTATTGGAAGATTATTTCGTGGCAAACTACGATATTGAAAGTCCTGAACGAACATCTGATTCTGCAAAATGTAAATACAGTCTGAATTCCGAGGAATTGCAGGAATGTTTACGGATTATTTTAGCACTTGGCACAAACTACACAGGAGGTATTTTTAATAAAATAGTATGACATTTCTGTAGCAAATTACACTCACTTTAAAGTCATCTACGAGCTATTTATTAACAGTACAGGAATAAAGCATTGAATATAGTTTGGATAAGGGTTTATTGGTAGCCTACATCACACAAACAGACAAGTAAATCTTTAGCATGATGCTTTTGTTTCTAAAGCAACAGCAGTATTAGATATCCTAAAAGTTACCACAGTCATTAAATACCTTATGGTGCTGTGTCCCTGGTAATCCAATTTACAAAACTCTATTCTCAGCAGAAACTCCTGGAGTATAAGTAGTTCTCTTCAGTGAGCCCTTCCTGCTTTTTCTTGTCATGAAGCAGTGATGGTACATTTTTATCCTGTTGATAATTTGACTCTCTTTAAACTATTTCTTGTTGCCCCACTGGGCTGCTCTTTATTAGGGTGGAGGTAGCTGGAAGCCTGAAGGACTGCAGCCCATGTATCGTTCTTCCTTTTTTACTGTACCTCGATATTCAACATAGCATCATTATTCTGAGGCAAAAAGAGAAAAGCTGGTCCAGCACATATTCCACACATTGCTAGTCCTTCCTCTACGTCCTGCAGCACCAGGGAGGGGGATTATTGCTGCAGAAAAAAAAAATCTGGCCATAGTGAAGGAATAATCACTGCAGTCCAGCTCACCCCCACACCTCTTTCTCTCTCGCTCCTTCTCTCTCTGCCTGTGTTTGAGGCCCCAGCTGATTCAGTCTGCATCCATCCATACATAAATCATTGCCCTTATTCTATTGGTTACATGGTACATGGCAAGTATTGATTTTTTCCGTTGCCTCATTGCTGGAGAACCCATGGTTTTTGTGAGACTGAAAATGCAAAATTTTTTTTTTTTTGCTGGAGATCTTGTCAAGGGACAAAAATGACAAGCAAGGAGGGTGCTATTTTAAGGTTTATGCGAGTTAAAAATCTTTGCCTTCTCTGTTCTACTCTCCATTTACCTGGGTACCAAAAAGTCGTGGCTTGTCTAATCCCTGCTGCTTTAAGTAGGGATACTGCCTAAGCAGCAGGGGAATAAGGAAGCAGAAACAGGGCCTGGCCATTCTCAGGAGGGCATTGCTTAATTATTAAAAGTTTAATTATCATCTGAAACAGTAAAAAAAAGGATAAAGAATATTGTGAAAATAATGCCATTTTAAGGGAAGAAATGACTCCTAGGTACGGGATGATATATTTGCTGTGGAAAAATGGACATTTGTTTCCTTTCTGCATAATACAGAGATATAATATTGGGCTTAATTCTTGAGACGGGTCTTTGTAGGATTTCAAAACATGTTTAATAACCATTTATCAGTGAGATTTCTCTATCAAAGTAATTTTGCGCAGCATTCAAAGCTGTCTGAAAATGTCTCACACATGATGGCACCTTGTTTCCTCAAAAAAGTATTTTTGAGGAACAGAAAGACAGTTCTGAGGCAGAATCCGAGATTCTTCTTCTGCAATAGAAAATTCCCTGGTATAAGACTGTCTCTTACGAGGAGCCTGATCCAAACCACACTGGAGCCAACAGGAATGTTTTCATTGACTCCGTAGGTGCTGGCTCAGCCTCAGATCACACAGAAACAGATATTTGCCTCTTTATTTGGATGCAGTTGCTTTCCCCTGTTTTGAAGAAGCAGTGAAGTGGGTTAGGATGGGTGATTTATAGGTGGGTATAGAATATTATTATATTTAATCTGATCTGATTTTCACACCTTTAAATGAGACGTATTGAAATATGTATGTCCTTTAAAATCTGTAGTGTGAAATGTGACCCATTCCTACCCTGTGCTGTTCCCAGCAACTGGATTTTGTTTCTGTGCTTTTTTGTGTATTTGAAAGCCACTGCCCATTCTCCCTTTGACCTCCACTGTCTTCAGACCCCAGTCTTTCACTGAATATTGACTTTGTGTGTCATTTTACCTGACTTCTTCCAGAGCAGGTGGTATTTTCTGTTTGCACGCAAACCCAATACCTTGGACAACAATGCAGCTTTAGAGCTTTTGTGTTCCTGGGGCTGTAGAAATTGAGCATCAAGCTAAAATTATCAATAAGAAATCCCAGCCAGACTCCTTCACTGGCCATTTGGCACATAAAGGAGTGGAAAGCACAACGTGCACTGGCCCTTCAGTTGAGAACCAGGGCTGGACCACTCCGTCAGCCTTTCCCTGAGCAGCCTGCAAGGATCAAAACCTTGGGTCATCCTGGAGTGAGCCACCTTCCCCAGATGTGAGGTCAAACATCAGCAAATGGGCTTCCTCATTCACCAGAAATGCAGTACCTCTGAAAAATGTGCTGGAAACCATAATTTTTCTCCTGGTTTTGTATATACGCAGCCCAGATCTTCTTTCTCCTCAGCAGTAATTTTTATAGTAATTGAAAGGGAAACAGTTCTGTGATCTTTGTAACAGAAGGGTTTGTTACATGTCGGTGTGTTTCTCATTCAAACCAATTCTCTGGTTTCAGTTCACTCCTTTAGCTTTTTTTAGGAAAATGGGTGGGTTCCTCAGCTAGCTGAGATATCCTTAGGTTTTTAGCATGGCTTGAGGAGTTCACTTCTTCCTGGTCAAGGGAATAAGGTGAGTCTGAACATGGCAACATTCCTGTCAGTGAGGCAAGAATTGGTCTTGCTCACTGGGATTTTGTGGAACTGCCTGCAGAAATCCTCCCTGAAAGTTCCTGATGTCAGCTCGACAGCTCTTGAGAGCTTAATTGTTCCCAGATCGCAGGTTATTGTACAAGGGTCTGGACACAGGGACACCTTTGCCTTCTTCCCCTTGAAAGGAACGTGAGTGTTCTGCAAAGTCCTTCTGGTGTGTTTGGGAAATGAAGTGGCATAGACAGCATGATCCCAGGGCAGGGACCAACATCCTCCTTTGGATCCACAGGGAGAGACCGTGCCCACTGCTCTGCAGGAAGATGGGACATTTTAGGAATTAGGATGGAATTTTCTTTGTGCTGCTCAGAGGCCCCTAAAAAGGGAACTGGGCTGGTATCTGCCCTTGGTGGGTGCTGCTGCTGGCTGAGACACACGGGGGTGGCTGCACAGATCCTTCGGGAAGCTCCACCTGGCTCCCAGCCTGGAGCCAATGCTGAACCTTCCTTGTGCATCCAGCAGCCCAGCCCTGACCACAGCCCTTCTCTGTCCTGCTCTGTAACGACGGGATGGGGTTAGTGCAGCCAACTCAGCCAAATTCTGTTTGCACATCTCTTCTGGAGGAAGGCATGTGTTGATTTATTAATTTCCTTGAAAATGGACATGAGAATTATTCAATAATGGTAAGGTAGCAACCAATAAAAATACCTTTGTTGAAAATGAAGATTGAGGATTTCGCCCTCTATGGCTTTCATGAATAAGGCTGCCATGCAGAAAAATACGTCTTGCCAGTATCTGTTTCATAGGTGAAGAAATGACAGAGCACTGAGAGCTGACACGGAAGCTGAGGTTCTGTTTGAGCTCCTGCTTGTGACACACACGTGGGGAAACTGCTGAAGGACTTCGTGTCCATGTGGGAGTTTGACCCCTGCGATGCTGCCGAGGGTGGTGGGGGCTGCAGTGCTTTGCTCAGCGAGCCTTAGGCACAAAAGCATCTGGCTCAGCTCAAACCTGCGTGTTGCAGTTTCTTAAAAATAAATAAATGAAAGAAATTCCTAACCCCAAAAAGGGAAATAGGAACAGCAAGTCCTTTTTGGAGGAGCACCTGCCCCTTTCTCTGTTTTGCTCAGCTTGTTGTTGTGTAAATCACTCTTCTGCCCCCAGCAAATAAACAGCACACGCTGCAATGTGCTGTAGAAGCCCGTTGTGGATTTATCCTTTTAAATAGCAGTGGAACATGGTGCCACTTCATTTAACCCATGCTGAATGCTGCATGAGATCCCAGCAAAGTTTTTCAGCAATAATTTTAAATCCCATCCCTGCAAAGAAAGGGAAAAAAAAAAAAAGCTCAGGACTATACAGTTGGAGCCTGTAGTTGCCATAAAATCCAGGAAAAGGTTATTTTACCTGAATTTATCGCTTAGCAACCAGGAATCCACCTCCTGAGATTGCCGTTCCTGGGTTACCAAGTAACTGCCTGTGACAATTACCAAACAGCTGTCCCAGGAATCTACATAGCCTTTAACCCCCGTCAGCTGAAAGATGGGCTGATGACAGCCAACAAACAATAGAAACACACCCTAATATTTTATTTAAGAGCTGAGGGAAGCCACAGCTGTATGGATCATGCAGCCAGCTGGATTTAACTGCCTCAAACTGCGTGGCCTCACTTCAGGAAACTGCTCTGTGTGTTTAAAGATGCATTTGGGTCTTCATCTTCCAAACTTGTGTCAAATAATTACGTCCAACCTCTCAAAACAGTTTGCTGTTGTGCAGGAGTGTGAAGTGGCTAATTAGACAGTATGGCAGTGGTTTACAAATTTTTCTTATTAATTAATTGTGTTCATCTTGGGTTTTTCTGAATGCAATTGCTCCATTGATTATCACTGAGAGGGAAAGCATTAATATATCCAAGTAATGAAGGAGTGATTTAGAACGAGGGCAAAAGCATAATCAGGACTGGTAAGATAAAAGTCATGAAAAAAGAATACTGAGCTACTGAGGATATTGAGAGGAGCTTCTTGATAATGAGCTGGATTATTTTTGGGGGTGGTGTCCCAAAGGAAATGAGGGAAACTACCATCCACAATATAGAGAAGTGAGCTGGAAACAGAGTATGGCACTGGAAATGTTTGATTTATTGACTTGGGTGTCTGACTTGAGCTGTGCTAATTGTGCTTTTTCCCCCTCTTCAATTTCCACTTTCTGTATTTTAAAACAAAATAACAGATTTTGTTAACAAAGTTACAAAGAGCAGCAGAAACAACTCGCAAACACAACATTTTCCCTTGCTGCTTCAGATGCCCCGAGCCTGGAGAGCTTTAGGGCCGTGCAGTCTTCTGCAAGTTCTGAGTGGCTCCTTTTAGTTTAAAATAGAAACAGGAAGAAGGGTTTTGGAAGTTAAGGGCCCCGTTCACATTTACAAATCCCAGGCATGCGAGCTGGCTAGGATGGCAGCAGCTCCTTTCTCCCTGCAGGCTCCGTGCAAGTATCCAGGGAGGGAACACTTGGAAATCAGCTGTGTCTTGCTCCTGCAGCTTTTCTGTAGGATCTTCTAGTTAGGTAATAGAAACTGCTCTGCTGCACTCTTTTTTTCTTTCTTCTTTCTTCTTTCTTTTCTTTTTCCCTGGCATGTTCCATGTGCCACAATAGTAAGAAGCGGCTCAGAAAAGTCTCCACCAGCTTTCCACTGGCAGCAAGTTCACAAAGGAAATTTTCCCCTGGCCACTTGTGGCCAGAAACCACCACTTTGGCACTGGAGGATTCTTTAGCAACCTGGGCAAATCAGGCTGCATTTAATTTGGCTCCCTCTGCTTTTTCTACATAATTTTAAAAGCAAAATTGATAACATTTACCTTTTCTGCACACAGGTGTAATAACTTTTCAGGTACTCAGGCTGTAGAGGAATTTCTGGTTCCTGAAAAAGGTTAAAACTTCCATGGCTACATCAGCATCATTTCCACTGAAAAAGTGACATCTCTCATGGATGAGAGCGTCCCACTGCACATACAATCAGCTTTTCAGTGACTTCATGCAGGAAGGAAATGCTGAGGACCGGGACACGCTTGCAGGGACCAGCACACACCTGTGCAATGGGCTGTCAGCAGCACCACCTTTTCCCTTAGAACTGAAATGAAATCTTTTTGTTATCAATGATTCCCTGGGAGTGACGAGGAATGTGCGATTGCTTAGAAAATGAGTGAAGACTTTGGGAATACTTATTAAAAAAAACCTTGGAGCATAATTTCTTGTCAATACTAATGACTTGTCATTGCCATCACTGCAATGCCTTTACATGTCTGCTGTGGAGGTTTGGCCAGGCTTGTAACTCTGTTAGAGATGTCTGAAGGAAGAAGCTCCATGGTCATAAGCAACTGATTTTTTGGGGAGAACAGAACTGTCTCAAACTTGTCACTGCCTGGAGGGTGGTTCCTTTGCTAAGTACCAGAGGGGCTTTCACTCTTAAGCTGATTCTTGGCTTATTTGGGTAGGAAGGGAAGGGTAAGAGATCACAGTAACTCTTCCTTGCACCCTGTCCTGCTCATCTTTTGTCTCCGTGTGGAATTTGATATAGGGAGGCTGTGCTGGGGCATTGGTTCTGTCTCTCGATGACAGATCATGGTTGTCCTATTTTCTGGCTGGAAGTTGGTTGGTTACGTTGACAGATGTTGCAATGATTCCTTTGGCAATGTTCTGTTGTGCTGACTGTTCAAACAGGAAATTCATCTTTTAGTATTTGCACATGTTAAATGTTTGTTTTAGCAGGAATCGGCTCTGACAGCAGGCTGGTGAAACGTGGTTTTGGAGCATCAAACTCTGGAATTCTCAAAATCCCTATTAGGGTTTGGAGCCTTGCTCCCTGAAGTCTTACAGGACTGACTTTTGAGGAAAGGAGACTTGAGCTCCAGGTTGCTGCTGTGTCACTCTGCGTGCCTGTGAGTGCTTGGTAGCACTGGGTCCAAATCATCCCGTGGTGAGGCATTTGTAAGGTTTGTTGTATGGCAGAGCCTCTGCTGCCTTTGGTTTCCCTTGAGTTTCTGCAGGTTTGGTTACTGAGCTGGCCTCGTGTCTAACGTGACGCAAGGGAAGAGCAAAGTGGCTGTGGCTGGTGCTCAGCAGCAGAGTGAGGATGTGCTCAGGAAGCACAGCAAGAAGTGCTTCCCCCCACACCAAGACCAGCTGGAGAACTTGATCCGAGAAAGCTGAATTTCCATCTGAATCTCTGGCTGGTTGATTCCATTTCAGGTGACTGCTTTTTGACTTTCACACGCACCTTTCTTCGAAGGACAGCCTGCTAATGCTGGCATGACTTTTTGTTTCCTAAATTTTCATTAAGCAAAATTCTATCAATTATTTATTTGAGGGATGACAGTGTTTCCTGTGTGCTGTGGCATTGGAGAGCCCCTGGCCAAGATCTTGTGTTGTTCTTCAGTAGAAGTTCATCAGATGTCAGAAATCACAATATTTACTTCTGTAAGTCTGGTGCCAAGCACATTATGGGATGCAGTTCCATAGAGATTTCTGGTGCATGTGTGAAGCAAAGGCTTAATCTGGCCCAAACCTCCCCAGACCCCTCCACTGTCACGTAGTAGGTGAGAAACAAGAGGCTTCAAGCCATGTGTGAAAGTTTCTTTGTGTCTTGATGGCCTTTTGGAAATACTTCGGAGCTATTTTGGGTAATGGAGCTTGGAGGTGGAAAAAGACTTTGTGGCGAGGCTGGCAGATGCCTTTCTGAGAAACACATTTGGGTCCTAGAGGGTTATTTTTGTGTCATTTGTCAGAATAGGACTCATGTGGAGGAGAGCTTGGCCAGGTGAGGCAGATGACAATTCACAGGTGTATTTGCAGTGAATGTATTTGCGCACAATTCCATAAATAATGTGTGCAAATATGGCAAACATGTTTTCTGGTGTCTGCTTACAACAGTTCCAGCACAAAATACACACCACTCCTGAGTTTCTAAGGAAATCAGAACAGTGAGTTAGCAAGGGCATCCTTGAAAATGTTACACCTGCAAGAAGGGAGAAGAATCCTTGGGAGTCCAGTGCTGATCAGCACTGATGAAATAAAGGAAATCAGTGAAATATATCCTTCAAAGCCTGACATTTGGGTATCCTGGTGTTCGGAGTGGTGTTATCACTTTGGAACTGACTGTTCGCCAATTAGTTTCATTTTGAACGTATGTGTTTTTTTGAACAATGAGTGAAGATTTAGTGTCATGCATGTTTTGAGGGTTTACTGATCTCCAGGATTTTAGATGCTATCTTTTTATCTTGATTTATGATTTTTATTCTCGAATTCACCCATCCTAATCCCTGAGCAACAGCATTGGTTCTGGAAGGGGCACACTGTTTCCAGAAGAAACTCAGAAGTGCTTTCATGTATGTTGGGTGAAAGTGCAGTGCAGGAAAAGGCATTGTCTTTCAACAAAGTTTGGTTTTAAGCACGAAATAATCAGGATTTGGATGTTATTAAAGTAACATTTTTTGTGAAAAGGAACTGGATTTATAAAAACGAACCAACTCTTCAGCCAGACCTGTTATGAATTGCAAAAGCAGCTGGGAGATTTGGCTGAAAAATCAAGGTTGGGGTTTTTTTCTTCGTCAGAGTTTGTAAGATATTTGGAGGGACATAGCATTTATTTCTTATTTCTCTGAGTTTCAGTCCAGGTCTTGGAAAAACCCATCTGACAGTGAGTTTGTTTGTATATTTTACATTTTTTCCCTAAGTATGCTAGGCTCATTAGCAAGCCTTGGAAAAGGCATGCTTTGTTAAAGTGAATATGGAAAACAAGATACTAAGGGCTCAAATCTGTCTCCAGAATATAAATAAGCATAGCTTCCTTTGGAGCAGATTCTGACCACAGCTATAGTGGAAGCCTTGTTCCAGGGAGAGCCGCGAATGTGCGTTTGCTTGGAAATGCTGCACCTTCAACAAATTTCCTCACAGTGGTGGCTGAGTTCCTGGTTCCAGCATGTGCCATCTACCTGCAGAGGGGCTGCAGGGCATGCAGAGCGTCCTGGAGGGCAGGGACAGAGCACGGGGTGTTGCTGGCTGGGAGATCCCTGCCCAGCAGCAGTGTGCATGTCAGGGCTGTCCCAAATCCTGCTGTTCCCTCGCTGCCCCACGACGCTGGCCAGCAGCGAGCAGGCACTGAATAGTCTGTTGCTGGCTATGGGCTCCCTGGAAAAGTTTCCTCTTCCTATGGATCAAGGGAAAACAAATAATTTCTCCTTGCTTTGCATGGAGACGTTTGTTTGGTTGTGGTTTTGCCTCCAGCAGCACAGGGGATCTGCCCCTGCACCCACCAAGGACATGGCAGTGGCAGCTCAACACCCAGTGGCTCAACTCTGGTTTGCTCCATTCAACATCCACTGAGTAAATACTACAGAATCAGCTCCAGTGTGCTGACCAAAGAGGGCACTGCTCCAAATAATGCTTCAAAACCTTAAACGAAATAAGAAAAATATGTCTGTGGCACTGGGTGAAGCAGTCATCTTCAGCTGAGCATCTTAATTTTTATGGTCATTTTTTAATGAAAAGATGGGATTTGAGAAGTTTGTATGTCTGAAACATCTGTGGGAGTACTGCTTAACCAGTTGGCACAAGGTGGATGTAGCCTCATTAGACATAATTTATACTTCCCTGTTAAGCCAAAGTCGTTCTATTCACTATCATTATCCTAAGCTGGGTCCTTTGCTGATCTCATAATTCCAAAAGTACAACAGCCAAATAAGCCTTGATTAAAGCGGTCCCTGTTTTCAAGCCAAGCATATGTTAACACTGGAGAATGAAACAGTGGAGCTGCAGTGGTACTGGAGAACTTGGAATATCCTGAATTGCTGCTTGAGAAAAATACATTTTCTTGAGGCCGGGTGTAAAATTTTACATTTGAAACATACTCTGGAACTCAAGTCTCCCTAAAGGGTAAGATTTATCTGGTTCTTGAGTTTATCACCAGCAGAGTATTTATGTGAGCCCGGGCATGACACCAGGTGACACCTTTTAGATCCCTGAAATGTCTGAGGCTGCTGCGGTACCATGTGGCAAACACTGAAATAATTTTGATGAATCACTGTTCTGGCTGTAAGTGGTTTTTGCTGTAACCCATCTGTGCTAGCAGAAACATCTTCGTCTTCACAGAATGTTTATTTTTGTTGGGTTCATCAGCTTTCCCTGCTACTCTTTATCTGAAATCACCTTTTGGAGCGTTGCTCTGGAGATAACAAAATTCTATTTATGCTGTTAAAAGGCCAGTTAGACGAATGATAAAAACTCTGCATTTGGGCAGCAATTTGACATGGTGGGAAATGATGCCTTTTTAAATATTCTCCATACTCTCTGTTTTGTGTGGCAAAACTACATTTACCTCAGTAGAGCTCCATAGCAGCCCGTTAACCTTGCCCAGCACGTGCAGTTTTCCCGCACAAGGTGCAATGTCATGTCTCTCGTGCTGCAGCAGTGCACAGTTCTGTCACTCGGTGAGATTTACTGGGGAGCAATCCTCTTCCAGCTGGAGGAGGTGGGAAGGAGGAAAACATTTTCCCATCTGCGCGGACTTGAGAGCAGCTCTGGAGCGGCAGTTGAGCAGGGCTGTTAAAGCAGGAATGTTAACGGTGTCGTTTAACAAATTCCAGCAGGAGGACTCCCTGGAGCTCTGGGACCAGCAGAATTTGCTTTCCACTTCCCTCTCATATCCTCTCTGGCTGGACCCAAAGCAAAGGGAACTGTTTTCAGAGCACAGGGAGCAAATGCTGTTAAGTGAGCAGGCAGGAGGAGGAATGGTGTGCTGGAGTATCCGCTCAAGCATTTGGGGAACGCTCTGAGTATTTGATTAAACCTTCCTGTAGTCAGCAAAGCTCCTCGTGAAGGCACGTGCAGCAAATCACTCATTACTTCTGGGCTTTGCTGCCCAGAGAGCAGCCTGCATTCGGATGCAGTGCTGCATCTTTCCTTGGGTAACTCGAAACCAGCATTTCTGGGATAAGCAAATTTCCCAGTTAGCTGTCAGCTCTGTGTTCAGCTCTGTGACTTACACCGCTCCTACCCTTCACCGAGGCACTGGTGTCTTTATTTTCCTATCGAGATAATCAAGTGTCATTCTTACTACTTTTTAATTTGGGAACTGGGATTCAGGGAAATGCACAATTCTCCGGAGGGGAAGGAGCCTGGATCCCATAGCCCTGGCTCAGTGCTGAGCAGGACCAGCTCAAGCGATCACAGTGGGGTGTGACCCATCCTGTGGCCTCAGGGCCACTCTGAAGGGGGGCACAGGGATCCCCTGGTCATTCCTCATGTCCCTGTGCCCCGCAGAAGAGGCCTCCCATGGAAACCTGCAGGTGAATTCCCTGCCTCTGTTCGTTAATGATATCCCAGGTTTATTTTCTCCTTTGTCTTGTGTGACTAATGAAACAGTAATTGAATTAGCTGGAAAGAAGGATAAGATAAATTACGAGGAAGAATTAACTGTGTGCACCGGAGGTCAGAAGGCTCCTAGAAAATTCAAGGTGAGAATTGGCTGGACTATAAATCAGATTTAGAAGGAAGATCCCAAGTTCTCTGGAGAATCAAGATGCAGTAAGTGCATATTACAAATCAGCTGTGAAAATCTAGAGGTGTCTCAAACTCTTTGGGCAATCCCTTTCTGTTTTAAGATGGGGAAGCAAAGGATTGCGCTTACATTCTTTCCAACTGCTGTATTTGATGAGGGGAATTTCCCTGAAATTTATCTTTTCATTCTTGTGTAAATAGACTCTGCCAGAAAGATATTTTCCCTTCTCTATTAATATTAAGATAGTAAATTATCTGTCCCTGTGTTCAGTCACTGGCCTTCCTTTTTTTTTCCCCTCTGGTTGGTCTGTAGTTTAAGTTCATCTTTCATGAAAACCATATGTTGGATTAAAGACAGGTTATTATTTTCATGCACTGTAATATACTCTATTACCTTCTCCATCACAGCCCATGTAAAAATAATTATTATTCCATGTGTCACCATGAGTACATTTAAGATTCTTTAGGTCTTCTCCTGCAAGAACTGATTTCTGACTCACTGGGCTCATTCTATTTTTATGTCAGAATCAGCCAAATATAAACATCTTAATTTTATAAAAGGCTTTTAAAAATATGAAAAATGCATTTTAAAAATAAATAGAAAATTAGGTAATCCAGGAAAATATTAAGGTAATGACAGTAAATTATTTACTACATTGAAACTCCCTAAATAAATGTAATTAAGTTTCAATATAAAGAAAAATTCCAGTCTTAAATGCTGAAGCAGAAAAAACCAACAGTTTATGCACTTGTATTTACTTTGACTGTTGTATTTGCTCTTTTGAACAAAGGTTGCAATTAGGTGACTTTTATGGGTTTGTGGACTTAGCTTTT
Source organism: Melanocharis versteri (assembly GCA_013397845.1). Classification (NCBI taxonomy): domain Eukaryota; kingdom Metazoa; phylum Chordata; class Aves; order Passeriformes; family Melanocharitidae; genus Melanocharis; species Melanocharis versteri. The sequence goes on along the minus strand of VZTG01009760.1, from coordinate 1,432,786 downwards.
TGCAGCAAGTTTAACCTGATTATCCTGACTCCATAGCAAGAGCTGCATTCGACCAGTTCACTTGATTGTTAATGTTCTCTTCCCACCAAACCTCAGCTGTGGCTCTACTAAATAAAAATACAGAAACTGGTATGGTAACCTCACCATCTGCTATGCAGCTTTGGTTTTTGTTCTGGAGTTGGAGTAAAAATACATTACTGGAAATCGTGGGTTAAGTCACTGAAATTAGATGGGACCCCTGCAGTCTAATCCATAGGAACCGGCCAATTCTTTTGAGTTTTCTGTGTTTGATTAGTTGTACTGTAATTAAAGAAATTACCAATAGTCTTCTGTCTGGAAGTGATTAACCCACCAAGTCCTCATACCTATATTCTCTAAGCATCTTCAAATAATGTAAGGCTTCATTTATGTTCCTTAATAAGGAAACAAATGAAAATCATCTCCAGCCTTAATTCTGTGGCTTGTGTGTGACAAGCTGTTCTGCCTTGTGCCTCGGTGATGGCTGTTCAATTGTTTGTGATTATGCTGCATTTTAATTAGAGAACTGAAATGCTATTTGTATAAATGGAACGTGCTTCTCAGCACAGCCATGACCCACGGAGGGAAAGAAATCAGATAATGATGGGAGCCACCTCAGCAAACAAAACCTGGCCCACTGACTCGGCACACTCGTGGAGATGTGGGTGTGATTGCTTGAATTATGGCTAAATTTCTCCTGGCCTCCGCAGCATCAGAGTTTGCATTCATTGAGGGACAAAAAGGAACACCACCTGGGGGGAAGAAAACAAAAGCCTCTCTCAATTCTGACTTCTTGATGATGATGATGATGACGAACTTTGCTATTGAAAAAAAGAAGCAGGTTGAATTGTTTTGTTAGATTTGCAAACTGAAAGAGCAGCAAAATACAAATTCATCCTTAAGCGGCTCTCATTGGAAGGAGGAGATTCATGGCCTGTGCCCCCCAAAACAGAAGAACTTTGTGGCTGGAGCGAGGGTGTGGTGGTGTGGATCCCGCCGGGAGAAGCCTCTGGCGTTCGCTCCGCCGGGCTGGACGCGGGGCCTGGCTGAGGAGGCGCAGCCGCCTCGGGGCTGCCCGCCGAGCTCGCTGAGCTGCCCGGCAGCTGCCGGAGTGCGGATGGGATTTACTGCACCTTCCCCTCGCCTTGGGCTCTCCGCTTCCCTCCAGGTGCTGCCTGGCCGTGGGCAGAGGGAAGGAGGCCGGGTGAGTTTTTGCCGGGGAGAGGAGGCGCTCCCGGCGGGACACGGCCGAGCGCCCGCCTGCGCCGGCCGCCCGCTCCCGCTGGGATTACAGCGCAGCGACCTGCGCGCATTCTAGGAAACATCATCTCGTTTTCTCCGGAGCACGCCGGAGCAGGGCTCGTGGAAAGGGCCGAAGGAAGAAGGGCCGATGAGGCGGTTTTGCCTCGTCTGTTCTGAAAATATTCCTGGGCGTGTTTTCACAGTAAATGAATTTCTGCGTCAGCCTGGAGCTTGGGCTGTGCCCTGCACATAGTGAGGGAGGCACAGATACCTCCTGTGACAGTCCTACAGTCTGTCATTTAACGCTTCCTACCCATTAAATGCGGGGAAAACCAAGATAGCCTCTTACAATATGCAAATTAATACAACGTCCTTAAAATAAGTAGCACAGTATCTCATGTGTTGATGAATAGCCAACAGATGACACATAAAAAATTTCAAGACTTTCTATGACACCACAAAATAAAAATCACTGTACAAAATTCCTAAATTTTAAATTCTGTAATTAGAATTTCTTCTTTTGATTCACTATAAATTGTGTGGTTCTCCCAGCAGCTTTTCAGTGGTTCCTTAGAAGGGATTCTCATGGAATATTTTTTTTACCTTAAAAATCACTCCAATGTTCAGCCTGAACCTGTATCCATATTGCTTTTGATGTCTCAAATGGATATTGCAGGAGAGAGACACTGCAGATGGGAAAGCTTTGAAGAGAAGCATTTCCTAAGCCAGGGTTTTTCATCTGCAGCATTGCACAGCACAAAAAAGTCTGCATAGACCAGTTTAATTTGAGAAATAGGGATATAAATGCTATGGGAGGCTGTGATGTATTTTTAATATTAAGGAAGAAACCAGGCATGAACCAGGTCCTGATTCTCCCCTGTGCTGGGAACCTATGTATGAATCCCAAATCTCTTTTAACCAACTGGTGCATCTCCTTAATTTTCATGGATTTCAAACGGAGCACAGCTCCTCCACAACCATTTGCTGAGATGTATTTTGGTTGAGTTCATCAGAGTTTGTGTTAGTCTGTAATATGATGTATGTAATGAGCTTTTACAGCAAATAGAATTTATGGCTTCATTTCCTGTGCCATGCAAATGAAACTTCTGTGTAATTCATACAGAAAAATCTGCTTACACAGCATTTGTCATTGGCTGCTGCTTGTCCTCAGGCTGTAGAAATACGTAAGAGATTGGCAAATCAGGCAGGTAAATTTGTGTGGGAAATGTCACTCCATGGTGCAAGGTAGCACATTCTGTACCTCCCCTCAGCACTGCAGTCACTGAGGGGTCCATGGAGCCAGGACCTTGTGGGGTCCTGCCAGGTGGACACGAGCATTTTTCATTTGCCGGGCTTTTGAGCAACATGTATTCACTGAGAGATGAAGAGAGCAGGCATGCTGTGGAAATACCTGAAATAACCTGACTTTTTGTGGGCTGTGAAGCTGTGGGGGTGTCAAAACTGGAAATGGGATGGTCTGGTTTGCACCAGTGAGCCTCTTCCGTGACCACCCAATGGCACCTGGAGCCTCCAGGCCCTGGAGAGTGGAAAGCAGAAGTCAGGGGTGGAGGGAAGTGTCCTGTGGGGTCTGAGGTGGAAAAGGGCAGTTGAGAGCTTTTGCCAAAACCTCTCAGTCCCTGGCAAGGTAGTGGAGGCATTTCTGCCTAGAAATAGAGTCTAAAGTGTAGAGGGGTTGTTGGCTTGTCCCATCTCACACAAAACTGCAGCAAAACGGGAGCTAGGGAAGATCCCCGGCCTCCAAAACAAACTCCTCATCTTTTGTTTTCTCTGTTTTGCCTGCTTTGGTTGAAAATCTTTGGGAGGGAGGAGCTCTCACCATGAGTTACACCGTGCTTAGAACAGCCTGTCTTCATCATGGCTGGTACTTCTAGGAATTACTGCTTTTCCAAGGGAATCCGCATCACGGAGAAATAATAATACTCATCCTTACTGAATGTCCTTTCCAACATCGCAAGGACTAAATGGAAATAGAGAATAAAGCTACTTTTCTGGTTCTAAAAATAATTCTTCTGGGTCATGTGGAAAATCATCGTGGAGGTTATTTGTGGGAGTTCAAATGTTCAGTTGTTCTGCTTTCCTTTTTCTAGGAATTGCTGCATGGCTGAGTGTCAGCCTCCAAAATTCTCAAAAAGCTCATGAAAAGAGCTGCTCTGTTTCCTTTGGAAAAACTGGATGGCAGTGGAAGGAGAGAAAAAAAGTGTTAGAATGTGTTACAGCTTTACTGGGATTTGGAAATAGAGTTTAGGATTTACCTATTGGTGTCACAACTCAAATGGGACAAGGAATTAATTTGGGGATACAATTTGTTATTTTTTATATTTTTTGTGACCCACCTATAGGACAGAAAGACTGCTCAGGGGTGGAATGTCAGTGGAAAATCATGAGGTTTTCCTTGAGAAACGATGCCATTGCTCAAAGGTTGGTAGTGTGCAATAAAGGAGGCTGATGGAGCATCTTCAAAGTTAAGGAAGGGCTGTTTGATGTGCTCAATCATGGGGGCACAGCCACGAGGGAGTGTCTGTGTGGGCCCTGGGGACAACAGGAACTGGTAGAGTTTGCCCAAAAAAAGAGATGGGTTTCCTGAAAGCCGCTGGCAAAGGCAGGATGCTGAGGCAGCAGGACTGCTGACCGGCAATTCCTGCACTCTTAACTGTTTGCCAAAATGTAATAATTTTTTTTTATAGTCGAAGGCTGAAAATAGGAAAAAAAAATAAAGTGAACCAGTGCCTGTCCAGTGTAGAGCAAGTGGTTTCCTGGTCCTAAAGCAGTTGTCAAACCACAGGTCATCGGCTCTGCAGTTTGCAGTTCTTTCTCTGGAATAAAAGGAAGTCAGAGCTGAATAAGCAGCAGAGAGATTCCTTCTGGGTACACCCACACTTTTAAAGACTACCTTGCTCTTTTTAGCTCGTATACCGGCATATATATTTAAAAGATAAATTAAATCAATCAAGACAGGATTTCCTAGCCCTTTGCCCTCTATAACCTTTTTTTCCCAGCACAAAATGTCTTTTTAAGTCGGGGACTTACCTCATGTATGGGAATTCCCATGTCCTGGTAACAAGAAAGGGAGATGGGACAAAGGTAGCAGGACAGTGAATGGTAGGAAGCTCTATAGGCAGTTTTCATTTTCTCCAGCTCCGTCCTGTCTGTTGTGAGTGTCACATGTTAACAGAAGTAAAAAAAAAAAAATCGGTTCTGTAGCCTGAATATTGCATTTTTTGTAATCTGTTTGCATGGAAGACAAAACTCTGATGTAAAACTTCTTTACATCAAATAAGGGAAGAAATCAGCTCACCTGTCAATGCTCATCTTGTTTCCAGCACTAACATTTCATCTCCTGTTCTCTTGCTATGTGCTGTGCAAGGATGAGGGCGGGGGACACCACAGCACTGCTCATTTGGAGAAGAATCTGTTGTACAAAAATTGGATGGATCTTAGCCTCAGAGTTTCAAATCTCTTTCTTGATACCTGTCAGCTTCAGGAGCACAGCATTAGCTTTTCTCTGTCATGTCAGCAGGCTGAGAAGAGGCTGAAATGAGCTGATAGTCTCCTTCTTGAGAAAAATCAAGGCACAGCCAACAAATAACAAGCACAGAAATCTGAACAACTGAAAAGCTTTGTCTTCTGCCTTAATTAACTTCCTTGGCTCTGAGTTCTAGTCTGCCTAAGTACACGTTTAGCAATGAGGTTCACAGAGCTGAAAAATGTTTGCACTATGAGATATAACTGCTTATCGTGTTATCCACCCCTGAAAATAGATGTGCCACCCTGGGAACCAGAGGTTTGGGGCATAGGAAAGATCACTTAGTTCTAAGTAGAACTAAACACTGAAGGGATTTTGGCTTAGTATAACAGCCATAGGCAGGAGAAAATTAGGATTTTACCGTAGAAATATGGGGGGTGGGGGGGAGTTTTACTACTGACTTTTAATCTTCTTGGCTTCTCAAATACATAGAGGGACTGGAGGATAATTACTGAGTAATTTGTAGTGAGAATTGGCTGTGTTCTGCTGGGTTAGATGTGTGTGCAGCATTTCTTCCGTGTCTTCAGCCAAAGCTTCCTGTGGTGCTGCTGCTGTTGAGGATGCTGAGTCCCAGGTGACGGGATATTCAGCATTCCAGGCATGGCCTTTGTGAATCTGTTCTCTGAATTAAGCCCAGTCCTGCTAGAGGAGCCCTAGAAACTCGGGAGACTTCACATACGAGCTCACTGGGGCCTTGGGCTGGCTGCTGGAAATTCTCCTTTCCATGAGCAGTTTAAATCCTGTGGAAAACTCCCACTGTCTTTGCAGGGATTATCCATTTGTGGAAAGTTATTTTGAGGGAGGTGCATTCCTTTGTAAAACAGCTGGCAAGGGGTCTGGGCAGTGCTGAGGTCTCAGTCCTGGCCGTGTATTTTTGTGGGTCCAAGTCTGTCCTGTGCCACGCGCAATGGGAAGGCACTCCGTGACTACAACTTGCACTTTCTATTTTAGTCCCATAAAAAATAATAATAAAAAAAGAAAGCAAGGCTTGAGTGCGTAGGTGTTGTCAGATATTGGACCCCTTGGGCTATATCATGTTTGTGTCTCTGTGCAATTCTTCTTGAAAAGCACAGACCCAGCATGACCCATCTTTTGTCAGGGCCTTTGGGCTCCCGGGTGAGGGAAGTTGCATTATAAATGGAGCTGCATTTTCATTAATTTTCTGAGCATTGTTATTAATTGTACTCTTTTTCTATTTTAATACCTTGTATTTCTATTTATAGTTGTTTTGTGATCTCATTCGCCTGTATTTTCAATAATGTTCCACTATTTAATTTGAAGGTAAAGTGGAAAAGTGCCCATGCTAGTTCATTTAAAGAACATGTTATCTGCTGTCTGCTCAACATTTCCTGTGATGCTTCAAGACAGAGAACCCTGCGCTGCTTTTACATTTAAGAGTTTACTAGTAAAAATATATCTCTTCCTGGGGTTATTTAAAATCAGGACCTACATTTCTCACTCCCCCCTGTTGTCTCACATACCGAATCCCATCCGATACTGCTGTGCCAGAAAATGTTAGCAGATAAAGTGCAGAGCAGGTCAGGGTATTCCTAATTCAGATTAATGACCCCATTCCGCTCCCTCCTTAGCAGGAAATTAGAAAGTGCTGGGAAGGAGAAAATAGCGATTCATAACGCAGGGCTCTCTGTATTGGCAGTTGCACTCATTAAAGCTAAGATATTGTTTTGGTGTAAAATAATTGAGCCCAGCTTATTTATGGCATGTGGCTCATGGAGATTCCTCGAGAACACTGCTGGCTTGATGTCTGGATCCCCCTTCCGAAGGGGGAGATGGCCTTCCCCTGAATTCCTGCTCATAGGAAATGAATTTCTATGCAGAAGTAAAATTTTTGTCTGGATGAATGGTCCCAGTTCAAGAGCATTTAACTCCAGTTTGGCATGGAAGTATGGCATGCTTCTTCAGAGAGTAATGCCCACCCATGTCACACAGGCATGGAGTAGGAAGGAACTCTGTGTGTGACATGTCAGGGGAGGCTGGGCAGAAGCCGAGGTGTGTATGAGCTTGCATTTTCAATTTGCAGCCCTGGCACTGGTAATCTGCAACCTGACACCAGGTGTATTAGGTGTCTCTTTTGATTCTGGGTTTGGCTTGTAACCTTTAAGGACTCTGCTCACCGGATACTCCAAGGCGGCCCCGTGCACAGCTGAGTGTTGCCTTGATTGAACACTGAGGTCAGAGGCCAGCAGGAGCCAGAGGTCCCTGCAAACCCACCCCGTGCATGGGCCCGCCGAGCTCTCTGCCTCCGTGTCATGAAGACAAATGGCATTTCTTAAAATTCTCCCAATGAACTAACATTCATTTTCTGGTGTCTCTTCCTTCTTTATTGCTTCCTAATGAGCTTCATTCTCATCACCTCTAGCCTCCTGCTTCCCACCCTGCATTTACACCCTTGCATGGAAGAGAAGCAAATTGAACAAATTAATTAAGTTGGCCTGTCTAATCAAATGGCTTTGGTGACTTCTGGGTTTTTGCCTCTCGCTTTTTACAGGAATCTCCTATAAATCTGTACTGGCCACAGTTGCTGGGCTTTTTCTGTCCATAGTTGGCAAGAACATCACATTTTCTTTGTATGGGGTCTCAGACTTAACTGAGAACATTTCCTTCTCTCTCTATATTTATATTTTTATATATCTATTACATGCATGTGTGTATTTTTACTCTTTACTTTTATATTTATGGTGGTAGTTTTGCCTTCTTGTTTATTTTTTTAGCAATGGAATTTTCATAGAAGTGCTTTTCAGGAGCCATTTGGAGTAACAGCTGTTTCTTAGGAGAGGAGGTCTGTGCTATTACGGTCCACAAAACTTCCTCTCGACCCTGGACTGGTCTGGGTGGATTTTTTCTCCTGTTCTTCTCATGCTGCTTTGTTTGATCTTGGACAAGTCAACTGGTTCAGAATCAAGTGTTAGCTAGATTATGATTTTCTTGCTGTTGCAGATGACACAACTTCTAACACAGCACCACTCTTACCAGATGAAAGTGCCATGGATTCTTTCCAAGGAATATGTGAATAATTTTAAAATCCTCTGCTGAAACTGCTTTTACTGAACCTTTCCCCCTTCCAGTCTGCACTGTGTTTTCACTTTGAAGTAATAAATACATACAGGCCTTTGGTATCTGGTTACCTTTCTTCCTTTTCATTCCACAGCTCATCACTTCATTATACCTGAAAAAAGTGATGCTCCTGTGAAGTGAAGCTTGTATAAAACGCTGTTCTGGTATGAAACAGTGCCTGAAACTTCAGTAGTGGTTCATGTAAGGTCTAACACGTCACTTGTTGAAATCCCAGTGGGAACCTGATTCAGCTGCCAGTGTTGTTACCCTGTAAACTTCAGCAGCATTATGGCACAATAAGAAATATCAATTTTAAACTCACCCTTCTGTGCCATTTAATTCATGGCACATATGCATGTCCCGGAGGAACAGCACAAGATTCTGTTCTTGCTTCTTCCATTACACAGATTATTGTGCAGTATTTTGCCATTCTGCAACCAGAATGTGTAGAGATGGATGATAAATATGGGGAAATGATTATTTTACACACTTGGTACATTGCAGTGAAGCACAATGGGTTCATTTCAGTCCCCAGGTGTGCAGTTGCTAACACAGTCTCAGAAGGAACAAAGGGGATCCAGAATAAAACAAAAGCCATCATTTGGGAGTTGTTATGGAGAGAAAGACATTCTCAAAAATTCTTTCAGCTGCATCCTCTTTCTATCCTTGAGCACTTTTTATGTGCTCTTGGTGTCTTTATGTGTTCCTACTACCCCAGTGATAGAAAGGCCATAAATGGCTCCCTGTGGGGAACTTAAAATGCCAGAAAGTGCTGCAGAAGACACGGGCCGGGTCAGTGCTGCCAGAGTTCAGCTCTGGAGTCAGACTTGCTACTTGGAAAGCTGCATATCAGTGGTGGGTTTATTTGTGGTTTTCTTTTCTTTTAGTTTGAGGTACCAGAAAAAGATTGTCTATGCTGAGAAGAATGGCAAGGGTGCCCTCACCTCTAGTGAGATTCTGGACAATTTCATTAGTCCTTCTGTGTTCAGGTTCACTGGCTTCAGCTTTCTTAGTTGAAGGACCCTTTTCCTGTCTGGAATTTCCTGCACTCGAGGCAGTAACAATTCAGCTGATTTTGGGAATTCTGTGAGCAGTTTGCACTCAAAAACTGGCACTAGGACTTAAGAGAGGAAGCACCTGGCAGTGCTTGCTGAGATGGAGGGTACCTCGTAGCAGGATGAAGGTGAAATAATTTGTTAAAAGCTGCTGTGCAGGAGTAGCGGGCCTGGGAAGGATTCAACCTCATGATGCCCATTCTTCCCAGTGCCTCCCAGTCTAGAAACAAGGGTGTTTGACCTCACAAAGGCATAAATCCAGCAAAACCTAGATTTTGTCACCACATACCTGTCATGCCTCAGGAGGAGCAGTTCCCTCGCTTGTGCCTTGGAATGCTTTGGAAAGGGGCTCTCTAGGTAATGTTGTAGTTTTGTAGGGAATAATCCAATTATTTTAGTCTGAAAAAATCTCTTTAGATATTTAGGAAGAAGCCAAATAAGGAGGGAAACAAACCAAGACATGCAAAGGACCACAAATAGCATGGGGGTTTTTGTCAGTTTTCTTCAGGAAAAGAAGCCCTGACAGCTCTCTGCTCTACATGGCTGACGTTTATCCACTTTATGGGAGTTGGCACTGCAGAGAATATGTATTTATAGGGATGTATTCACAGGACTTTGCTTCGCACAGACTACTGATTTAGATGTTTAGTTTAGGAGCACAGGCGCTCTCTGTAGTCAGCAGAGCCTAAATGAAGGTCTCTGAGTTACCCCCTGAAAGGAGGCATCTTTCTCCAGCGAGTTCAGAGCGACCTGAGGTTCCTAATTTAGGCCCATTAGCCACGTGTGCCGTGTGTGAGCCTTGAGTAAACAACACTCAGGGATTAAGTGCTGGCCCTGGCACTGCTTCCCCCCACAGGCAGTGAACTCTTCAGAGATCACAGCTTGGTCAGACTTGAGTGTGGCTGAAGAGAAGGATCATCTTCCTTCCCTGCTGGATGTAGCCAGATCCATGGGCCTCAGTGACTCCAGAGCAGAGACACTTGCATAGGACCATGCCCAAAATACCATTTATTCAGTGAGGGGAAAGGGAACTCCCTACTGCAGACCCAGCCGTGCATGCTCGACTGCAGGTGGCCGGGCAGGTAGTGGCACGAGCCCCTGCAAGCTGCTACGTGCACAGCTGGCTACCATGGCTGTTAGCCTGGGAAGAACAGAGCAGAAAAAATAAAAAAGGGAAGAAAACCCCACCCCAAAGCAACCCCCACCTCTTCAGAAGAGGAGGTTAGTGAAGTGAGGACCAGAAGGGGCCTGTGAGCCCCCGGCTCCTCCATCTGCCCCAGCCAAGGGCTCTTCCTGTGACCCCGCACAAATTGTGCATCTCTTGCTGCTTCTCCACCTCTTTGCAGTGAGAATGATTTTATTCACAGAAGGTGATGTCACGAGATTGTTGTGAGGGGATGTGACTCAATGTTTGTATAATGCTTTGAAGATGAAGAGTGCTAAGTATTGTTGTTTGAGATGGCAACAAAATAAAACAAAATATGTTCAGTGCAGCTGTTTGAGCCAAATCCATTTTCAGTTAATCTTCCAAGCAGGAATTCAAAATCAAAGTAAAAATCCTTGCCAACTGGAACTTTACAGCTTGGTGGGAAACTTAGAAAGAAATTAATTGGGTTTTAAATAGTTGTAACTGTATTGTGATGGAGCGTGGAGCGCTCATCTACTCCTAATTGCCAGTCAGTTTGGAACTGGGAATTAAGGCTTGCTCAGGGGAGTCTTTTTTTCAGAAAAGGAAAATAGTTGGGCCGTCGTGTATGGCACACTGTATAAACTGTCAGAAATTTGAAAAAATGTGCTTTTTCCACTTTATGCTGCCTTTTTGCAGTAATGCAAACCAGCAGAAGATGTGGAAAGCAATGAAACTGCCAAATGCCACCAGAGAGCTCCTCAGGGGAATCTCTGTCCTCTCCCAGACAGCTCAGCCTCTGCTCCTGCCCCAAAGGGCCCCTCCAGTAGGGCAATGGTTCTCCTGGCCCTGGGCAGCCTCTGCCTGGGATAATCCGGGATCGGGTGCTGCTGCTCTGTGTGCTGTGCTGGCCCCTCAGCATCTGCTCCTGGTTGCTCATACAGGGCTCCATGACAAGAGGATTTTCCCTTTGGATCAGGGGTGTCAGTAACCCCACAGCACTTACTCACCGTGTGATAGAGCAGAATTTGCTCCCCAGCCTTCGTGATGGCCTTTCTCCCTCTCTCCCCTCAGTTTTGGGAACACAAATTCCTGTGCTGAATCAGACGAATGGTTCAGCGTTCCAGCAGCAGCAGCTGACCTAAAACCCCATTAAGGACAGATGTGCTTCAAAATTGTTTCTATCTCGTGGCTGATGTTTTAAAACATGAGAGCAAAAATCTGCTTCCCGCACAGTCTATAAAAAGGCTGCAATAACACCTTCACTTCCCAGGAGCAGTGCTGAGCCCAGACCGTTGGCAAAACACTTTCAAGTCCTGGACTCAAATTAGCAAAGCTCGACTATTTTTACCTCCCGAAGACCAGCCCCTTTAAAGGAAATGTACATTTGATTTAGAGTTTTTCCTGATGTTCAGAGGGGACTTGGACGTGTCTTTCAGCCTCTTGTGTTTGATGGGATTTGTGCATGTGAAGCACCTTCATAAGGGGGTTATTCATTGCTTCTCACTTTGAGTGAACGCACTGTTTTCCAGCTAAACCATCCTGTTTGAGTTTTGCTGTCCTGTGCAGAGGTATGCCTTCAGATCCCAGTTTTTGTTTTCTTAATACTTTTGAAGTTACTTGTTCCTAAAATATGACTCTCAGTAAATATTTCAGCACTTTAATTTGGCTTTCATTTACTCTTGAATATTAAAGTTCCAAAATAGTTTTATGAGCAAATAAAAACACGATGGGTCTGGGTGCCTTTCTTTTCTATATCTTTTAGTTATGTTAAACTCTGTACTCAAGTAACTGCCTTATAAACAGCTTTATATTGCACTCGATTGCAAGTCATTGGAATAACATTCCGTAATGGGTTGCAAATGGCATAACATTATGTGCCCCAGTTTCTGCAGCCAGGATGAACAAGATCATTGGAAAGGCTGGTGATAAAAGTGGACATATAAAAAGATAACCTTAAATCTAAACCCTCTATATCACAAGTAATAGAACAAAGTAAAAAAAAACCACCAAAACACCATATATTTTTCTTCTCAGAAGTGGCGTGAGCCAGCTCAATCCTGCTTGCTGAAATGCTTTTTCTTATCGTATTCCAAGTAAAATTTTTATTTCCTGTAAAGCTGTGCTTGCTGTGACAAAAAATGATTGCATAAATCATTTTTCCTCACCTTTGGAAAGCTGATTCTCTCTGAGAATCAATTAGTTAGCTGTCAGAAGAAAGCCTGGATCATAGATTCTGGAGCACTTAGTGGGCAAAGCAGTGTTGAAACACCCGTGGCAAATCTTCATTACTTGAGGTCTGGCAAAATTAAAAGTGCAGCACAGGACTGACATTTTTCCCCCCTTCTGGAGAGAAACCTGTATAATTAGATGCTTATATTTCTTTCTGAGGTGTAAATCTTTTAGATTTGTATGAATGTTGCCATCAGCTACAAAAATGGGAAATAGCAGAAAAGATGGTCAGTGCTTGTATGGTATTTTGCAAAATCTTGATTGGAAAAATATCATCAAGTCACTAAAGATATACATCTTTTCCATTTATTATCTTGACAACCTTGATATTTCAAGTGCTTTCTGAAACACGTCCAGAAACTCATGAGACCCAGTTCCACATGGTGCAGCTTCTTATGCCCCTCCCGAAAAATAAACCCCAAACCCACTAACGAAATACCTTGCCTGAGAAGTTTTGACAAAAAATAAAGCATTGTTAACTGAGGGACGTGTGTGCCTCCTTTGTGTGGGCAGTGTTTTGGGTGTCAGCTGTTTGGTGATCATACATTTTAATTAAGGCAGGGCATGGTGATGTGTGCACTTTATCTGAGCTTGTTCTCCCGTGTAAGCCTAATGAACTTTTTCAGCCCCACAAGCAGGAACAAGCCTGTCAGGTCCCTTTGCCAGCAGACCCTGGCACAGATCCCTGAGCAGATAGTGTGAGATGGCATCACTCAAGAGAGGAAATTGTCCAATCCTATACAAATCCAGCTACTGTTCTTAGTAAAATACAGTGCTTGAAGGTGAGGCATGTTTTCCTCCCACCTTCCTGTGAGGAAGGCGATATACTAGGGGAGAAAGATGTTTCCCAAATGCATTTCTAGGAACAAATGCTTTTGGAGATGCTGAGGTGGCTGCATCACTCAGATTCTGGCTTGCTTAGTGCTTATTTTATCAGCTGCTCTCAAGCTTATGGGCTACAGCCGGATGGACTGTGGACCTTTTGGGAAACATCCCTAGGTTTTATTTCATCACAGTTTGAGAGCTGTAACCTGGAGTTACTGCGCAGTCACCTTCACATGCACCGTGCAGTAAAAGCAAACTGCTCAGGTTTTGACTTTTATTTTGATTTATTTTAAACAGGCTTTCCTGACTTGTGTGCGAGAGAAGAGAGTGAGGCAGGAAGATCAGATGGCAGTTTTCATGGGAATGGTCCCAATGGTTAGAGCAGCAGTCGAGGATCAGGATTTCTGTCCTTTCCTTGCCTCAGCCATGGCTCACTGTCGCAGAGACAATTCACCTCCTCTTTCCGAGCTCATGTTCGCAGGGATTTCTGTCTGACACGGTGTGATAGCATTGACTCGTGGTGGTGCTGAGGGAATGATGTGTGGCTAAAGCAAAGACTCAGACCAGGAATCCTGTTCTGGTCTGATTTACATCTGCCTGTAAGCCACGCCTAAGCTTCCTTCTTCCATCAAACGATACTGAAATCCTGGATTTGTACGTTAAGGAATCCCTTCAGTGGGTAACCTCAAAGCGGCCAGTGGTACAAAATGTCGTGTGCAACGTCCGTAGGCAAGAACGGGGTCCGTGAGGGAAAACGCCGTAAAATGGCGGGAGATTCTTGGGAATCACCCCGATACCCGTGGAAGTGGCTCTTTATGTGAGTCGCAAAAGGCGTGGGCCTTTCTCGGGAGAGGCACAAGGCAATTTCTCTGGAATCGCTTTCTGTGGTGCCGTTGCCTCTTTACCAGTGCCGGGAGAGGAGGCCGGAGGCAGGCGCGGGCCAGGAGGCACGGGATGCCCCGAACAGCCGTTAAGGAGCACGGCCTGAGGTGAAGCCCCCTTTTTCTGTGGATATCAGACAGGAGGGTGTCTCAGGCGGCCGGAGGAGTGCCGATGTACATACTTATATAAGTGTATCATTTGTGTGTATTTTATACGCGACGCGCCAATGTCCATTCGGCTGGCGCGCTCAGGCACCGCCTGTGTGCGGGCGCCACCTGCCGGCCACAACGCCCTTCGCGCCTTTTTTCCCGCCGCCCTTCCCGCCGCTTTCCCCGCCGCTTTCTGTGGGACCCAGGCATGAGTCGTGAGGGGGTTTGGTTGAGGAGGGAACCGCCCGGGAAGGCTACAGGTATTCTGAGCTGTGGGTGATGTCCCCATGCCGTGTTACACGTCACCCGCATTTATCCCGCCTTATTTTTGGGTTCCTCCAAGGGAGAGCCAAGCTCTCAGCCCCAAAGGAAGCATCCTCTGCGCTCTGGGGAGATTCCCCCTCTGTGGAGATGCCCAGTCATCTTTCGCTGTCTCTGACTGAGTTAATGCCGGCCTGGATTTCGTTTAAGGGGCCCTGTTTTCCATTAGCAGTTACTCCCACACAGGGCTGCCCTTCCAGCCCTCACCGCCTTGGTCTCTGGTTTGTAGTGCTGGAAGTCACGCACTGTCCCAGCCCTCTCTGATGGGAACACACGGCTAGAAAGGCCTGGATTTGCCCTGTGCACCCTGTGGGGTACCTAGCCTGGAGCAGGTAGCCCTCAGCCTGGGGTCTGTGTGCAGAGGAAGCATCCTGAGGGTCCTGGAGAGCTGAGCCATCCTCTTGGATCCACACTCGCCCCATGGAGCACTCAGAGTGACTAGCTCCGTGTTGGTGCATCTGGATAGGTGGCAAAAGCTGAGGAAGACAAGTCTGGGTCAGCATTTCTTGTCAAAGACATGTACAGAGCAAGTTTATTTAAGCTGTATTTGACTTACCTATATAAAAGCCAGAGAGGAATGTAGCTCTTGGCTCCTCAGTACAATTGTGTTTTATTTGATGCTTTGTGTCTAATTTCTGCAATTTTAGTGCTCATATTAATTATTTTTGAAAATTTCAATGAATAGGTCCAGGAATTGGTTTGTTTGTCTGTTTATCCCCAAGTGATGTTCACTAAATAACAAATCCATGTGGTTCGCTGAGCTGACTGAAGCCACTCCACTGCTATTTCCCTTCTTCCCATGCAGTACTTCTCATGGACAGATGAGGCTGCTATGGAATTGGTTATTTCAGCTGGGGGAGTGATATTTAGGGGACTGTCCCCTCCCTGCTAGATACTTGCTGAGGACTCTGACAAGCCTTGACACAAGTAGTTACTCCTGCCTGGCTTCTTCTAGTCTAGGTCACTATAAAGTGGAATAACAGAGGGCTAGTTACCCTTGACAACGGCTTGGAGGCTTTAGGTGATGCTGAAGGTGACCACCAGTTTCACAGTGTGACACCTGTACCAGTGCTTCCCTGTGCTGTGCAGGTGTCACCTCACTGCCACGGGCACATCCAAACTTTGGTTTGCGTTTAGAGGGCACCAGGCTGCCTTGAGAGCTACGTCTCCTTTCTGCCAAAACATTCCTGCCTGGTCTGCTCCTGCTGTTTTTTACCATAACATTAAGTTTGTAGATGTTAAAGCACTGTCAGCTGAAATCCCTGGCTCCACCACTGACTTTCAATTTTGTAGTCTGGCCTTAACCTTAGCACAAGCAAATGCTTATTTAGGCTGTTTTGCAAGTGTATGATTTAATGACATCACCAAATATCTGGCTAATCAAGAACTTTCCAGAAGCAAACAATAAATGGCAGCAAAGCATATTCTTGAAGTAGATTTTATGTACAAAAACCTGAGCATTAGCAATGTCATTTTCAGTGATGAGATAAAAACCACAGAATCAGCTTTTAGGGTTAAAGATACATCTTGTTCTACACATAACGCATGGTATGGGATGATGATGTGTAATAAGCAGCACACCTGACACCCCCTCAGTGAAAAGCACTGTCTCCAGGCAGAACTGTTTGGTACCCTTATAAATCCAAAAGAAAATCAGGTTGTATTGTCCCAAGAAAGAGCATCTAGTTAGAGCAGACTTTACCGTTATTTTTCCCCAAGGGAGCATATTGAATGAGCCACATTATTCTCTAGATAATGGACAAAAACATTCTTTATTATGAAAACTTTATGCCCTTTCATAAGCATTAATAATGCTGGGGGTGTGTGGGTGGGAGAGCAGGTGGGTAGGAGTGCTAAATGGAAAAGCAAAAGGCAGAGCTATGAGGCTGTAATTTCTTATGAAATATTGCTCCATATGATACCTCTTTGCTTTAGAACATTTTTATAGAAGAGAAATACTTTGCATTTCCCGCAGTCTTCAAGTTTTTGCTGGTTTTTGTGACTGCAGTACTTCTGAAAGGCAATGGGGAGGGGATAGCTTAGGAAAGCCTTTATTTATCCCAATGACGTACAGTACCGACAGCAGTGGAAATTTCCTTGTGCTCTGGGCTGGTGCCTGAATCTTGTCTAAAATCATCTCCTGGGCTCACAGCAATATCCCTCTCCAGCTCTCCCAAGCCTCCCGAGGTGGGACTCATTGCTGTTCTTCCAAAAACATTTTCCTGTGCTTTAGAATTTGGGTGGTTTTCCCTCATTATCCTCTTCGGAGTGATCGTGGCAGCAGAGGTTGCTGCACACAGGGATGGATTCAGGGGGATTCCTGGGATGGGCTCCATGTCAGAGTACCTGGAACCCTTCCATCTTCTGTTTGCTTGGAAAATTCTGACATTGAATCTGATTCCTACATTGTGGCCACCAAATGATTCAGCTTCACAACTCTGGCTCGTGCGGCAGTAATGGCCCTGGAGTTTTTTTCCAGTTTCAACCTGTTTGGCTCACTATGCTATTGTAAAATTGTAAAATCTTCCCCACAGGTACTAGTAAAGGTTTAGGACTGTCCTTTCATGAGAATTCCTATGGGAATTTTCCTTCAGGGTCCAGGAAACTTTATTAACACAGTTCTTTCATCCACAGTGTCCAGAAATGCTTTTCTGAAATTATCAGATGGAAACTTCTCTTCATAGTTGCACAGATTTTTTCATGGCTGAAAGTAGAATCCAATGAGCTCAAAATTTCGCTATATAGACCTCACCAGCCAGCTTCTGTCTAAATTAAAGAAAGACTCCATTTTAAAGAATAATAACATTATAAAAAATAATTAACATGAGAATGAATATTTGCAGCCCTATTAGTCAGAAGCAGGAGAGGTAATGAGCAAGATTAAAATCAGTGCTGGCCTTTCCTGTTAGAAGTTTATGGGCATTTAATGAATTTAAATGGAAAAAGGAAGCTGATAATTGAATTATTTGCAAGAACTTTATTCAGCAGGGTTTGAGTGATTGCTGTTGGCTTACACTGCTGTGCTCTCCTTTGTCACCTCAACCTGTGCCCTGGGAGCACTGGATCTATATTTATTTATGTAATCGGGCAAACATGAGAAGCGTGCTATTGATTGCATTGATTGGAAACATGTAACCAGCACCAAAAAAAGGGGAATTGGAACAGGAAACAGCTGCTCAGAGGTTGCTACAGCCACCTAAAGAGTTAGACAGGAGCAGAGAAGTCATTTGAGAGAGGTAACTGTGTCAGGCTGGAGAAATGCTTTTGTCCCTCTACACTTACAGGTTCCCATGTACCACTCGACAGTTCTATGGGGACGTGTGGCAAAAAGAGATTCCTACAGGAAACTCTGGCTGGGCAACTTGCATTGGTCCATAAAGAAAGGCAGAGAACAGCAGAGCAAAGGCAGGCTCAGCCTACACAACTAGCAGGGAAAATGCTGCAACATGAATTAATTTTCATTAAAAAAGTGCGTGGAACAGCAGGAGGACAAACTGCAACTCTCTGCAGATGGAAAGGGCAGTGGGAGGAAGGTGCCAGCAGGGAAAATGCTGCAAATTGGTGTTTTGGAGAAAAGGCAAATGCATTCACCCTGTCAGCTGCGGGAGGCTTCTTTTTATTGCAGGCTGTGTGTGGTAGCTAATGTGTGTGGGTCCTCGTGGCTTTGGGGATTGTTAGTTTGGGTTGGGTTTAGTGCCTGAAAACCCTCAAAAACTATTGGAAAAATCTAACAACTGTGAGTTATCCAGACACTGACATCCCTGCAGACCAGTGGCCTGCAAAGAAACCCAGAAGGAACTTTTCCCTTCTCGCAGAGGTCAATCCATTTGCCACAAAAACAACAGATGTTGAAAGGAAGTCATTTTAAACTGTAAGGTTTAAATTGGCAGCAGGGGAAGACAAGTTGCCAAAATGTGTCTTTGTTTTGTGTTTCTGAAAGCCTCAATTCCTCCTAGTGGGAGACTTCCATGTTTGGCCCCTGCACAGATCCACTTGCATTTAATTCAATCTGCTGTGGCGCAATGGGAAGTCTCTGGCTAAAAGAAATATCCTGTGAAGCAGATCCAGAGCAGTTGGCCCATGGAGAGCTCTGCACTGCTCTGCTTTTAGCACTAGAGATTTTTGAGGTGCATCAGTGAGGGCTGCACTCAGCAGGTATCTGGTGGGGGTATTTGCCATGTGGGAAGAAGCAATGGGATCTGGTCCCTGGATCTTCCCAAATGCAGCTTTTCTGTCTGGGTGTGAGCGCTCCAGTAGCTGAAGGAACTTCACAGTATCCCCTGTGCATGAGGAAAGCTTAAGGAAAAAGAGATTACAGTAACAGGGATCTGTGGAAATAGCTAAAAAGGCAGAATTTCAGGGACAATGGAAGAGCAGATGTGAGTTCTCACTGAGTGTACAGGACAGCTCCAAAACTGTATAATTACTTTGTAATAAATTGTACAGGATCCTTTCTAGTTATTACACACACGTGCAAAGAAATGAGAAGCGTTTTGTAAATGTGGTGGTCAGAGAAGGAGAGTAATTGAAATGTTAATTCTAATCATATGCTATGCTCATGCATTGATTTTTTAATTCGTGTTATCCATTAATTAGTTAATGCCTGTAAAGCGCATTGAAGATAGAAAATGCTAGAAATTACTATGGACTATTGTTACTATCGTTATCCGCTAAGTTTAATTAGTTCTTGTACATTTTAAGTGGATTATTGAGATGTAAACTTGGCGAAGACTATTTCATACCAGAGGCTGTCCTCAGAATCCTGGCGAAGTGAGCAGCTGCAGTGCCCATCCATACAAATCAGGAGCCTGCCTTGTTTATGCAGATTGATACACAAATCTTCTTAGGTTTGTCCTACATGAGCATTGCATCCAATGGCTTCCCTCTCCCCTAAAATGCTCCTTGTTTAGGGCCAGGCTGGCACACGTTCAGCCTGGCCTGGTGATGGTATCGCTACAGAAGGATGTGTCACGGTGCTGAGCAGTGATTTATGTCCCTGGAAGATGAGAAACAAGAAAATTATAGCACAAAGATGAGAAGATTCTCAATTGCCCTGTGGGGCCAGCACATTCCTCTCACCCTTTGAAGAAAGGGAGTTGTCTTTAAACCAATAGTATCTTTAACAGGATCTGGTTGTAGTTTGTTCTCTTTTCTTTCTATGTCTGTAATCATGATGAAACCCTCTGACTTTGTCCTTCATTCTTGTCTGTGCTTTGGAAGGTTGTATGGAAAATAACTGTTTCTATTCAGCCTTATTTATTTATTTATAAAAAGCTGCTTTTGAGGGAAGCATCAACATCTGATCCTCTTGGAAGAAAACCTCTGGGAGGTTTTCCTTTCAATTTGGTCCACACTGCTTCCCCCTGCCCCTGTGATAGATCAGGGATATTGTGGGTTTGTGTAAAGTTGAAGATGGTCTAGTTCCAGAACCTGCTTTATTTCCAAAAGTAATTTCTCAGCTGCACATCTTCCCATGGCTGTTTGCAACAGGGCTCTGTGTTCTGCATTTTTTCCAAATGTTTTTATTTTAATGCTTGTAAGAACCACTGTTAAAAAACTTCCCACTAAAATAAAAAGAAAGGCATTATAGTGGAAAAAAGAATACAAACACATTTGCTCTCTTTTAAAAGACATTTATCAAAGTTCAATCAGCTGGGATTTTCTGACACATGGCTGATTTGCAAAATTCTCTTTAACATCTTTGCATTTTTGGCAATGTAAGGAAGTACCCTTTGGATTACTGCAACTGTGTGAGGATTTTAGTTGACAAGAGAAAAAAGTAGGCAATGTGATTTTTTTTCCTAATTTTTTTTGTTAGATATTTCCTTCTTCTATTTTTTTTTCTGTCATTTTCTTTGTCATTCTACTTTTAAAAAAAGAGATGAGGACCAAAGCTGGTAAGAGGTACTTGAGCAGGGTATGAGGCCAGCACTCCTTGCAAACAATGGAAAGCCACGTATTGAAGCCAGCGAGTTTTAGGACAAATTCTAAAATATCTAACTAGTCTCTGCCTCCATAGCACTGAGTTCCTATTAAAAATTAATGAAGTTCGTTTCCTTTTTTAATCATAACTTTCTGTTAGTCAGTTCTGGGGTCTTATGTGGTGGCATCATATCTCCAGTCCTTCAGGACTGAACCCAGTTGTCCCTATCCACAGATATTAGAAAGTTACAATTTACTTATTTAGCCTTGAAGAGCATTGGCTGAGCCAGCCGAGGGAATCTCATTTCTGGGTTAGATCCTCCTTTGTTTCCCATGGTGCTGAAGCTCCCAGAGTTTGCTATGCAAAGATCTTGGTGCACTTTGTTTATCTAATGTTACAAACAGAGAAAATGTTCATCCCCTGAAGATTGGGGGCTGGGGATTTTGGCATCTAATACTTCCTTGTTGGAAACAATTGTTTCAACTGCAGCCTATCAGTTTATTTTCAGAACCACTTGCCCTTGGCATTTTTCATACTTCAGCTGTGACAAAATGTACAGCAATGAGATTCTCTTTCCTCTCCCTGTGTATTCCAAACATTATGGTGTGCGTCATCCCAAATTGTTGGGAAGTGACTGAGGTCAGCAGGATTTTGCTGGCCGCTCTCAAGGAATGGTTTGTGCTTTACTTAGATTAAATCTTATTTCTTGGAATTGCTGAGTTGCCCCCTCTCTGTTTCAGCTCTGTTTCATTCAGTTTAGAATGTCCACTCTGGTCTGTCATGCCTGTGACTGTGCAAGCCATACACAGGGATTTTCTCTACCAATGGATTCCTGCTCCACTTAAAAACCCAAACAAGCCAAAAAACTCCTCGCTCCAATGCCCAGTTTCCTGAGTTCATGCATCTCCTATGGAATTGATTAAGTAATAATAGCTCAAAGGAGGATGCTTAGAATAGAAATCCTGATTTGGGTGTTCCTTTTTGTTTTGCTGTTCCTGTTCATAAGCAAATAGACCAAAATCTCCAATAATGTGCATATCATTGGAGCACAGTGTTGTAATGATACAGCATGTAACATTAAGTTAGCACTAGATAGAGTAGTTCACTTACCTAATATATTGAACACAGCCTAATTAAATATTTAATGGATTTTTCACGCTGAGAGGAATCAGCAGAATAACTAACGAGTGTGTTCCTGGAGATGAAAGTTGCAGAGGAAGGTGATCTGTGGGGATTGTTGTTCATTCAATAATCTCATGGGCTGCCTTTCCAATTACTGTGTACCTTCCTTCCGAGAGGGGCGCTGCATACACTGATGTGTAGATCCGTGTTTCAGTGGCCCCAAACCAGTGAAGAACTTCGAAGTCTCACTGCATGGCATGATGGTAAATGTTCGGATGATTACTGTTTGCTGAACTGACAAAAAAGCTGTGGTTTGTTCCTTCCTTAGTTTAATGTGAGTGCAGCTTTGCAGTGAGAAATGCCCATCTATTAAATGGGACACTCAGATTTAACTAATTCTGCCTCTTTCCTTTGCAGGAACCAGAGGTGTAAAGGTGTATCTTGTAAATTCTAAGAGTCTTTTTATGGACTATATTGAGGACAGTACTCTCCTTTAGTGGCTCTGTAACCCCAGCTCCCAGGGGTCCCACTCCATGGCTGGAGGTCTCAGATGCTATTGCAGTACAAACAAATAAACGAGGCTCAGTATGGATAATGCACTGCAGTCTTTATTCCATCCTGAATGGCATTGTCAGAGCCGATAATTAATTAATTTCTGGAGCCAGTGGTGTCTGCACAGGGCTGGAGCAAGTGAACAGTGTATCTATTAGCAGGCAGCTTCCTTCTACAGTCCTGTAGTTTCCAGCTGAGGTGAAGGCAATGACTTTAGATCCAGCTGGGCTTTAATTCCAGCTAAAACTTGCAACTCCACTAGGCATTGTGATAGTTTTACTGCCATTCCATTAATTCTCCTTTTCTGGCAACTTTTCTCATTTTTCTCATAAAAAATAATCTGTGGATAGCAATTAAAAAAAAAAAAAGCAAAAGGTGTCTGCTGTCCTGGGCAGACTCTGTGTTCACTGGGCCCTCTCACTGACATTGTGAATGAGCCCAAAGGGCTCTGAGCTCTGGCTCCGTCGCCCGTGTTATTGCCATGTTCCACCAGAGCCCTGTGAGGAATTGCCAGTGAGCTGGAGACCCAGGGCTTGCTCACACGTGGGATATGAACCCTGAGAAATATTGCAGTCGTTTTTAAACTGCTGGAGCAGCACAGGGAATGCACTCGATAGGAAGTGCCATGTTCCGTTAGATAAGCTCTGAATGCTTCGCTTCATAGCAGCCCAAACACTGGAGGGTTTTGTTGTTGTTGCTGTTGGTTTTTCTTCTGTTCTTTTCCTTTTATTTGTTTGTTTTTTAATTAAAAAGGAATGGGGGGAAAAAAGCCCAGTTTTAAAGAATAGGGATAAGGAAATGGGAATTATCAGAGCTGCAGCTGGTATAAAGGAAATGAATGTTATCACAGCCACATCTGCTGGAGAGGTTGTGTTACTCCTGCTGCTTTTTATTATCTAAAAGTTAAAGGGCTTTTGTCTTTGAATTCTTTCTTGCAGCAGGAGCTGTGCAGAGCCAAGCACCCCTCAGATGAAGCCTGGGTTGGGGCTGGCAGGGCAGCATTGCAGGTTCACTTGTCAGGAAATGAGCTGTTCCTGAGCTGCTGTCCTGGCTCTGGAGCCCAAACAAGGAGGGATGTTGTGGAAAGCAGCACTCCAGATGCCATGGGCTGGCCACTGGCTTTGGGAAGTGCTGAGATGAACTTGGGGTTGCAGTGAGGACATGAGACTGATGTGGACTGATGTGCAAATGTCTCCTGTGGGTGTTCCTTGGTTTTAGGCTTTGCTTTTATTACTTGGTTTTGTGTTCAAGGACCAATGCTTGGCTGCATGAATGGTTTTGTTTGTGTTTTTAAACTAGTCTAGTATTTAAAGTGACTCTAGGGAAATCTTCAAAATATCTGATTTTGCTTCTCTGTAAATAGGTAATTCTGGTAAAGATGTGAAAACCTTAGGATGGGAAGTTTGGATAATTTGGAAGTCCCTGGAATTGTTTCCCACTGAGCTGCACTGTAGAAGTTGTCAGTGAAGCAGCAAGAGACAGGGAGAAATTGGCTTCTGCCACAGACCACTGATGTCTCTGTGACAAAGAAAGCGGTGAATAAATAACCAATGATTTCACAGCAGAGCCCACCTTACTGCAGGCAAAACCTGAAGTTTTGGGACATCTCTTGTAAATTACAAAATCCTGCCCTCCCAAGGAAGGACCTGGGTATAAAAGGCCATCACATAACCATGAGTCAGCCAGAATGAGTGGATGGGTGACTGATTTAAGTGTTTTTTGATAAATTAAGAGGATTCTAAATGAAAAACAGTGTTACAAACCATTGGAGATCTGTCCTGTTGTAGATTAGTTTTACTTAAGCACATATAGCTTTATAAAAAATGCAGTGAGTAATCACTTTTTGTAAAAAGGTTTTATTAAGAAGTATCAATAATGCCTTAATCTCATTCCAATGCTTGTGCTTACTAAGTATGTTGTAAATGCTTAAAGCTCTATTGATGTCTTAGAGGAGGACAGAAGGTCTCCATCTTCATGTCTGTAGATACTGTGCCAGTATTTGCCATTCTTCCGGGGCTGGGGAAGCAAAGGGTGATGCTGTAGGACATGCACCTTGTCTCACTCCCCACCATATGGGCATGTACTTTATTTCCATCAACAATAGTGGAAAGAAGGATCTGGCCCCTTATTAACTCACTAATCAAGTATGAACAGGAAGCAAAGTCCAGTGTTACCCAAATGATGAATGGGAGCACAATTAAAACAACCTCACAGATGCTCTGGTTATGTGTCTGTGTTGGATCCCAGCCAGAACAAACTGTCAGCTCTGCAGAAAAGTTGCCAAGGCCTCCACGATAAAATCAACCCCATAAAAATGTTATAATTAACGATTTCCCTCTAACATCTACGGATGCCTTTAAGTTATTCTCTCAGGAATGTTTTCTGCTGGGTTGGAAAGGTGCCTGTTTGCATATTTGACGTTGTCTCTAAGGATCAGCCATCAGCCCACTTGTTTAACCTTGGGCAGTTATAAAGCATGTTCATTTACATGAACCTCACTGAGATTAACAGGCAGGTTCAGGAGCATGGGCCAACACCTGCAGAAGCAATTTCCCTGTCCGTTTGAGTGGCAGTATCTTTTCCTGGCTCAGGAAAAGGTCTTTTCCTTACTCACCTCCTATGAGTAATCCATGACTTGTGGATCCTGGGTTTGTCCTGGAGGAGGGACACACAAGTCTGCAATTGAAATAAAAGGCAAACTCCCTACGTGAGACCTTCCAGGAGTTTTCACTCCATTACAGATTCCAAGTCAAAGCTGCAAGTCTGGCTGAGCCACAGCACTGCCTGAGCTCAAGCAGGATGTGCTCTCTGCTCTCCACTCCTCTCCTCTCCTCTGGGGCATCTTTGGTGGCTGTCCTGAGTCAGGGTGTGTTTAGTCTGCTCCAAATGCAGGTTTCTGTCAGCAGGGATGGTCTTGCTCCGTCTCCATCCCTGGCCTTGTGTGTTCCCTCCACCTCCCTTGCATCCCATACAGGTTCTGTGAGTCAGATCAGTGCAGTCATCCATGGGAAAACCAGTGATTATTCATAAGTGGTAGATTTTAACATTGTTTTTTCATTGACTCACAAAGCTGATCCAGCTCACCACACGCTTGCATGGTCGCTGGACCATAAGGAAGGTGTAGGTGGCAGCAGGAGGAAGTTCACAGAAAACTTTGCTTTGTGAGAATTTCTGAATTTTTAAATATGGAAGTAAACTTTTCAACAATTTCAAGAGGAAAAAACTTTTTATGTAGTTAGTTTTCTTACAGAATAAATAGAAACTGATTACCGCAAGTGATTAATTAAAGGGGTTTAGGTTGTAACTTTCTGAAATTTTGAAAAGCTCAATGACTGTTTCAAGCTGAGCTTCCCCCGTCTCTTCAGACTGTTAATTTGAAAGCATTTTTTTTTTTCTAGATTTCTTTTACATTTTCTCCTAGTTGGAAATACATGAACTTCTTTCTCTCTCAAAAGTATTTCTGGGATGAGAAAAGTGCATGTTGCCTAGTCTGATTTGTTCAAAGTTGGCTGTTTACTTTTACCTGTGGTCAAGTCAGGAGCAGGAGACGAGGATTCCATCTGTAAATGCTTTGAATACAAAGGTGTCTGTACTGAAGGATTTTGTTTCTGGCCGGCTTTAGCTAGATGACATTATCCGTAATAACCTTTGTGCAGTGGAAGTGGGCATGCAATGAGGTAGCAAATACTGTGTGGATGGCCTGGTGTCGGACTATTAACTTTCATATGTACCAACACTCTGTGAACACTGCTGGAGACTCCATTAGGAAAAGTTGATCTATATTGTATTGTAAAATGCATTATCTAATTTATCTGCTGCAGTGACTACAGGAGTGGCAGCCAGGGCTGGAAAGTGAATCCTATGATGGTGAAAGAGCTGGAGGAGGAGTGAATGGATCCTGTGGCCAGTAAGTGCTGGCACAGCTGGCATTGACAGCAGGGATCTGGTTTTTGTGACCATGGGACCCTCTTTGAGTGTCAAGGACTGTTAGGAAGAGGTGGGATCCACCCGGCCAAATGAGGAAAAAGCGTTTTGGCTGATGTGCTGGCAAAGCTGCTGAGGAGAACTTTAACCTAGGGATGGACAGAGAGAGCTGATGACAACGACGCAAACGAGGAAATACTGGACCAGATAGGCAAGAGATGCATGGCTGGAGTGCTGCCATGGTGGAGAGAGGCTCAGTAGGGACAGGATGGGGAGGCAAGGAAGGGGAACTCTCTCCTTGGTTAGGGATGGGAGAGCACTGGAGAGCAGCTGATGTTGGGGATGCTGTCTTGGGTGTCAGCTACAGACACATGACTGACAGGAAGAACATCTAGAGGCAACTGTAACTAAAATTACTTGAACTTTTCATTTTTAAAGCTCTCTCCACTTCCTTCCAATTTGGGAATGACATTTTTCAAGTCTGAACTCCTCTCAAAAGTATTTTTGGAAGGTCTGAACAAAAACAGTTTAGCCATCTTTGTGTAAAATGACTGCTAGGCAAGTACTCGGCTATGACATATTTTTGGCAGAGAGCTATTGAACAGCTTTAGGCCCTCATTGGAAATGTCCAAAAGTATTTTTAAAATCATCAGATAATTATTATTGGTTATAATAATCCTTAGAGACTCCGCCCAGCAGTCAGAGACTTAAAGCACTGGAGGGTCTGCAGGCAGTGATGAAAAGCAAGTCCTTGAGGATATGCCAGAGAATTTTCCAGCAACAATTGCTGTGTATCTGCATGTCCATGAGCAGGACACAGCCGTGCAAATGTTACTGAGCTGGCAAAGCGTGGTCAGCTATGGAGATTTAATTGGCTGCGGATCCACATTGCTGCTGGCATTTGGCACATGGTGTGAAAGAACTGCAAGGATGGACAGGGACTGCCATCCCCCTTCCCACTGGACAGAGGCTGCAGCAATCCCAGCACTGCAGTCTCCAAACTCATTTGCCCAGATTCTCCAGGCTGTGAATGAGAATTATTCAGGGGAGTGTTGCAAAAATGCGGCTTTAATGTGAAAATTGCAGCGTTTGTTCTGGGGCAGTTGTGGTCCTCACCACTGACGGTAAAGCCCAGGAGTAGGGAGGTACTTGGCATTTGAGCAGTGACGTGGGCTGTCTAAAAGGAAAGTTTTAAACTTGCCGGGAGATGGGAGTAATTATGTTGCACTTCCCACTCTGCTTTTGATCTTGTTACACAAGCATGAGTGAACGTGAAATTAGATCCTCTCCTTATAGAAACGTTCCAGGTTAGTTTCACTTGATACGTTTTTGCTTCCATTATTAGAACTACATTTGTCCCAGACTTTTGAAGTTTGAACTGCTTCCGATGGACATACTCCATGAATCCCCTATCCTCACTGGTGCCTGTGCAATAAAGCTGTGCCTCCTGAAGACACAACTTGTGGAGGCGTTTCATATTTGTGGGGAACGGGGTGTTCCCTGGAGCTGTTCATCTCAGATCCGTGCTTTCCGTGGTGCCTCGTGATCAAAAGCTGTGAAATGCTGCTCCAGTGAAATACTGGTAACATTGAGGCAAGTGGACACTCTTCCCTGACGCTTTTGGATTAAAAAGGTTTTGGACATTGTCCAGTTAACTGTTTATTTCATGGATTGAAATCAATTTGAACTTTTAAAAATTCAGCATCATGTGACCTTTCAACTCATACACTGCTGAATTAGAAGAAGAAAAACCTTTATTTATTGCTGCCTTATCCCCAAGCTGTTCTTTTTCAGTCACATTAAAATGGAATACATTTGGGCATAATGGATGACAGCCCCTTTTCATGGCCTTTTACTGTATTTTTGCTGTGGCTGGCCAGATGCTTTTTTCTTAAGCTTTGTTCTTTGCAGTGGAAAAAAAATTCAGAGGATTTGAGAGTGTGATAGAGTTTGCAGAGAAAATAAAATTTTCACACAATACTTGGTGCTGCTCAGGAAATGGGATTTCCTGCTGGCAAAGCTGTGCTTGGTTGGAGCTCTGGTTGACAGTGATGGCCTTTGGGGTTCCTCCTGCAGCCGAGCCAACATGCCACCCTCCTGCGGCACAGGTATTCCTTGGGATAGGGGCAGAGGGTCCTGAGCAGCAGGCTGGGCCTGTGGGAGCACCTCAAGTGGGATTCTCATGCCAGGACCCATGCTGGATAGAACCAGCATGACTGGCATGTGCCTAGGAAGCTGGAGGTACATGGAAAATGAATGATCTGAAAGAACATCTCTGTATGACAATTGGGAAGGGAGAACATGGAGAACTTGTGTGGTGAAAAGTCCAAGTGCAGCCCGTGATGGATGGGAGCAGGAGAACTTTCATTGTGGTCAAGTACAGCTGGCAGTTCAAGGAGAGGATTAGCAGTGAGAACAAAGGAACGGTGTTTGATTTAACCATTCTTGTAGCAACTTTTAAATAGGACTAAGAGCAGTAAATAATCCTTGGTTGGTCTGGTCCCCTGGCATTGGCAGGAAAATGCCAAGGGAGCTGGCTGGGACAGTGACGTGGGACAGGTAGGGTACAGGTTCTGCAGCTGCCTGTGCAGAGCCAGCCCTGCTCATGGGGCTACAACCTCGTGATCTGCCAGTGCTGGCATTAACTACTTTAATTTTCCCCTCAAGAACCAGAAATCTTCTTTAATCCTACATAATTCTAAAATTGCAGAACTGGAGGTGGTAAGGGCCCATTAAATGAGGCGGCCTCCTCTGCCCGCAGGGGGATTGTTCAGGGGGAACTCGGTGATTGAAAAATAGGGATTCAGCCAATTACTCACCTAATAGTTTGAGTTCATCCACTTCTGCCTCTGAGATCTGTCGTCTCATCTTTCTTTGTAAGCAGCATGAATGGATTATCAAGTTTCATTCTCAAATCATCTGCAAGGCAGATTTATGCAGAGTCTTTGTATCTCTAAGCAAATTGGGGAATGTGAGTCTCTTGCTACACTGCGGCTGAATATTCTTAGGGAAGGTGTATGAGCAGCCCAAGCCTAATTCCTGTGGGGGGCTTAGCTCATGGCATGCGACCTTCAGCTTGAGCGAGGAGCTGCGCTAAGGCTCGGTGCGAGCGTGTCGGTGCCTGCGAGCTGCGCCGAGCCGGGGCGGTGCCGCCGGGCGGTGACGTCATGGGAGCCTCTCGCCAGCCGCCCCGCGGGAGGCATCGCATGGCTGCGCGCGCGGCTGCCCGTGTGCCTCCGCTCCGCGGGGCGCGGCGCTCA